>VNJQ01007878.1:0-251496 GCA_008042515.1 Drosophila truncata
TACCCTGATTGTTCCTATGGCAGCTATAGGATATAGTCGGCCGATTTTCATGAAATTAAAACTAAAATTCTGAAAGAATATTAAGTGGCCAAATCTCAAATTTAATGAAAATATGTTAAAAAACAGCGAAGTTATGAATTTTTTTATTTTTTTCTGATTGTTCCTATGAGAGCTATAGGATATAGTCGTCCGATTTTCATGAAATTAAAATCGAAATTCTAAATTAATAATTAATGGCCAAATATCAAATTTGGTGGAGTTTTGTTGAAAACTGACAAAGTTATAATTTTTTTTCGAAAGTTTTTCCGATCGTTCCTATGGCAGCTATATGATATAGTTGTCCGATCCGGCCCGTTCCGACATATTTACGAGTGAGAGTATATAGAAGACTAACTGCAAAGTTTCATTCAGATAGCTTCAAAACTGAGGGACTAGTTTGCGTAGAAACGGACAGACAGACGGACAGACGGACAGACGGACAGACGGACAGACTGACAGACGGACATGGCTAGATCGACTCGGCTGTTGATGCTGATCAAGAATATATATACTTTATAGGGTCGGAGATGTCTCCTTCACTGCGTTGCAAACTTCTGACTGAAACTATAATACCCTGCAAGGGTATAACTAGTAAAGATATATTTCCTTGTCAAATGTATATCTATTTAATGCGTAGAACTTTAAGAAGAGGTTCTTCATTAAAAATCAATTTAAATTGTTTCTAAAAGCTTGCAAATAAATATTTAAATGTATATTTCCTTTTCTTGGTATGAAATATCTATTATAGCAATAACCTGAACCCCAAGAAGTAGCTTTTAACATGAAATCAATGAATAATGTGTCTTAAAATGCACAATAAAATATTTATAATATCAACTGGCGTTATAAAAAATGTATATCCTACTTATGGAAGGTATTAAAATTGATTTAGGATCCTTTTTTATTTTTCTTTTGGATTCTACCAGGTATTTTACAGTCTAATAGTCTCAACTGTAACTTTATTTCTTCCCCTCTCTTTTTATTTTGTTTGACTTTTCTTTTGGGGTTTTCCCAACTCGTTTTCTTTTTCTTGGTGTCTGTTTCTGTCTCTGCTTTTGTTTTTCTCAATCATTTTTCAAAATGTTTGCATACACACACACAGGGGACAAAGACAGAGGAGCATACAGAGTGTGGCAGAGACAAACGAATAGCGAGTTTTTGGCCGCCTGCCGTTTAGGTCGAGGTCTTTGCTTAACTTTATATTCTCCTTCCTTTCGGGCTTTTTTCAGGGTCTGCGCCTGCCTGCCACCCACATGGAAAACGCCGACGTCGAGAGCCTGAAACGTCGTTAACAGCCACGTTTGCGTGTGCCTCACACTCACACCCATACACACTCTCTGAAAAATACACACCCGCACACACTCTTCTGCCACATTTTGAGCCAAGAGCCAAAGACTGTGTGTGTGAGTGAGTGAGTGAGTGTATTTTTGTTGTTATTATACGGAGAGCGCGCTCGCAATTTGGGTCGATGGTAAAATAGAAAAGCCAAAAGCAAGGCAAATACACACACTCAAACATTTGTATACGAGAGGAGCATGTGCGCGAGGATACTCGTATATAAAATTTCGAACAAAGGTCGCTGAGGAGCACGGGCAGGAGCAGACCAGTGCACATTCGCTATATATATACATATATATATATATAAATTTATATAAATTTATATGTAGGAGGGCGAGCAGCAACCTGAGTTATGTGCGCTGGCTGTCTGCATTATTTCCACTTTTTTTTGTGGACTTTTTTCGCGCTGGTTCCATGTTAATTGCTCGTAGCCCCGTCGCTTGTTCCAGCAATCTGCGTTAATTTTAAAGCTTGATTTACACACAACAAGGATTGTGTGGTTGTTGTCACCAATACAAACTGCAATTGCAGTTCACAGGACACGTTTTCCTTTTTGCCTCCGAGTAGTTTTGTGTGTCACGAGCTCCCCGATTTGTTGTTTGTTGTTTGCACACTCGTCCTCGTGAAGGAGGTGCGGGTGGGGAGTAAGAAAACAAACAAGGGGATTGGACAGGATTTGCCGGGGTACTACTTATTATCAGGGCTTGACATCATCACCATCCACACGGCTATTCCAGAGATTTGTCCGTTGACATCATCCTTGGTGAACTTTATAACGATTGCATATCGAGAAATGCAATATAAGATAAGAATCACATGGCAACGATTCAAAATAATGAATAGTTTTGAAAATAAACGAATACTGTATTGTTTTATTTTCAATATCCCTTTGAATTATTGCCTTCAAAGTCTGTATAATATCTCACATATAAACGTTTACATCTTGCTCAAATTTTGTGCCCCTTTGTTCGGGTTTTGACAGCCACTTTTCAGACCTGAACCTGGCTCAGTTGAGTCATTAAAATGAGAAATGGCTCCGGGGTCTCTCCGCCTAAGCAAACCGTGTGCAATGTCGGGTTTAATTGTTGGCCAAAATGTGACTGCACCGCGTACACACACACACACAGAGCCCGAAAGACAGGCAGTCAGGGAGGCAGTCAGGCAGTCAGGCAGTCGGAATCAGGGCCAAAAGGTAAAAAGGTTGCAAAGGTGCAAAGGGGACTTGACTTTCGCTGATGTGGCGCAAAAAATACTTGTATATATATTATATATATTCCAGCATATGTGTGCTGGGCACACATTAACACGCTCCCGGGGCGCATACAGAAATATATTTCATCGGCCAACTGCAGACAGTTGTTCCATTATGTTCATTTTGCAGTCGCTTATGCTGCGGCCGGGATAATTTATGTTCGCCACATATTACGTATACGTAGACGTATGTATATACGCTGGGCATATGAGTTTTGTGGGAATTACTGTGGTTGTTTCGCCATGGAGGCGCATGGAGTGCTTCACACGTTACGTATACGCAATGCAAGCACATAAATATCGCTCATACGCAGTGTGTGCGGTTGGGAAATAATCCTTCTACAGATGCAAGGGAAGACATCTCAATGTGCTATTGATTACTTCGTTTTTTATTCAATTTTAACTAGAATTATTATGCGGGAGGCTTTTTATTGGAACTTGTTTTAATATTTCTTTGGTAAAATTCTTTAAGAGAAGATTTAAATCTTTAAATTCAATTTAAACGTAGTTTTTTTTTATTTCCTTTGAATGTCAAATATGAAATTTATGCGGAAAGAGCGGAAATTATGCTGGCAAGACCTTGAATTTTGCTCATACGCAGTGTGGTTTCAATAACATGGCGAAATATTGCTCATACGCAGTGTGGTTTTAATAATAAAGCAAAAAGCAATATAACCTGCGAGGCTTATTTTGAACTTTACCTTTCTATGCGTTTTGTTTACTTAAAATTAATAAGAAGAAAAGAATAGGGTCAAAGTAATAAAAATAAATGTGCACAAAGTGTTTTCAACTTAAATTAACTTTGATTTATTTCTCAACTTGCTTAAAAGTGAAATAAATTATTATTTGCTAGACAAACACAATAATGTCTCAAGTTTAGGTCTCATTAACACGAACTGTTTGTTTTTATTGAAGAATTTCGACTGTAATTATGTCCCCATAAAGTAAGATATAGCTTTATAATTTAACTATCAAACTTTGTTCGCAAGTTTTATTGTCTTGCCATGAATTTCTACGAACTTAGCTTGGGTTTTGCGGAGTGATAAATGAATATATTGCCCAGACAAAATTGTACCTGAATCCCGAATATATATTCGCTTCAGGGGCCTTGAACTTTTGCCCGCTATCGCATCGATGCCCCCGCATATGCAAGGCAAATTCAATTTGTCTTCGCTAGATGTTTTTTGTTCAGAAAAATCCAAGAGGACGTCCCTTCTCTTCGTTCCCCGAAAACCAATTGCTCATTTAAATACGAATGCCATTAGTCAGGCAAAGTTCTACATAAGGAGATGGAATATTTGCAATCAGAGATGGCAACTCACCATTGATACCACGTTGATTGGCCGCATTATCCTCATCGGAGCCGGGCTGAAGCTCTTGGTCACGCTCCTGCTGCCGCTCCAGCTCCTGATCCTCCTCCAGGCCGAACATCTGCTCCCCGGACTGGAAGGGGTAGAGCAGCTCGGCCTCGTCCTCGACAGAAGTCTGAACCGGAGCACCCACACCGCCCAGGACATCGTTCTGGTTCTGGTTCTGATTCTGATTCTGGCTATTGCTGTTGTAATGCTGCTTGGCCGACTTGGGTTTGGCGGCATCTCCCAGTCCCAATCCTTGGCTGGCAACGCACAGCAGCAGGATGCCGTAGACCGGCAGGCGGAGGCAGCGACTGTGGCAGCGGCTGCGATTAGAGGCACCACGAGATGTTGCAGAAGCTGCTGCGACTGCTGCTGCTCTGCTTCTTGTCTTTGCTTTCGTTATTGTTGCTGTTGTTGTTGTTGCTGATATTGTTTTTAAGGTTAATAATACTAAGCGCTTGAAAATATGTACACACTCGTCCAGTATCGTAGCTTGGTGCTGCTGCTCCTGCGGCTGCTGATCGGCCAGGCTTAAGGAGGTTTCCTCCTCCCGTAGACGCCCCCGCCGCCGGCGACTGTTGAAGTCTATCGTTGTGCTGCTGCTGCAGCTGCTGCTGCTGCTGCTCCTGTCCGCGGGCAACATGATGTTGCTGCTCCAAAAGTTGCTGCTATTGCGTTTGGTTACTGCTGCTGCTGCTGCTGCTGCTGCTGCTGCCGCTGCAGTTGCAGTTGCTACTGTTGCAGTGGCTGCTGCTAAGGCTCCATGATCTCTAGCTGGGAATGGCACTCCCACTGCTGCTGCTGTTGCTGCTGGTGCTGCTGCTGCTGCTGCTGAGTTTGCTAGTTGCTGCCTCTGCTGTTGCTGCTGCTGCTGTTTGCTGCATGTTGTTGGCTGCAACATTGGACCCGTTGGAATAATTTTGTTTGGTTTGGTTGGTTGGTTGGTTGGTTGCTTGGTTTGGTTTGGTTGGTGTTATCGTTTCCACTGGCAAAACCGTTTGTTGTCGTTGTACGCTTTTGATTAGACTGAGTTTAGTTTAGAGTTCACGTTCCATTTGTTGTATCACACAAACTTTGTTATATACACGTTAAATACATAAGTAACAATTAACACACGGAACGGAGAGAGCGGCGAAGAATTCGGGAGCAGGACAGCGACGTGGGTGATGCTGTTACCGCCGAAGCTGCTGGCGTGGTCACCAGAAACGGCAGCATTTCCATTTCTCACTTTTTTGCTACTCACACCCCCGCTTTCCGTTATCCGCTTTTCCGTGATATATTTTTTGTGGAACGCCTTCTGGCTTTTTATTTTGTTCACGGCCTAACCCCCGCCTTTTTGCTGCTCCTGCTGCTGCTGCTGCTGCTGCTGCTAGTGCTGCTGCTGCTGTTGCTATTTCTGGCCATTTGTCTGAGGCTTTTCCGCCTGCGAATCCTGCGTCCTGTGCGTCCGCTTGTCCCTCTGCGGAGGAAGGTTTCCCTGAGTGGCCGTCGCGGTATGGAGCTGGGTCCGGAGCTGGACTACATCACGCTGCGCACTCTGCTGGCGTTGTGAGCCTGAGCCCGAGCCGACGACGGCCGAGCAGATTGGCAAGCCTGGAAGCTCGGCTGCTATGCTCTCGAAGAGTGAGGGAGAGAGTAACGAACTGCTGCGCCTGCGTCGCTTTTGTTTACATTTTCGATGGCTTCACTCGATGGCTGCAATGGCTCAAAGGATGCCTGTGTCTGTGGGAATGCATAAAAAGGATGAAATAATTAGCTAGGTGATGGAAATTGTAAAATTAAATTGTTAAATGTTTTAATAGTATTTTTTTGAAAAAGGATATCAGCAGTCCCTTTCGTTGTTCATTTATCGATTCAAATACTAAAGAGATATCTTTATAAAATAATTTTTTTAATTTTAGTTTATATGTTCATTTATTTTAGAATCAATAACTTAGGCTAAGCATCCAAAAATCAATTTTAAAAAAAATATATGAAAGAGTGACTTTTAGAGGGGGAAGAATACATCACAGCTAAGGACCTTACAAAACCTTACTTTAAAAAATAATAGCTGGAAATAATAGTAATTTATTCTAGTAAATTTAATTCTTCAATTCTGTAAGTTTGTTATTTTAAATAATATTACCAACTCCTATTTTTTTTGTGGTATTTAAATTCCTAAATAGTTGCCATAAAAATAACAGCGTTTCCTTGCTAGGCATTATGCCTATTATTACACGCTCTTCGGCCAGCTTTTCACTTTTCTCTTTGCCATTTTCCAGGCTCTCCCTGCCCTCCGCCCCCTCTCTGTCACACACAATTTTCCGCTGCCTCTCGCTCGCTCGCGTGCTGGATGCCGCTTATCTGCTGGGCCTTATCGCTTTTCTCACGGCTTTTGCTTTGCTTTTGGCTTTGCTTCTGCTTTGGCTTTAGCTTTCCCTGCCGCTGCTGCTGCTGCTGCTGCTGCTGCCTCAGTCTCTGCCTCTGTGTGTTTGTTGTTTTAGCTTACGCTTACAATTTTTACTTTCATTTAGGTTTAGTAGGTGACTCTACCGCGCCCCTCTCCTCCCTTTAAGCCGCCCCTTTTTTTACGCTTTTTACGGTCTTCGGCTGAATGTGCGGTTATGTTCATTGTTATGCTTTGAGTAGCTCCCGCTGCTTCTAGTCCTAGTCCATCCTCCCTTCCACGGCTCCTTCTTGTTCCTGCTAATCCTCGCCATCCCCCTTGATTATCCTGTGCCTTTTTGTCCTTTTTTTTCGTTGTTATTTTTAGCCGTAGGCCAGAGTCTTGGCCAAGAATTCAACCGTGTGGCTTTGTTATTAATTATGTTTTTTCCTCGCTATTTGTTGTGTTTGTGTTTGTGTGTGTGTGGGTTTGTTTCTTGTTGTTGTTGTTGTTTTTGTTTTTGTTTCTTTTTTAGCAAATTGCGTAACATTTTTACGCTTTACATAATTGCCACATCAAATTGTTGGACATTTGATATTTTTTGTAAAATTTTATCTTGGGTAAACTTGAATAGAAAATCTTGGAAATTTCTTAGGTTTATATAACCTTTAGAATCGGTTGCTTGTTAATTTTTAAAGATTTATAATTTTCTAATTACGGAATATATAAATCTTAAATAATTAATTAAATATATAATAAACAACATAATTATGCTAAAGTTTCTGGCAAATACTATAAAACTCCTCCCTCTTTTAAATTTACTTTGTGATCTTTATTATATTATAAAAACCAAAAAAAAAAGAAATAATTTTTAAGCCTACTTATATTTTTATTTAAGGGTTATTTAATTTGCAAATAAATAGCTTGTAATACTCCTAACTATATTTAAAAACAAATTTCTTTCCCCTCCTAAAATATTCTACAAATGGCTACCAATTCTTGATATATTTTCCTACTTCTACAATAAATTCTAGATATCCTTTCCCTCTCCTGCAGTAATTTCTTTCTTAATATTTCCCCGTGAATCTTGCCTTTATATAATGTTTAGCAAAAGTCAGGGGAAACAGCCAGCTTGGCACCCGAAAGTATGCTGCAGAAGATGCCCACCAAAAGGCCATTAAATAGCGAAATTTCGAGCTAAATTGGTAAGAAAACAGGAACGAGTCCTGCCCGGGGGTGTGTGTGTGTGTGTGTGTGCCAGTTGTGTGAAGCCTTCGCTTGGGCTAATTGTTATATCATGGGGCCACAACTTTAAAGGGGCGGGGCCGCTTTAAGAACGGGGTCGAACTCGTGACAGCCGAAAGTCTGACTGCAAAAAAACTTTCTTCTCGACTTGGCTTTTGAGTTGACCAGCCGAAAAAAAAGGCAAAGGCAGCCAGAAAGAATGTGGAAACTCTGCGCACACACACCACGGCACACCAGGACACAAACACACACACACACACACACACACAGATAGAGCAGGCGAAAGTAACGTTTTGACCTCTTTATGAAAAAGGCCTCAAGCACGAGAGGGCCGCACTCACACAGCGGCCTGACTACACACAGACACGAACGGGGGCTGCCGTTAATGTTTTCTGCAATCACACACACACACACACGCACACACACACACACACACACACACACAAACACACACACAGAGAGATCCCCGAAAAACGCTTTGCGCGGCGGCGACACCCTGAGCCCCCTCTTCTTGTGGCTTTTTATTGCTTGATTATATAAAAATTGGCTTTGAATGTGGCATGTTTTCCTTTATTTTATTTTTTTTGCTTGTTGGTTTGTTGCAGCTTTTTCAGCAACTCTAGAGGCTGCTCCTCAATTATGCCAGGATTCGAGCTGAGACCTTTTGATGCGGCTTGAGTTTTTCCTTTTGATTTCAAACTGCAATAAATTTTCCAACACCTCGCGCACACACAGACACGCTCTGGCACACACACACACACACACACACGACGCACACGGTTAAAAGTTTCTGCACACACATACAGCGAGCAGGAGGCTCGTGGACGCACCATCCGCTCGTTGGTCCTGCGAGGATGTTGTCAGCACAGCGCCCGAAAACGTTTTGGGTCCCTGCCAGCAACGGCCGCGAATCCTTGGGCCAGGCACGATGGAACGCGTATGGAAAGCCGAAAGCTGCCGAAGCGAGCCGAACTTCCAGCTGGAGGGTGGTTGGATGGGTGAGGTAGGGGGATGGCTACGTGCTAGGTTTTGGGGGCTGGTTTGGGGTTGGCCAGGATCGGGTATCGGGTTCGCTCTTGGGCTCAGTTTCAATTTCAGCTGCTTGCTATCTCTAGGCATCGCTTCGATTTATAATTAATTAATTTACGATGACTTCCGCTGGCACACATATTTGCATTAGCTTGCTCGCTCAGCCTCAAGCTCAGGCTCAGGCTCAGGCTCAGGTTCAGGTTCAGGCTAGAGTCGCAGTCTCCCTTTCGCTGGCTTCCAGTTTATAGCACACTTATGCGGGCAAGGAGGCAGGGAGAGTTTGGAAAAGGACGAAAGAGAGAGAGAGAGAGAGAGAGTGAGAGCGCGCAGCTGTTCGGCGCTCCAGGTGTCGCCGCCTTCCCTGTCTCCTCTGTTCTCTGGGTACACCAAACAAATGCCAAAAACGAACGACAGGACGACAGGACGACAGAACGAAAGGACGAACGGACGAACGAACGGACGAAGGAAAGAAAGAAATAAACGTTTGTGCATGCTCACACACTCGCACAGATACACACGCACAATTGTATTTTGATTATGCCCGGTTTTGGTACGCCGCATACCTCGGATACTTCTACGCACAACAATGCCAAATCCTCACCCCTAGCAACCACATCCGCCTCCTCCCGCCTTTTGGAGCCCGCCCAAACGAAACGAAACGAAACGAAACAAAACGAAACAAAACGAAGCGAAACCCAATCCAATCCCAACCCATCAAGCGCTAACCCATCCCCACGCTCCATTGATAGCCGCCAAGTTTGCCGTCACATCAAATATTTATGGCGACAGGAGAACCAAAAACAAAGCGAGAGCGAGAGCATAGTCGAAAATTCGGAATTTAAAATCCAACTAACAAGGATCTCAACTTAGGAATGCATTAAAGTGGAAGTGCCTTAAGTCCATGAAGGCGCCTCTGAGGCCACTCAGCTAACTCGATTATCACTAACAGATGCATGCGGATGGAGAATATCCTTTCAAAGACAAAATAATTACAATCAAATTAAATAATACATTGCAATACAAATGTAAAGGGTTTCGAAGTAAAAATAAATGAATAAATGCATGCAAATAATATGCTAATCCACATAATCCATAATATGCTAATCCGCTAAACCACAACAAATTTAAAATTTAATTTGGTTCACAATTAAGCCATCGATAATTAAATTATTTGCATATCTAATGCAAAATCCCAGTTCCAAAGCTATATAAGTCAGATTATTGAAGTATAATTAAAACAAAAGTATTATGAATCTATACTTGGGCGCTTTCCTATTCGTGATTTCCTATTTTGGACAGTCTTGGTCCTACCAAATTCCGCCTCCAATAACTGATTGAGGATTTTCAAATAAAAATGTCTATTGAACAGTAAAAATCAGAAATTTACTTTATTCGCATATCCTTACTTATTAAAGCGTCCTACGGATTTCTGCCATGGATACCAATACCTATAAGAAATGGCAAATTAAAAAAAAAATAATAAAATAATAGTTGATAATTAAATTCGTTCCATGTATAATGCAATCCCAAACTTCGAAAAGATAAGCTATATAAGCCATTTTCAGGAATAAAATCTACACAAAAGCAATATGAAACTATACTTGGGTGCTCTCCTGTTCGTGCTTTGCAATTATGGCGCTTCATGGTCCACCGATTTTTATCCGTCCCCACTACCAAGGAAAAAATAAAGATTTTCCAATAAAAAAGGTTTAAATAAAAATGTTTTGCCATGTGGTTACCGTTTATTTTTAATTTGTGTTATCGATATATAGATTTAAGGTAAGCCCATTAAGTTAAACTTGTGGAAAAAGTAACGTCATGAAAAGTAACAGCATGAAAAAAAGCTTGTTTTTGAAATTTTTTTCTGACGACACAGCTAAAATTTATTAACTTAACTAATGGTACATCATAGCATGATATTTGAAGAATGTCTTATAAAATTTTTACAACAAAATATATGGCAATGGCAGTCATTTTCCGGGCGCACCACGACAAAAAATTGATTGGCGGTGCCCATCATATCTCGGTGCTGGATCATCCGAAATCAAAAAACTTAAGTTCATTCGTTAGATAACAGATTGCCCCAGGTAACGCTGCCGAGTTTTTTTTTTTAAATTCCAATTCTTGAACTTTTGCGAATTTTTTGAAGTGAAAAACACAATTTTTTGAAAGAATCTCTGCAAATTTGCATTTTACATCTATGTAAACAAAAGAAAGAAAGATTAAAGCAATAGCACAGCAGATAATGGCATACAAATTACTCAGTTTTATAGTGCATACCTTTCTCTTCAATATTCATTTTAATTCACGACAAATGAACGCGATTTAATATTAATATTTAATTGTTTTCGAGAGAAAATTTTCCAGCAGTTTTTACATCAACTTTGACAAATATTTTTTTACCTGTCTTCAGTCGTTTTTTGTGACGCGTACGAATGGAATGGAAAAAAAGTACAAATGCAATTCAATTAATTGACCTGTCAAGAATTTTTTAGAAAATAAAAAAATTGTCACTTTAAGAAATTTTTTTTTTTGCCAAAGAAATCAACCAGTGTGGACCGGTGCAATAGTTTTCACGTTATGATGGGCACCGACTTTGAAAACGTGAGTTGTGGGAAAAACGCTTTATAGTTTGTTAAGCCCATGCAATGAACACCAACCGACCTCCGTTGAACTGTAAATAACTTTCTCATTATACCCTTGCAGAGGGTATTATAATTTTGGTCAAAAGTGTGCAACGCAGTGAAGGAGACATCTCCGACCCTATAAAGTATATATATTCTTGGTCAGGATCACCTCCTGAGTTGATATAAGCATGTCCGTCTGTCCGTCTGTCCGTCTGTCCGTCTGTCCGTCTGTCCGTCTGTCTGTTTCTACGCAAACTAGTCTCTCAGTTTTAAAGCTATCGACTTGAAACTTTGCACACACCCTTCTTTTCTTTGCACGCAGTATATAAGTCGGAACGGCCGGGATCGGCCGACTATATCCTATAGCTGCCATATAACTGATTGATCGGAAATGGTATAACTTCGGTGTTTTTAGAGTTAGAGAATTCAGATTTTGTACGAATGCTATTGTTGGCAACATAATACGACATACCAAATTTCATAAGGATCAGCCGACTATATCCAATAGCTGCCATATAACTGATTGATCGGAAATGCTATAACTTCGGCGATTTTAAAGTTATAGAGTTCAAATTTAGTAAGAATGCTATTTTTGGCAAAATACTACGACAAACCAAATTTTATCAGGATCGGCCGACTATAAGATATAGCTATAGATATAATAATATAACTGAAAAATCGAAAATTGCCCATCTTTTGTGTTTTTGAAGATAGAAAAGAAAAACTTCGTACATATTATATATTTGGTCAGTTGATCCGACCTACCAAATTTCATAACGATCGGCCGACTATATCTTATAGCTGCCATATAACTGAACGATCGGAAATTACCCGGCCATTTCAGTCTTTTCGTTAAGTCATTTAAATTAGATTGCATATGATTCAATTTGGAAAATATAATTTACAGAATATTCTGCAAGGGTATATAAACTTCGGCTCCGCCCGAAGTTAGCTTTCCTTTCTTGTTGTATCTAAAATTAGAACTATAATTTAATTAGAAGGTAAATATATTGAAAGGAAAGGAAATTGAATTCTATGGAAATTAATAAAAAAAAAAACGGTCATAAACAAATTAGGAATTTTGTTTTAATGTTTTGAGAATTGAACAATAAAAAAAGTTATGACTACTTTTTGTATCTAAAACATTCCTGATAATAATTAAATTACATAGTCCGCTAATATAAAATGTGTACCTACCATATAAGCTTTACTTTGATATACCGAAAATCCATTGGAAAATAGTGCTATTAATCGTGTCCAGTATAAAATAATATATTACATATTATCACAACTGATTGTTAATAATACATTAAACAGCAAGCATGAAGCAAAATAAATCAAAAATTTAGTTTATTTATAATTCCCCGCTTATTAAGGCGTTAATAATAAAATTATTTCCATATATAATGCAATTGCCAAGATCCATTTCCAATAATCTATATAAGTCAGGCTAAGGAAGGAAAACTAAATCAAAAGCAAAATGAATCTATACTTGGGTGTTCTTCTATTTGTGCTTTGCTATTATGGCGCTTCATGGTCCTACGGGCCTTGGCCGGACGGCCTTGAGGAATAAAGTTTTAAATAAAATAAATTAAGGACAACAAGTAAGGTTGGTTCCAAAATTCAGCTGGCTATTTTTAAATTGGGTTATGGGCTTATAGATTTAAAGGATCTATTCCACCAAGGAAAAATGCTAAAATTATGTTTACGAGGGAAAGACAAATGTGGTATTAATTTAGTTTGTCTTTCGTATTAAATCATCCTTATATATGTAAAGCTGAATTGGGATTTTAATTCGATTAAAAGATTAATAAATAATAAAAAATATAATACAAATAATAAAAAAAATATATATTTGAAAGGAAATATTATTCCGTGGCAAGTAAAAAATTCAGAAAGTCATGTTTACTCTTAGGAATTGTAAAATAAAAATGGTCTCATAATATTTAAGTTAAACCGCCTGCAATACAATACATTATTTAATTACATTAATATATAGGTGATTCATTGAAATAGTGATATAAGCCGTGACCATATTAAATTAAATACATATTAAAACCCACAGCTGCGCGTTAACAATGAATTTAGCTTCAAGCATGAAGCAAAATAAATCTGGAATTTATTTTATTTACAATTCCTCTCTTATTTAGGCATTTATAAATAAATTATTTCCATAACTAATACAATTTCAAATCTCTCTAAGATTAGGTATATAAGCCAGCCTAACAAGGAGAATTTAATTCAAAATCAAAATGAAAATATACCTGGCCGCTTTTCTATTCGCGCTGCAGAGCTTTGGAGTTGCCTGGTCCTACCATGCTAATGTAGCCAGCGAAAAATAAAAAAAAATTAAATGGTTTTCGAATGAAATAAATACCATTTAATTGGTAACTGGTAAATTATATTGTTTTATTTATTTTGGGTTATGGGGTTATTTATTTAAGGTTGTTAGTTAAGCAAAAACTATAAAAAGTATGAAGTGACGTTTGTTTAACTTCAACCTAAAGTATCTAATAGGCTTCAGCCTTAAAAAATTAATTATTTATGGTCTATATTCAAATCATAAATAAATATTTTATATAAGCTAATACCACCTTTAGTTTACGGTTTGTAAAAGAGAAATAAAATGTATAAAAAAAAATATTTAAATGAAACAGCAATTATCAGAAAAACACTTGATCTATCTTATACCTTATAAAATAATTATTCATTTAACTTTCAGGTAGCAAAGCAAATATTTATTAATAGCACAACTATATTTTTATGTACTTAATGTAAAGCTTAAATTTAAACTAATTCCACAATCACGGCAGTCGCTCCCGGAGGCGAAGATGCAAGCCATTGTCTGACTTGAGGGTTAAAACCGCCGACAGAACTGGATCATACTTGTGGCGGCCAGCCGTCCGCTTCAGTTTCTCACCTGGCGAGAGTCCCAGGTAGGTGTTGATCCGCCCATCTCTGGAGATAAGCCCATCGACTGCGGGTAACACCTCAAAAGATCGCACCAGCTTTGAGATCACAGTCTTCAGCTCCAGCAGGGCAAATTTCTGGCCAATGCAGTTGCGGGGTCCAGCACTAAATGGCACATATTCAAAGGGACCCGGCTTCTCCTCCTCGAATCTCTCAGGTCGAAAGTGATGAGGATCCTTGAAGATGCGATCGTTGTAGCCCAGCAGAACGAGAGCCAGATTGAGGGTGGTGCCCTTGGGCACAATATTGCCATCTAAAACAAATTATTAAGTATTCATATTTATATATGTAAATTCCTGTATTAAATCCTCACTGATATCGTAGTCTTTGTCGCAATATCGGCCTATAAATGGAACACTGGGATAAACGCGTTGTGCCTCCTTGATAAACAGATCCAGATACTTCATTTGGGCAATTTCCTGAAAGCTGGCATCCCTGTTCATATCATTGCCCATAACCTCGCACTGCTCCTGGTAGAGTTTTCGCTAAAAGTTCAAATAAATTAGATTCAAAGCTCTTAGTTTATGTGAAGTGAAGCTGAAGCTTCTACCTGGACATCGGGATGTCGGGAGAGCAGGTAACCAGAAAAGGAGACGCCCGAGGTGGTTGTATCGTGACCCTCAAACATAAAAGTTGATACCTCCTCGTAGATTTCCTGCCGTGTCAACGGGCGACCGTCAACGGTGGAGGACAACAGCGTGTCCAGAAAAGCCATCTTTTTCCTTGGGGCAGCCGGATCCTGCTCCTTTTTTTGGGGACCTTCCCTTTGCAGAGTCTCCACACGCTTCTCGATGATGTCATAAGTGAAGTCCTGCAAGGTCTTCAGGGATCGCTGGAAGGCTGCAAACTCTGGGCTAAGGCTAAAGATCCTATGGGAACGCTTAAAGGGATGGAAGGCTCGCATATTTATAGTATAGCACATGCTGAAAATTAAATATTAGCCACACTTCTTTTTGTAGGTAAAAGAATTATAAAACTCACTCCCTAAAGGCCTGAACAATGGAGGAGTCCCGCTGCTCCATGGCATTTATGGGCACTCCCATTGCCGTGTCACATATCACATCCAAGGTTAGATAGTTGGAGTGCTCTTGGAAGTCAATGATATTGTCTCCGGCAGCCGCCTTCCTTAGCTGAGCCATAAATTTGGTGGAGTTCTCATTCATCACCTCATGGAAGTCCTGCAGAATGTTGAAGTGGAACGAAGGCGTAATCATCTTGCGATGCTTGTGCCATTTGCTGCCATGACTTGTAAGCAGGCCAAAGCCCAGCCAAGGATGCAGTAAGTCATAGATGGTGGACTTTTGGATAAGCTGCTGGCTGTTGAAAATGTACTGGGGTGCAGACCCGTAATAAATGTTTAATCATTATTACTATTAATAAGATTTGCAGTAAGACTCACCTCCAAGTCATTCGGATTGGTCACCACTATGTGCGCCGTGTACCCGATCCAGAAGAGAAAGTTATCCCGTCCGTAGTCGTACCACCACTCGAAGAACGTATTAAGAATTTCTGCAAAACCAAAACAAGCAAAGCGCGATTAGTTCGATTAGTGTGATCTTTGGCCGAGTCAGCCGTGAATTTCGCCACAGCGATCGGTGTTGCAGCAGATTGATTGGTGGCCCTTATCACTGAACCACGTCTAGACAGCGTGTGGCGAGATAGCAAGTGGGACAAGCCCCCCCATGGCAGGGGGTATTTTGGAACTGACCTGCCGGATTTTTGCCAATGCGATTGGCATTCCCTAGCACCGCCACCGGTGCGGGTCCGCTGAACCCCTTGAGCTGGCGGCGACGACGCGACACCCGAAGTTCAAAGTACATCAGCACGAGCAGCGGCAGGGCCAACAGAGTTAGTATAGCAAACCACATATTATTTTTTGAGGCTAAAACCAGTTTGGAACAGACCCAGGCAGACAGACACCGATTCAGCAGAAGTTCGCAGTTGGAACAGATGGAGGAATCGCTGGCGTCGCTTGCTTTTATAGCCAGGTCTGGGTGGGTCAGCTCCACTCGCCGCTTCGATTAGACAAGAGAACGCTCAACGCTCAACGCCCAACGCTCCTAAAGCTCTCCTTTCCTTTTACTCGGTGGGACCACAGTCCATAGTTCCTGATTCTTTTTTAACAGATTGCATCAGCCTTAGGATCATAATCGCCAAATGATAGTTAAAGAAAACGCAGTTCAAGTACAAACATCGAATATTAGTAATTTAAGTAATTTAAGCTTTGAATTCGAATTTAAAAGGTTGTTTCATGTTTCCAATTGTTTGTATTGTAATTTAAGAGAAAAAAGACACTGCTCTTAGTAGAAAGTGATAAGAGATTAAAATACGACTTAGAATGGATGATAGACCAAGATCTTCAGGTTTAATTAAACTATTTTAAGTGAAATATTTCAAGATATAAAAATATAGTTAATTATTTCTCTTTAATATATTATTATAAATTTTGTACATTTTTTATATAATTCATCGTTAACCTTTGCAGTTTTGAATGGTAAAACTCTTTTAAAAATAGAATAATAATAAAATAAAATAAAAGTGTCCAAGAGTATATAATTGTATTCTTCTTAATTAGTTTATTTTGTATTATTTTTAAAGCCTTATTGTCAAAGGTAATTTTAATTTTAAGTCATATTAAAATATAAGACTTAAAAATATTTAAAATTTCCTAAACTTTACAATTTACACTGAAAATCTGAATTTTCGTTAAAAAATTATTCCACAATTATTATTATAAATTTTCTGTAACAATAGTGTCTAAGTTGTTTAATTGTATTCTTTTCAATTAATTTTTTTTTTCATTATTTTTAAGGTTTCATTGTCAAAGGTAATTAAGTAATTTTAAACTATTAGCTTTACAAATATTTTAAATTTTCTTAAACTATACATTTTCTATAAAAAAATATTCCATTATTATTATTATAAATTAACTGTGATATTGGTGGATCTTTCTTAAAGGAAAATATATCTGATTCAACAGAACATAT
Organism: Drosophila truncata; assembly: GCA_008042515.1. Classification (NCBI taxonomy): domain Eukaryota; kingdom Metazoa; phylum Arthropoda; class Insecta; order Diptera; family Drosophilidae; genus Drosophila; species Drosophila truncata. Next base: position 17,207 of record VNJQ01007878.1, read on the forward strand.
TTGCACCTACAATTTTTATGAACAACAAAGAGTACAACAAATTCGACGCTACTAAGGCACACCATCAGGTTTTGATTGTTGTTATTTTTCTGCCTGCTTCATCTGTCTGGCCGAGTGGACTTTGTACCTGTTTGTTTATCTACCAGACAGACGACCGCCAGACTGGTTGATATTAGTAAGCTCGTGTCAGCGAGGGGCTCGTCCCATAATCTCAAGTCGGGCCTCCAAAAAAATATACATATATAATTTGCAAAGGTCCATTATCAGTTTCCTTGTGTGGGTGGCCGAAGATCTGGACCTGACTAATAAAGATGCTGGGAGAATGAGGTCAAAAACAAATGGCTAAAGTCAAGTTCAGGCAACAAAAGAGTTATAACTTTGGTAACAACACAGGCTCTGGTTCGAGGAGAGAGCTTAATAAAGCATATAATATGAGTATTAATCAAATACCACCAAGCATTGACTTTTCATCTGTGCGTGGGAGAGGTGAACCCGTGACACGAGTCCTGCAAGAAGCCACAAATACAAATCGTTCCCCGGGAGCCTGGGGAGTCTCATGACAGTCGGGAAAAATTACACACACCACCAGCAACCCACACACACACTCACACATTTGCCATTTCACGATTACATCTCCCTGGGCCGGCAATAAATCAAATTGGCAAACGAAAAGAAAAGAAAACCGAGAGAGAAAAGTTTTGCACACTGTGAATGGCTTTTATGGCATTTGTTTCGGGGGGCCTGTAATTCGCTTGACAACTCAATGCTGCCACTGCCACTGCCATTGCTGCTGCTGCTGGTGCTGGTGCTGCTGTCGCTGCTTAATGCTTAATGCCCGAACTTATAACGGGCGAAAATTTTAATGAATGACGTCGTCATCACGAGAGTGGCAAGGACGAAATGCCCTCGTGTCCCCCCCGCCCCCTGCCCTGCTCAAGGACGGGCAAACCATTTCAATGAACTTTGATAAATCGCTGCGAGGCGAAGGACGCGCTGAGCACAGTCCATATAATACAGAGCCGGGCATTCTGCTTCGCTGGGCTTCCTATTTCCGGTTGCCATTTGGTCGCTATATTTGGGCCTGCCGCCGAATGCTCAGTGATTATGTAAATTGTTCTGCCCATTTGTAGCCAGGCAGCCTCCGCCTCCTCTCTGGTTTTATTTTTATATTTATTCATCGATTGCCTCTATTAAAAGGAATATTCCCGGCTGGCTTATGGGCTGCTCTGCTCCACTAAGCGGAGAAAGATTCGTTTGCTTGGTTGCTGGGATTACAACGATTCTCCCGCCTGTCTTAAAGTATGCCATCAATTTGGCGCTGACAATCGTTTCCGTAAATATTAGCCGAGTAACAAACAAATGCTTATTCTGGTTAATCATTTCCCAGGCTTATCAACGGCGGATCACACATGTCGTATACGCAATTAGCAGGCTTCGGGCGAAAGGGAGAGTAAGCGGGAAATCGCTGTCTTTTTTAAATGAAACAAACAATTCCCCGAAAAACTGCTCGCTCCTCTCAGACGATTGTTGTTATTGCCGTTGTTGTCTTGTTTAATGCATTTCTGCCTTCATGTGGCGAGGAGGAAGTAAATATTGCGCATACGCCACGTTGTGAGCACGCAATGCTGCATAGCATGTTTGGCACGTTCAAGCCAAGGAGAGATGGAAGGATATAAAAGAGAGAAGAGAGATGGACACAGTGGTAGCAGGCTAAAGGGGATTTTTTATTTTATTATTTTATTATTTCTGCTCGCCTTAAACTCTATTTAAAAGTAAAAATCTCTTAATTTTTCAGTTACTCTGATTCTCCTCTTGAATATTTATTTATTGGCCTGCTCTTGAGGTCTTGTTGGTCTTCACTGTTCTTGGCCAAGTAGAATAAACCGCATTTACTGGCCACTTAAAAGAGAGAACTCCCATGTGGCCTGGCCTGTCTTCTTCCTTTTCTTTCCCTTTTCCTCTCCCTCTCGTAAGAACCCCTTTGGGGATTCGCAAAAACTATGCAAAAGACTGGATGAAAACCCCTCGCGCGCCTTCCCTTATCAGGCCATAAAAAGCTGTATAGAATGTTGCAATCAGTTAATTTAAGTGCAGGCCAAGCCAACACGAACAAAAAGAAAACGACAAAAAAAAAAGGACCAAGAAAAAGGAGAATGGATGAGGGAAGGCAACGGCGAAAAGAAAAATGGAAATTTCAATGCGCAAACATATAAACATGTGTATTTATATATATATATATATATATATCAGTGAGTGTGTGTGCGTCTAAACAAACACGCACTGTGAGCCACGCACAGTGGGTCAAGTTCCATTTCGAGTGGTGGATTCGTCCCCCGAAAACGAAACGGAATTCGCATTGGACAGAGGCCCAGGAAAAGCCGGAGGGAAAGTGGCCATGGGAGTGCTAAGGGGAGGGAGGGTGTGGGAATTTTCCTCGACCCGAGGCACACACACACACACTATACACACACACACTCACATACACACAGAAGCAAAGCACAAGTGGCTACTAATGCAAATAATTTACAAGTAGCAAATGTGGGCGGCAAACGCCAGCAGCAGAATCAGCAGGAGCACCACCAGCAGCAGCAGCCAACGTCAGCAGAGACACAGAAAGGACAAAACAAAAACTGGGGAAAAAAAAAAAGCGAAAAAGAAAGAAAAAAATATATAAAGTAAGGGAAAACACACACAAAATAAACGACAGACGACGACGAGGCAAAATGTCGTCAACAAAAAGAAAAATATAACAAGTAAAGCGGGGTATATAGCATGGGCATGGACCAGAGCTTAGGATACCCTTGCAAGGTCCTGCATATAAGTATGTAGAGATGTGACAATGTTAACACAATTTCAATATTAGATGGATAATTTTATTAAAAGGCCATTTTCCAGAATTTATTCAATTAGCTTTGAAATGATGAAAGTTATTCACATTAGCATCGATCTCTAGGTTGATGCAGGCCTTAATTTGCTGAAGGACTCCCTTGATTATATTAATTATAACAAATTCTAGGTTATATTTTAAAATGTGCGTTATTACTTAGCAAGTTGATATTTTTGTGTATATATTTAGCTTATATTTTAAAAATTTTATTTGAAGTATTAATTTAAATACTATTTAATTACTCTTCCTTACAGAAGGTAACCAATTCATTTATTATTGATTTAAAAAATACTATAAAGCTGTAATTATTTGCAGAAAATTACGGAAAAATATTTAGAATTGATAATTTATAATTATATTTAAATTCTACAAATTACTTTCTAAAATTCCTGCATTAATTTAATTTGATTCAACATAATATTAAATATATCTCAATGACAAACTCCTCCCCATAACTATATTATCCTGCCGGAATAGGGTATAAAAAGTAACAGCGGTAGCAACAAAAGGCAACGAACAGTGGGAAAGACGAAAGGCAAAGGAGCAGCGGGGACAAAGGGGAGTGAAAGGAAGAGCAAGGCTAAGGGGCACCAACGTAGGAGAGATGCGAGAGAGAAAGAGCAAGGTGGAGGCGACGAGCGGAAGAGAGGGTCGAGTAAAAAGGACATTATGCGTCTTTTCACATTTGAGAAAAGGACAAATTTGTAAGGACAAGTGTAAGTGAAGGAAACCGAAACAAACACACAGACACACTAGCACACTCGCACTCTTGCAAATACCAATCCACACAAACACACTCACAGGACGACGACAACGACAACGACAACGACGAGTGCCGCAACTGTTTTCGGTGCCCCGCCCACTACGCCGCCCGCCCCCTCTCTCTTTGCTGAGAGAAAATCAATGCCAGACCATGAATCAAGATCAGGTTTTCAGAACGAATTAGGAGGCCTTTTCGGGAAAGCCATTAGATTGAAAATGTTATTGGTTTTCAGCAAGTCCTGGATTTCCCCGAAATAAAAGGAGTCAAAGGAAGCAGCAAATGCCTAAGGAAGGTACTGACCAGTTTTCAATTGAAATGCAGTTTAAAATAGTTTCTGGTGTGTGGAAATAATTCCAAACAGGTGAGAAACGTTGGCCATGGCATTGGAATGGTATTTGTTTTCAAGGTTTATCCTAAAATATTTAAATATTTTCAGGATGAGTCTAATTTAAATTCTAGGAAACTATTAAAGACTCCATATTTCCATAGAAACTCTTGCCAGCTTATTAAATAAATAACAAAAGAGAAAGTGTTTTCTAAAGGCATTTAAACCGAATTTTACTCCGATTTAAGTTGATTCCATTGTGGCTTAAAGTCACCCCCCAAGCGAGTTCTGTGAATTCAAAGAGAAATATTTATTTATTTGCATTGGTTTCTTGTTTTCAAAATGCATTTGCATTTTCAATCGATTTCTATTTCAGAATTTAAGTGCAATTTATCTCGGAATCAATTATCCACAGAGCAAACTTAGCTCCTGCTTTCTGTGAATTTATTTAATAATTTATGCTTATAACCTGGAAAATCAAATTAAATATGTACATAATTTAATAAAGCCCGAAAATCATAGTAAATGTTGAAACGCTTTTACATTTTTGTTGAAATTTTCAATTCACATTAAAATAATTTAATTTAAATAACATAAAATAGATAAAAAGCTTTTTTTTATTCCATCAATTACAAAATCTGCAAATAATCAAAGTTAAGAAAACTTTTAACGCTGCAAAAAGAAAACTACACACCGGAAAACTAATTTTCGGCTGACTGACTTTTCACAACTCTCGCGGTAAATGGGGGACGCATTGAGGGGGACGGCCACTTTTAAGGAGTGAAGGGAACTAAATTCCTGCGGACCACCTCCTACGAGAGGCGAACGCGTGAGGCAGAAAGCAAGGGGGACGACCAACCATGAGGTGGCATCGTTGCTGGCGTTGGCGCGTGGAGGTAATTGAAGTGACGTTTATGAATGTCATCCGTCAAGCACTCAAGGACATTTACATACAAACACGCACACATAGACACCGCCACACACACACACACATACAATCACTCACGCACACATGGTCGTCGTCGTCGTCGTGGGGCTTTCGGTTTGCCTGACAGATGCGAGCTTACACAGATTTTCTTGTGTTTTTATACCCATTGGAAAGCATTCACATTGGGGTTATATCTGTTTGTTGTTTATGTGAGATCATTAGGAAATTTATATATTTTTTAATTTAATTAATATATTAAATTTGAAAAGATAACTGAGGAAGTTATTGGACTTTAAAGTTGCTTTTTAAAGCCAGCGCAACATGGAATGTTGCTAGCCACAGTGAATGTTTATATACATGTTTTGGGCAACATTTTCCCAGCAGCATGTTTCCGGTTCCTTCCGCCATTTTAAATTTAAGTTTTTATAACCCAAAATCTTCAAATTAAAGCAGTTTTGGTCTCCTTTTGCTTATACATTAGTTTCCTTCTATTATTTCAACTTGCAACCATTCCTTTTTTAAGAAAAATCAACAACTTTCAAGCTCCCCATACATATTTCCAAGACAAAATAAATAAATAAATCTGAGCAGCAGGTAACTTTTAGTCCCCATTTTCCCAGCTGGGAGCTTTGCTCGCTGATATTTGCTTTTTTCGCGTTTATGTAGACAAACTCGCACACAGCGGTGACTGTTTGAGGGGCAGAAGGACGTTCGGCGAACCAATACAGCCGCACAAAGTGGAGGATGTGAGTGCAGGACATGTGAGTGTGTGTGAGTGTGTGTGAATCTGTGGGTGTACTGATATGTGTGTGTGTGTGAGAGACAATTTAAAAATAAATACAAGAAACTAGCGCAGAACGTGACGGCGGCGGAGGGTATGGCGCCCCAGTGGGTGGTGGGCTTGCTTTTGGTGGATGGTGCAGGACCTCCAGCGAGGGCAGGATGATAGATTGAGAGTGAGCCCGCAGCCGAAGTCCGCACTTACAGCTCCCGAGGAAAGGGCTCTCTGAGATATGGGACTCCAGACTCATTGTGCGAATCCACCAGAATCGCCGGCTTGTATAAATTGACAAAGGTCTTTCCGTGGCCATATATCACTTGCCTTGTTTGTGGCGCTGATGAGTCGAGATTTGTTTATGCACATGTCCTTTTTTATCTACGCCATCTAGTCCCCAGTTCGATATATATTCTTTCATGTCCTTACCCTTTCTGCCGCTTGAATTAGTTGATTTGCTTTCATAATTTGACAGCGGTGGCTTTCCTAAGACCATATATCATGGCGACTTGATAAGATGGATTCCTTTTTAGTGCTGACGTAGCCAGGGAGCTTATATAATTTAGGCATTTATTGTTCATAATTGTATTCTTTATATAAGATTTTCTCATAGCTAAATATTTTCTTTATACATTCTTAAAGTTGTCCTGGAAAAATGGCAACTTGCTGAGTCAATTTCATGCTCTGATTGATGTTTTTCCCTAAAAGTCCTTAACAATATTGATTTAATGGAATCCTTTGCATATCTAGTTTTTAATTTTGCTTTCAATATAGTTATTTCTTTAGTTTTATCAAATAAATTCCTGAAATTTCTGCTAAATCTTTACTTCTCAGGCACCTAATTTTGACTGCAATCCACCAAGTTAACTAGAACTTATATATTATATTCCGAACTCATCGCCTCACCCATGCAGAGGCAATTCTGCATTTTCCCGAGCCTCCTGCCAACATCCCCCCTATATATAGTAGAGTACTATCGTGGGTGTATATATATGTGTGTCGTGGCAGCCCACTTGGCTTGTCTACTAATTAAAATGCATGCAATAACCTGAAGCCTTTGTTGCCACATTCTCGTGGCTGTTGTTGTTGTTTTTGTTGGCGGCGAGGCTGTTGCTGCTGCTGCTGCTGCTGCCGCTGATGTTGCCGCTGTTGTGTGTTGCGTAGAAGGACGCAGCAGCAACGTTGACAATTTGCACAAAGTGCTTAGGAGGCCAGGACAGATGCAGAAACTTTTCTTAAGGTCTCAAGCCTACCCTACCTTAGATACATATATAGAATAAGAAAATATCCCAACCACCTGACACGCGGTGGTATTAAGCCAGCTTTAAGGGGCACACTGACATCTATTGATAGACCCGTCCATGCCGAAAGCCAAGTTACATTTTTAATTGTCTATCGAAGGGGGCTATTTATAAAACAAAAGATTCCGAAATGTCCTTGTTCGGTAATCTCAACGGAGGAGGACGACAAGCCCTAAGAGAGCCATAGGTCGTGTTCGTAGAGCACAGGGGGGGGGGGGGACACACAGTCTCTCGCTGTCTGTGTGTATATGCATTTTTAATGAAATTTGCCGACGATTTGCGCTCGAAAGCAATTTGAAAGCCCAAACCCAAACCCAAACCCAAACCCAAAAAAAATCCAACCAGCAACAGTTGCAACTGCAACAGCAGTCGCCTCACGTGTGTGGCTTACGAAAAATTAATGCAAATTTGCATAATAAACAAACACAATAAATGGGTGGGATGGCCAGGACACGAGGCAGAAATCTTTGCATGACTAAACCAAAGTTCGGAACTCTAGTCGGCCAGAATTGATTAAGTTGTTGGTGTAACTTTTGTTGATATTTGCTGGAACAACAACCATTATTTTTCTTGTGCTTCAACTTTAGCCTTTTGATTGAAATTTTTAAATAGAAAACTATCATGAAATATGTGTTAGTTTTAGGCTTTTTAATGTCTAAAAGATTCACTGTAAGGTTATAATTAAAATCCTTAAAGATTGCATTTCTAGTTCTTTTCAACCGCAGCTTAAAAGTATGCAATGCTTTTTTAAATACCTCAGCCGGATATTGTTTGAAATCCTTTGATGAGTACCTCGACTATAAATAGATTTTTCACACGACTGCTATCAATGTTCAATCAAAGTGTGCATCTCCTTTCAACACTGACCTTCTGCCCATTTGTTTGCTCATATATGTATGCAAATAAACAACTTTTCCCTGGCATTCCGGCAAATCCTTGCACCCTGCACCCACACACACATAAACATACAGCCTTAACACCGACATTGACGTCACTTTCGGCAGGTCGTCGAGTGTGTGAGTGAGTGTACTATATGTCGTGGGCTGGAGGTCTAAATTGCCGGTACAGAATTGTAATCAGCTTCGAGCCCAATAAACTGCATGAGTGTAAATTTCCTGAATGTAATCGCCCCCAAATCAAAATAGAGTACTCAGTGGCCTTCGAGGGCTTAGATGGGGCAATTGGGGATTGAGAATGGGAAAGGCGGATGAGGATAAGGATTGGGGTGCACATAGCAAAGGTCGCAAAAGCGCAGAGCCAGAACAAATCCCAGATTAAGATTTCAAAACGGATTGAATCCTTTGAATCGGATGCTTTTAAAGTTCTTTATTAAAATAGAAAATGGAAAGACAACTAATTGTAATCATTATTAATAATAAATCTAGTTAAATTTACAAATATTTATAAATTGGAAAAATGTTTAAATTTTGCATAAATATTTGTAAAATTTATTAAATTAAAATTTATAAATGGAAATTAAATTCACTTTTTACAACCATATTATTACAGTCTATTTCTTTTGATTTTAATAACTAAACATTTACTAAAATACGATATATTTGAATTTGATTTCGAATTTCAGCGCCAACTAATGCCCAATGCAACCCTGGCCACCGCTCTCTCTCGCTGTGCAGTGAGAGAAAAAACGCCATCTTTGGAACGATGCTCATGAACCAGTTCCGCGACCGAAATGAACGCTGCGACCAGGGCTGCGTTGCCACCCTCAAGCTGCACAAAGAAAAATAATTTACTCGCCAGCAGCGCATTGACGTTTTTTCATTTTTTAAAGTGTACTTAAGAGTTGTTAATATTTTTCGCAGTGCTCAACCGACCACAACAAACAATAATAACCGAATAAGTGTGGGTGAAAATGCAGCGAGCTGCAATCGGCGCAACGCAGAGTGGAATCCAGCACCCAAAATCAGGCGAAGCCATCATTAGCGAGACATTTGTCTGACCCCAGCGGTGTCTGAGCATCGGAGAGTCGGAGAGAGCAGAGCAGAGAACCCAAGGAAGCGCCACTCGACCGAGCCGATATGGGTAGGTGTATGTAGTAGGTGTAGTGTGTCGTCGTCGTCGTCGTTCTGTATTGGGCGAGGGGCACTGGCGTGGGTGCGGGTTGGGGGGCCGGACCGAGTCCCGGGGTACAGCCAAATGCAGCGACCACTAGGAGAACTCTCGGTACGATGCGCGCACTTCCAAGCCGCTGTCCTGCTACCTGCCCCTGCCACTGCCTCTGCCACCACCCCCTCCTCCTCGAACTTCTTTCACTGTTCGCACTCCACGAACGCAATGCTACCAGGGCTGCACAATCTGAGTCGCTAATCGTTTGGTGTGGAGAGATACACATATCTGCTGCAAGTATCGGATGTGTTTTCGTATCCGATAGATAGATAAAGTTGTAACTTGTAAATAGATAATTGTAGCTTTTCAAACTAAATTGAGAATTACTTTGATGTTTCTTATTGAACAGGGATAAAAATGAAATTTAGATTTTTAATATATATTTAACTAGAATAAATATTGAGAATTAATGGTGGCAGAACAATTCTATGCCGTAATGCAAATTTTAAATTATTATTGTGCTTTTAAAAACCATCTTTTTGCAAATAAAATATAATAAATTTAAATTTATTATGCTTTATGCAAATAAAGTCTTTTCAAGTAGTTTTATTATTATTTAACAAATAAAAGCACATAAATTGAAAAATAACTAACATTAAGCAAATAATTACCTTTCAAATACTCAATTCAATCAAAAATTTGTTAATTTTATTATTTTAAGTCTTGTAAAATGCTTAAATTAAAAATTAACCCGTGAACAAGTGCATCCCAAGCCCCGGCTTAGCGGATGCCCCAGCCCTGGTTAACGCATACAAACCCAAACCAACCAAAAATCGAATTTGCATTTGTTTACATTCGCCTTTCCCTCGCACATATATACACAGCCTCAGATTCGATGGCCCCCAGCAGCAGCAGCAGTGCGGCGGCCGCTGCTGCAGCCACCAAATTGCTGGTGGAGATCACCACCGATGGCATACCCAAGCTCCACTGCCCGGTGTGCAACAAGGCCCTGGTCTCATTGGCCGGCTATGTGAAGCACGTCAAGAAGCACCAACCGCCGGGCGGCTTCGAGTGCCGCAACTGCGACGCTCGATTTTGCCACGAGGAGGAGTTAAACCAGCACGCCAAGGATGAACATGGAGCCACCGGCTCAGCCGCTGGCCAAGAACGCAAGCCCTTTGTCTGCGAGAAGTGCGGGGCGGAGTACAAGTACCAGGAGGCATATCGACGCCACTGCAGGACCAAGTGTGGCGAGGAAAAGTTGCCAAAGGTAAGTAAATCACCACAAAAATATGAAAAACTTGAGTTTAACCGCATTTCCCTTCCCCTGCAGGAGGAGACCCGACCCGTGGAGTGCAGTTCCTGCTACACTCGCTTCTCCTGCTTTGCCAGTCTGACCAAGCACCGGCGCAGTCGTCCTGAGACCTGCGGCCAGCCAGAGTACGATGTGCCTGGCGAGACGGAGGACAAGAGGCGGAAAGCCTACCGCAAGAAGGGGAAAAAGAGGGACTCCGATGAAGAGAGCACCTCGGAGGAGTCGGAGGAGGAGGACAGTGACGATGACATTCCACTGGCCAGCCGGATGAAGACGAAGCTGAAGCAGGAGAGCCAGTTCTCGGACTCGGGCGACGAGTGTCCCGACTTCGAGCCCAACAACAGCGAGGACGAGGCGGATTCCTCTGGATTTAAGCTGCCGCCGCCGGCCATGGTCAAGGTTGAGGCCTTTGACGAGGAGGACTTTGAGTACCAGGACGCCAGCATGTATGTGAAGACGGAGAGCACGGATATCTTCAGCAACGAAAAGGATAAGCTCCTGGATGTGCTGCTAAACGAGGGCGATGGCCTTAAGCCCTTCGAGAGCCTGAAGGTGGAGCAGGGAGCCGGCATCCTGGATGAGATTGCGGCCGTGCCGCTGGTGGAAGTGGCCGAGGAGGATGTCCTGTCTCTTAGGGGTCCACGCAAGGAGGAGGTTGTAAAGAGGAAGCGAGGCCGACCGCCGAAGGAGAAGATTCCGGTTATCAAGCGAAAGTATCGCAAGCGTAACGCACCGAGATCGCCCTCGCCTGAGGAGTCATCCGGAACCCCTAAGCGTGTGGCCAAGATTAGCAAGAAGGAGCTGAAGGAGCGTCTCAAGATGATTAACAAGATGGAAAAGTCCTGGAAGTGTCCACATTGCGTCAAGATCTACCACATTCGCAAGCCCTACGAGAAGCATTTGCGTGACGACCACAAACTCAACGAGCAGGAGATGAAGGAGATCTTCAAGGACGTGGACGTGCATGCCAAGCTAGACGAAGAAGTATTCAAGTGCAACATCTGCAGCAAGATATATCTGGTCGAGAAGCGCCTAGTCACCCATATGAAGGTGCATGGCGAGGACGGCAAACTGACCTTCAAGTGTCCGTGCTACTGCAACCTGTTTTTCGCCACCAAGGAGCAGGCCACGGAACACGCCCGAGCGCAACACAAGGAGCTTCTCTACTGCGAGAAGTGCGACAAGTATATGACCGGCCACGACAGCCTCAAGAATCACGAGCGCAATTTCCACTCGAAGAAGGAGCCGCGCAGCCAGCAGCGCAACCTCATCTGCGACAAATGCGGCAAGAAGTTCACCGGCCGCACCTCACTCTCCGATCATGTACGCTCCGATTGCGGCCGCCTGCCACTCTACGGCTGCACCGTTTGCGGCAAGCATTTGTCCACCGCTGGGTAAGATTTAACGGTGTATACCTCCTAAAAGTATTCCCGTTTTAATTAATTTTCTTATATTTTCCGCAGCATTCTCAAAACGCACATGCTCTTGCACAAAGCAGACACTCCGTACCAGTGCGACAAGTGCGGCAAGACGTTCAAGGTGAAGGCCCAGTACAAGTCACATCTGAAGACGCGGCACACCGACTACAAGCCGTACAAGTGTCACCTCTGCCCCAAGGAGTATCCGTACAGGGAGAGCCTGCTCACCCACATGACCGTGCACACGGGCATCAAGCGTTTCCTGTGCAATAACTGCGGCAAGCGCTTCACCTGCATCTCTAACCTGCAGGCCCATCGCAAGGTGCATGCCGACACTTGCGGTCAGCTGCCGTTGAATGCCAAGGCCACCCAGTACATGGGTGTGCAGCGCGGCAAGCTCTTGATGGGCGCCAAGCCCGAGGCAGGCATGGAGTATGAGGAGACCAAGACACTGATCGCACAGGACGTTATCGACCGGGACATGCCCATGGCCCAGGAGCTGAATTTCCCATCCGACGGCTCGGCTCCGCTGGCCACTGTGCCGTTAAATTACGCCTCCTCTCACCTGGTGCCCCACATCGTGCTCCAGACCATGCAGGCCGAGGCCCGGCGATTGGAGTAACTTCGGAACACATTCACTTAGAGGTCCCATTCAATAATGATGCTTTTTGTAAACGGATGCGTATTCTACTTGTACAACATATGGGATGTAACTACATATAATATCTACTTAATGACTGGATTAATTAAATAACATTGAACGATAAATGTATGCTACATAAAATGCATGTAGTTAAAGGTTTAGCGCCATACGGACCTGTCAACACACATTTAAGAAAATAAATTTCCTTATAAAATAATAAGTTGCGTTTTGGAAAAGTATCTTAAACATATTTGGGTTCTGTGAGTTTGTTTCAGATGTCTACCTATGAGATTCCGATGGTAATATTTTATTTGAAGCAGAAATCTAGCTGAGATTTAGTTTTTTTAGGTCTGTTTTAACAGATTCAGTTTCTTAACTACTTAAAAAAAGATAGAAAACTTATACAGCATAGTTAAAAGATCAAACAAAACACTTTTTAAGTTAAATGAAACATTTAAAAAAATAAATTTTCCTTATAAAAATATTTAGTTGCGTTTTGGAAAAGTATCTAAAGCAGATTTGGGTTCTGTGGAGCTTATTTTAAATGCTAACCTGTAAGATTTTAATAGAAATCGTTTATTTAAAGCAGAAATCCAGCTGAGACTCTAGTTATTAGAAAAAGGTTATTAAAAAAGGTAGAAAACACATCCAGCATAGTTGAAAGATCAAATAAAACACTTATTAAGTAAAATTAATCTTTACTTTTATTCTTATATTGCCTAAAAGTATTACAAACTAAATTCCCCTGATGCTTGGCCTTAGTTCAGTCTGAAATAGGGTTGCTGATAGCGACCAATGGGCATGCGATCCTTGGTCCTAAGCCGGCGCACAGCCTCACGGATAAATTTGGGCTGCAGGGCGCCGGACTCCCCTTGAGCCTCCATCACATCGAGAGCCTCCTCCACCACCTCGCCAACGAAAACTTTGGCTATGCCCGACATGGCTATAACGACATTCTGGGACACAGAGCAGCCGGTGATGGTCTGCATCAGCCGCTTGACAGCGGCCTTGGGAAAGGCTGAGCGTCGGTACATCTCGTAGCGGTCCAACTGCTCCTCCGTGAAGTTGGACACCAGAACTCTGGATTAAAGAAAAGGGAAGTCATTTAGCAAACTCGAAAGGCTTTTATTTGATTCATTGCCACTCACTGCATTCGCTCACGCTCCTCCTCCTCCAGTTCCTTCTTGGTCTTCAGCTTCTTGTGTGCTGGTTCTCCGGAGTCGCCATCGCCGTCCGTGTTCTTGTCCCCATCCGCATCTTTGGCCGTATCCGACGTCTCGCTGTCCTTTCGCTCGCCAGAGCCCGATTGGAAGAACTTTAGGTCCACATCGTCGTTGTCGCTGAGGGAATTGTTTTTTTGTTGTGTCGGAAACAGAATTTCGTCCATTTGAGATGTATAATAGAGCTGGGATAATATCGATGGCATTATCGATGTATCGAATTTTTGCCTTTCTTAGCAACCATCGATAGTTTCGTAGCCCTGGTTCAAGTTTAGTTTAAATATAATAGTTTAAATATTTCGGGCGAATTTTGATTATTTTAATTTGACATTACCTGTTACGAAAAAATTAGTCAGCTAACTAAATCCTGCCACAGAGAAAGCATATTTAAATAAAAACTTAATAGTGCTTTCCGTGAAATCCTGTGGTTCCGATAGTCCAACCCTGCGGGCACCTCGTGTTTTTGTTCTTTCTCCGCATCGCCGTTGCCAGGCAAGAGTGCGCGCTTGATTTTCGTTTATTTAATCGGTTAAACAACCAGCCACACACTCCGAGATGTCCGCCACCGAGGCCCTAAATGTGGAGGCAGCCGTTGCCGAAATCGGCGAGGAGGCCAAGAAACAGAAGAAGCCAAAGCCGAACAACAAGAAACTGCGCCAAGGTGAGTGACCTCATGCGAGCGGCGCACTGTGATAATTGCAGTTGCACCACCACCCACTCCGAAAGCGCGCCCCACCACCCACCAGCTCACCCACTTTTCCATCCACAGAGGCCGCAGCCAAGAAGGCCGCCGAGGGCGGAGACGAGGGAGCCAACGATGAGGTGACCACAAACGGCGACGCCAAACCGGCGGCAGCGGCAACGGCTCAGCCGGCAAAGAAAAAGGCCAATAGCAAGGGAAAGAAGAGTGGACAGACCGATCCGCCGACCATTCCCATTGCCAAGCTGTTTCCTGATGGCAACTTCCCCGAGGGAGAGATCGTGGAGCACCCGACACCCAAGGACATGGCGGACGACCGCACGGCCAAGGATCGGTTTACGTCGGAGGAGAAGCGGGCCCTAGACCGCATGAACAATGACATCTACCAAGAGCTGCGTCAAGCGGCCGAGGCCCATCGCCAGACGCGCCAGTACATGCAGCGCTACATCAAGCCGGGCATGACCATGATCCAGATCTGTGAGGAGCTGGAGAACACTGCCCGCCGCCTTATAGGCGAGAATGGCCTGGAGGCTGGCTTGGCCTTCCCCACCGGCTGCTCGCTTAATCACTGCGCCGCCCACTACACGCCCAATGCCGGCGATACCACTGTGCTGCAGTACGACGACGTGTGCAAGATTGACTTTGGCACCCACATCAAGGGACGTATCATTGACTGCGCCTTCACGCTGACCTTTAACAACAAGTACGACAAGCTGCTGCAGGCAGTCAAGGAGGCCACAAACACGGGCATCCGCGAGGCGGGCATCGATGTGCGTCTATGCGACATTGGCGCCGCCATCCAGGAGGTCATGGAGTCGTACGAGATTGAGCTGGACGGCAAGACGTATCCCATTAAGGCCATTCGCAACTTAAACGGACACTCCATCAGCCCGTACCGTAAGCCCTACAAATGGAATTTGTGATCTTTATGAAATCACTGACTTACAATTATATTTTCAGGCATTCATGCTGGCAAAACAGTGCCCATTGTCAAGGGAGGCGAGTCCACACGCATGGAGGAGGACGAGTTCTATGCTATTGAGACCTTCGGCTCCACGGGTCGTGGCTTGGTGCATGACGACATGGACTGTTCCCATTACATGAAGAACTTCGATCTGCCGTTCGTGCCTCTGCGCCTGCAGTCGTCCAAGCAGCTGCTGGGCACCATCAACAAGCATTTCGGCACTTTGGCCTTCTGTAAGCGCTGGCTGGACCGCGCCGGTGCCACCAAGTACCAGATGGCCCTCAAGGATCTGTGCGACAAGGGTATTGTGGAAGCCTATCCTCCGCTCTGTGACATCAAGGGCTGCTACACGGCCCAGTACGAGCACACCATTATGCTGCGACCCACCTGCAAGGAGGTGGTCTCCCGTGGCAGCGACTACTAACGCTCTGGAACGAGTTCAGGTTGGTGGTTCGGCGTAGTACAGCTTGCGTTTATTACAGTTTTTCATATATAAGTTTTCATTCAATTGTTGATAATTTGTGAGCGTGCGCGGATCGAAATATATATAAAAAATGTATTATGCTCAGAATTTAAAGTGTTTTAGATACGAGTTCGGAACGTGAGGCCCTTGGGCAATAGTTCATGCCAGTAAAGAGAATAAGAGCGGCTGCGTTTGCTGGATTTTGTCTCTTTCAGGGATCTGTAGATGTAGACAAACCATTTGCCTGTGAGATAGTACAGTATTTCGATGTAGCTGACTATACTAAAGCCGTACATCAGCGAGAGGATGCCGCCAAAGCGATCTATGAGAAGTTTCTTTGCTTAATTATAAATATTTTAATATATCTTTAAGGATACTCACTCAGTAGAACCACCCACGTGCTCACCAGCTGCGATTTGGTGGCCTGAGCAAATCTCAGCTTGAAGAAAAGCTTGATAATGGCCAAAGGTCGCTCGTAAGTTAGACCCTTACTGAAATTTTGAATATATTTATTTATTATAATTTAATTTATTAACTTTAAGTGCTTACAGTAACCCCGTAAAGTAACCCGTGCTGTTGTAAGTTTGTCTCAGGGGAGCCACATTAGTGGTGATGCTTAGGCTTACGCCATTGCAGGTGGGCAGGCAGTGCTCGCATTGGCGCTGTGCCACCTGCTCTTCCTTGTTTTGCAAGTACGAGAACTCGTTATAGCCATACCAGATGCTCTTCCAACGCAGCAGGCAGGGCAGATCGGGCAGCATGCAGTAGGTGAGATCGATGGAGCTGCCCACCATGGGCGGAGAGACGCAACCACAGTGGTCCATCATGCTCTTGATGCGGCAAACCAGTAGGCACTCGTCCAGGGAGTAGTAGGATCTGTAAGCAGACGAGATTTTAAAAAGGAACTCTGTAGAAACTGCGATAGGAAAGGCAACATACTGATTCAGCAGCCGACTGCCTTCTTCCGGATAATAGCAGCGTCTCTTTTGTGGCGGAACTCCCCGAACTTCTTCGCTAGAACTAAAGAACATGGGCTGTATGGGAATCTCTACAATGGTATTATGATCCACAAGTATTTCTCCCAAACTAGTGGACTGAACGGTGGCATAATCCTCTTGGGGGAATATTGTTAGCTGAAGAATTAACCAAAAACATAATAATTATTTAACTTTTTCCTGTTTCTAAGCGTCTATCAAAACAATTAGAGAGTAAAAACATATATAAAACCAGTTTGAATGCCGTTTCAGTCATAATAAAAGTACAGACCCCTCATCTAAGCTCAGTTTGATCAATAAATTCGAACCATTTTATTGTTCAAATTGACTTCAAGTGATAAATAAATAAATTGAATTAAACCAAATTAGAATATATTCGGTTAGATTTTTTATTAAAGCTAATGGGTCATCAGCAAACCGTAAACAACCAATTAAATTTAATTACGGGGATTTATTTTCAAAAAAAACCACATTTTTATAAAGACTTTGGTTAAAGATTTACCTGAAAAGCATTATTAGTGCGAAGAGTGTTTGTAAAATCTTCTGCTGACGTGTCCTGCAGCACAAACTGTACGCTATTTAATATAGAATTCGATTCAAAGACGACCTTTGGTACGGCTTTCATCTCAGCATCGTCCTCGGCGCGCTGGTCCCTAAATAATTTAGTTTAATTTAGTAGAAGACCTCCTAATGGGTTGAACTCACGCAAATCGGGAGTAGCTAGCCCGGCGATAATTAAAAATGCAGCACACATTCGACGAAGTTGGGCGCTTGAGGAACATTTGACTGGTGTTGACGGGCAGGCCAAAGACTATGCCCCTGATGACTAGCTCCCCGCAGTCCGGTGACAGCTGCCTCAAGATATCGCGCACCGAGTAACCATCGTTGTTGTAGTAACTGGAGAGCAGCCGGTGTAGTCGCTCCAACTCGGAGGCATTCCAACGATCGGTCTCAAACGGATTCAAATAGAACTGAGCCAGCACCAGCAGGCGATCGGCCATATCGTCCACATCTAGGGCCACCGCCTGCAGTGTGGAGTTGCCCTGGTGGCGGTATCTGCATTGGGTAAAAGGGGAGTGGGCGTGGGAGTGGGTGTGGCGGGAGTTGAGTGGAGTAACAATCGGCAATTAGTATGCCCCACTGCGCTCGGCTTGGGCTATAAAAGACCTGAGACCAGGCAGACCCTGGATTAGTGCCAGCATGAAGCTACTACTGGTGGTGCTGCTGCTTTTGGCCAATTTACTGTCTCTGTGCTTGGCTGCACGCCTGCGGTTCGACAACTACAGGGTCTATAGAGTGCAGCCAACGAGAGCTGATCAATTGAAGGGACTGGAAGTTCTGGAGGGAAGCAGCAACGATGTCATGGTCTTGAATAATCTACACATGGGACCCACCGATTTTCTGATTGCTCCCAGCTACGATAAAGCTTTTCTTGGTCTACTGAAGAGCTTGGGTCTCTCTCCTGAGCTAATTGACGCTAATGCTCAGTCTAGTCTATCGCTGGACATTGAACCCGTGGCAGACTCCAATCGTCGCACTGATGTCTACTCCTGGATGGTGTATCACGAGCTAAATGACACCCAACACTGGATGCAGAACCTGGTGGCCAAGTATCCGGATATTGTGACCATATTTGTGGCAGGTCAGAGTTACGAGGGTCGTCAGCTGATGGGCCTGAAGATCAATCACAAGGATAGCCGTGCAGATAAGCAGTCCATCTTTTTGGAGGCTGGCATGCATGCCAGGGAATGGATAAGTCCTGCCACTGCCACGTATTTTGCCAATGAATTGTTGACCTCGCAGAATGCACAGATCATGGGGCTGGCCAAATCGTATGTGTGGTACATACTGCCGCATGCTAATCCGGATGGCTACGTTTATACCCACACAACAGTGAGTTATCCTAAAGAAATCAAGTTTATATATCCTTAAACTTATTTATTTTTCTCTTAGAACCGCATGTGGCGCAAGACCCGCAGTCCGCAGGATAAAAACTGCTTTGGAACGGACCCAAACCGCAACTGGGACTTTCATTGGCGCGAGGTGGGAGCCAGCTCCGATCCCTGCTCAGAATCCTTTGCCGGACCCAAAGCATTTTCCGAACCGGAGACCAAAACCCTCTCCCAGTATTTGAAATCGCTGCCGGAACCCATGTTCATGTACCTATCACTGCATTCCTTCTCTCAGTTGCTACTTTATCCCTACGGACACACCTCTAAGCTGCCGGAGAATCATCGCCAGCTGGAGCAGGTCTTCAATGTGGCCGTGGGAGCCATGAAGCGACGCCATGGTACCCGCTATACTGGCGGAAATGTCTACGATGCCATCTATCCCGCAGCTGGTTCCAGCATGGATTGGGCCTACGGAGTGCTTAATGTCAAGTATTCCTTTTGCTATGAGTTACGTCCCTCTGGCTATAGTTTCTGGACAGGCTTCAGACTTCCCGCCTCTCAGATAATACCCACGGGCGAGGAGACAACGGATTCTTTGATGGAAATGATAAAGGCTGCTGCCTCGATCGAGGGTTACAAGTTACAATAAATTTATTAATTTATTTATTATTATAAATCTTAGGAAGCGAAACGAATTCGAATTGATAGGATAAAAAGACAAAGACAAAGCTAAGAACAAGAAGATAGCTAAGAACTTTTGATAAGATGAAAAGTAAGATTTAGTTGGCTATTTTTCTAAGGAAAAGCTAATGACTTTGATTAAGTTTTAGGTTCATTTATCACAATAAATTGGAAGGGAATTTTATTTTCATAGAAAAAAAGGAAAAGAAAGACTGTGGATTCTCAATTATCAAAATATAGTTTAGACAGCTTTTGTTAAATAAGTTATTAACTCCTCTTAAAGGAAATGTCCATCTAAATTTGATATAAATAAGCCTTTTAAGACTTTTGTTATTCATGTTAAATATAAAGTTTAATACTTTATGAATTTATGAATATTTATAAAAGATATCTAAGAGTTTTCTTTAAATAATTAAAGAAATTACCTAGAAATACTATGTGACAATAATTTAAACAAACTAAAACTCGTTGTATAAGGCTAGTAATTTGGCCAGGAGATAAGTTAATAAGTGTGTTGGCTTACCCCTTGGAGATAACACTACTTCTTCAATACAAATTCAACGAAATAACTGGGAAAAAGCCACCGTTTGCCTGTCTGATGAACTGGCATTTTCCTGAAGAAGTCCAAAACGTCACGACCAGCTCCGTAGTTGTGTTTTTAGAATGATTTACCAGGCAACGCGCCTGAGACTGTGCGATAAGAGGGCTCACCCACCGCCGATTGCACAGATTACTCCGATATTTACAGCCCGAGTATTGGCAAAGGCACTCTCGGGCCGTAAATCAGATTCGGCTGCTCCTGCTCTTATCGTTGGCCTATAAAAGCGGTTGGCATACCCGCTGATGGCTCAAACCAACGACAACCATGTCGCTGACCAAGTGCCTGCTTCTAGCCCTTGTGGCCGCCGTGGCCATTGCCTCTGTGAGCGCCGAACGGGCTCGCTACGACAATTATCGCCTGTACAAGGCCAACACCGAGAATGCCGATCAGTTGGCGGTGCTGAAGCAGCTGGAGGGTTCCAGCGACTCGATTATGTTCCTGGATGGAGTCCACATCGTCGGAGCTGATGTCAAGATCGTGGTGGCTCCCCACAAGGTTCCTGACTTCCTGGAAATCATGGGCAAGGCCGAGATCAAATACGTGCTGGAGACTAGCGATGTGCAGAAGGCGCTGGACGAGACCGATGAGAAGGTGGCCCCCAAGGGTCGTGCCACCAAGGCCTACACCTGGGCTCAGTACTACGAGCTGGATGACACCTACGCCTGGCTCCAGAGCCTGGCCAACCAGTACCCCGGCGTGGTGACCCTCATTGAGGGCGGCAAGACCTATCAGGGACGCTCAATTCTGGGCGTGAGGATCAGCAAGGGCGGCAGCAACAAGCCCGGCATCTTCCTGGAGGCCGGCATCCATGCCCGCGAGTGGATCGCCCCCGCGGCTGCCACCTACATCATTAATCAGCTGCTGACCTCCGAGGTGGAGTCCATCAAGCAGCTGGCCGAGAACTACACCTGGTACGTCCTGCCCCACGCCAATCCCGATGGCTATGTCTACACCCACACCACGGATCGTATGTGGCGCAAGACCCGTACTCCCTACGGCAGCTGCTTTGGAGCCGATCCCAACCGCAACTGGGGCTTCCACTGGAACGAGGTTGGTGCCAGCAGCAGTGCCTGTTCCGACACCTACGCCGGTCCCTCGGCATTCTCTGAGATCGAGACCAAGTCCCTGTCCGACTACCTTATCACGCTGAAGGGCAAGATCAAGCTGTACATCTCCCTGCACGCCTACTCCCAGTACCTGCTCTATCCCTATGGACACACCGGCGATCTGCCCGACAATGTTGAGGACTTCAAGCAGGTCTACGACGCTTCCATTGCCGCTGTGAACAAGCGTTATGGAACGAAGTACACCGGCGGAAACATCTACGATGCCATCTACCCGGCTGACGGCGCCAGCGTTGATTGGGCCTATGGAACTCAGGATGTGCGCATGTCCTTCTGCTACGAGCTGCGTCCCTCCTCGACCTCCTACTTCACCGGATTCAAGCTTCCCGCTGAGCAGATTGTGCCTGCCAGCGAGGAGCTGCTTGACTCCATCTTAGCCATGACCGCCGAGGTCAAGAGCCTGGGCTACTTCGACTAAGCGATTACACGCAATAAAGCACTCACAGTTTTACGGCATAATCCCGGAGAAGGTGGTGACTAATCTTGTTGGCGGTGCACACGCCTACAGCCGGAAAGGGGCTATTGGCCACATGCACCAGGTCAGGGGCCAAATGTATCTCCGTGGGCTGAACAAGGTACTCCTGGGTTAGATTTACAATCACAATATGCGTGTAGATCACAATGGCGGTGAGCAAGGCCAGCCAGAGGGTTCTGTAAGGGGTAGAAACGGGGTCTTACTTGGTTTTGGTCACCTGAATCAGCTCAAGCTTCTTGAAGGAGTCTCTCACATATAAATAAGTCTTTTTATTATCTATTTAGATACACTTTTATTGACTTTCAGTTACATCCACTCACTTGGCATAACGAACTGGTGAGCTGTACAGAAACGGATGCAATCCATTGATATAACTTTGGCGCAGGAACTCGCGGAACAGGCGGCGATACTGAGGCTCACCATCCACTCGATGCGGCATTGTGTTTGAAGAGTGCTCGATGCACAGACGATTTATAGTGGACGCCGGGCTACTGCTCATCAATCAGAGCAATAATGAAAGCGTGTCAAGTGGATTGCTGGCCTAGTCTCTGTTTATGTAGTTGAAAATGGGACGAAAGGTGAGAAAGTACAGGAACTCGAAGGCAGTGACTATGCTGAAGCCCATAATTAAACCCAGAAGGCCGCCAAATGAAGCTGTCACAGGAAAAACCATAATCAGTATGATGATTTCTTCAATACTTTATGATTTATTGAAACTTACCCAAGGCGGAGAGCCAGTTTTGGAAGATGTCCGTGCGATATCTGGTGCTCATCAGATCGCTGAAGAAGACGTGCAACAGAATTCTGTCTGTGGCATTGCTGTAAACGAAAGATGAGAGATTTAAGGTAGTTTTTATTGTGTTTTATATATAAACTTATTGTAAATTAAGCTCAAAAAGTGGAGTATGTACTCAAATTACCTAAAAGTTGGCCGGTTGGCAAAGTAACTCATATCCAGCCTGCCCATGGTGCTCTCCGAAACGTAGTGATTCGACTGGCAATCCGGCAGACAGCCGCAGGGAAAGCTATCCGTCTCCCGGACAATGGAAAGCGAGAAATTCAAGTTGGCCAAAGCATGGGAAAAGAGTCCTAAGATGGGTCACTTATCACTCATAATCCCAGCCTTCGTTATCACCACTCACTCTTGCTGTGAATCATGCAGTTGGTTTCCAGCACCCCACACACCTTGAAGCTGTTGTTGTTATAAACATACGGCGGCAGGCAGCCACAGAGATCGATGGTCATCTTCACCCGGCACTCAAACATGCAGTTAATAAAGGAGTAGCGTCTTAGGCCATGCATGCTCCTCTCGCTGCCAAAGAGACAGTTCCTCAGGGACAGGTCCATGCGGCGTATGTCGCTGGTGGCATAGGTGGACTCCGGGTTTATGCGCACGAAGCTCTCCCGCGTGGAGGTCACCACTTTGGTCTCTGAATTCTCATCCGGAAAATTATAGGCGTCGTGCAGCAGCAGCCGAAAACCATAGCCACTAAAGAAGGTGCCATAATAGTCGGAAGCCATGGGATTGAGGAGCACCGACAGACCCGTGGGATAGCCGCAGCCAGTGACGCGATAAGGTCGCTTGGGCACTTGATAGGCGATTTTCCTGAAAGGCCAAGAAAGCTATAACTTCTGGAAGTAAAATAGGTTCTTTTCTCACTCTGGAAAATTGTTGGTGATGCCCCCAAAATAATTAAAGGTGCAGCATTGCCCCTCCATGGTGTCAATCCGCTGGAAGAGGCTATCGCAGCGCGTATTTATTCCCTTCCAAATGCAATTGGAGATCATGTCAATGCAGTCGGGCGACAATTGCTGGGTGAGACCAGTGAGTGTGAGGTTGTTGAGAGCCAAAATCCGATCGTAAATCTGCAGGGAACTGTTGCTAATCAGGTTGTCCACGGGCAGGAGAGTGAGATTGAAGAGGTTGTGCAGCTCGGATTTATTCAAGCCAGCAGGAAGTTGCCTAAAAATATTCAGAATCAATACTTAAATTCATATATTTTCCAACTTACATTTGCTCCAGCAAGGTGAGTGCCTTGGTCTTGGATATCTTGTTGAAATTACAAATGGTGACCGCCGGAAAGGGTATATTCCAGGTGGGAAAGTGTGAGCTCTCGATAACAGTCACTGTTGGCGTCTCTTGGCTCCAATACCAGGACACCACCACCAAAACAATGGAGGTGACAATGGCCAGGATCACTACCACCAGCCAGAAGTATCTTTCGCGGCGACTAATGTCCTGACGGGTGATGTAGCTGAAGCCATGCAAGGACGTGGTCTGGCAGTAGTTGCGCATATTCTCAGAGAACCATTCTCCAAGACGACGAAGGTGACGATCGGGCTTGTGGGGATGCAGTGGGTGGTGGTGTTCGGTGCTAGGATCGCTGCGTCTGCGACTGGAGAAGGCAGCGGTGGCCAGTTGCTGTGCCTGCACCTGACGCAGGTCAAAAATGCGTCGTTTCTTGAACGCCATCCTTCCACAAAGGCTTTCGATACGCGACTACTGGTCAGTGGACAGAGCCAAGACAATTAGGCCAGCTTCTAATTAGCCTGTCCTAATGACTCTGCTGTAGTGACATACCTTCCGCCGGGAAGGGAAGCCAAGAAACTGTAGCCAGTCCAGCTAAGCCCCCAAAGGTTTCAATAAAATATGAATAGTCAGATAATGGGCACCTTGTAGGCCATTACGGAGTATGCCTATGAATATCATGGAGCTCACTCGTGTATTGATGTCATCCAACTCATACACGACATTATAATTAAAAAATATGATTTTTAAAATATGTAGAAGGTTATAACTATTTTTTTAATATTAAAAGTAAGTGGAATATAAAATATTCGGAATTTTTCTAGAATTAAAAAGACTAACTACAGAAATAAAATTGTTTTCTTGAAATATACAATTAAACAAGAAAGGAAGATAACTTCGGCTCACCGAAGTTTATATACCTTCGCAGATTGCGATTGAACTATAAAATTAAAAACGAAATTCAAAAATAATAATAATTAACCGAATCTCAACTTTGATGAAAATATGTTGATATGTTGTGGTTTTTTCTATTATTTCTCTGATTGGCGTCCGATTTTCATGAAATTAAAATCGAAATTCTGGAATAATTAATTAATTTATGGCAAAATATCAAATTTGGTAGAATTGTGTTGAAAACTGACAAAGTTATAATTTTTTTTCGAAAATGTCTAGAAAGTCGCTGAGACGTCATAGAATTAAATTTATTATGTTAATTATTGAGTACACGGGTTTTCTAGAATTGTAAGCTAAAATCTCCGATTCTGTTTTTCCCTTATTTAAAATTTATATTCCCTTTCCGAGATTTTAGAATTTTAGAAAGCTGAAATACCAATAAATTTAGAATGATTTATGTTTTAATTCTACCAAAAACTTTGATTTCTTGCTAAAGAAAACAGTTTGACAGTTTAACAGTTTGAGATCAGCTGAGGTTATCTTTAAAGTTAGGCCATCACCAAGCTATTTAAGGCGTCTGAAATGTTTCCTAGCTTTAGTTGTTAAATCAAAATGAAATATTCAGTCTTAATTTTTGTGTTGGGATTAGTCTTCCCTACAGCCTTTGTGGCAGGGTATCCGGGAGGATATAACTGTGGTGGGAATGGAGACATATACAGACCATTACCAGTTCAACCAGTGTATCCTGGAGGATATAATAATCCTAATGGAAATGGAGAACTGTACAGACCGATACCAGTTCAGCCAGTCTATACTGAAGGATATAATCCTACTGGAAATGGAGAATTATACAGACCTTTACCAGTTCAACCAGTGTATCCAGGAGGGTATTTTAATCCTAATTCTGGGATTGCTGGACAATATGGACCAATACGAGTACACCTAGTATATCGATGAGACTATTACTTTTTGATAAACTACCAGCCATGGCATCTGGATAGCCTTTCCTACCAGACAATAAAATCGTAATTTTTATACTTTTAACATAATAAACAATAACATAACATAATACACAATATTAAATAAATAAAAATTATTATAAACTTATACATAAATATATCTTTCCTCCGAAAATACAATTTAAAGAATCTGAATTCTGAATCTCCATCGCTCTATCGATCAAGAACTGCTAGGCTTATCTCCCATGTAGACACTGGATTTGACAAGGTATTTAAGGCGCCTCTACAGGTTCTTCTTAGCCCGTTCTAATGACCGCCACCTTTTTCCGCTGTTGCCGAAGTATTTTCTGTCGTGTCAGCCAGTTGCAAGTGGGTCGCACACAGGTGAAGAAAATCAGCTCGAAGACAGACACGAAACTACAGCCCATAAATAGTCCGGTAATGCCGCCAAAGGTTCCTGTTAAATATAAAAAAATTTCTATCTATAATGGACACCTTGTAGGTCATTATTTGACTTGCCCATAAATGTCAGCCAATTCTCGTAGACGTCCAGGAGCTGCTCCTCAGCTATTGGTGAGTCGTAGTAAATACGGAGACGGACCTCGTTTGATAGATTTAAACTTGGAAATAAATTAAAGACATAAATTCTAGGAAAAGTTATATTTTCTTAGAATTACCTTGAGTTAGCAATGCTGCTGTTAGTCATCTCCTTTTTAAATCGAATATCACCTTGGAACTCATAGCGATGGAATTGGCAAGGCGGAAGGCATTTACATTTCTTTTGTTCTTCATTGATTCGATCAGCATTATCTGTAAATAGTGAGTAATTTGTAAACAATTCTGTATTTATTGTACTTAACTTGCCATAATTAGTGGTGCACTGGATTTGCTGTACATCGCAGAGTTTCCAACCCTTCCGGCTGGGTGACTTCGGGGGAATACAGCCGCAGGATCTAAAGATTCCTTCGCTGCGACACTCGGCCAAGCAATTTCCTTGACTGTACATGGAAAAATAAAATAAATCTCGTTCTTCAGGAAAATAACAACCTCTTTTGTCCAGGTCTATGCTCTTCAGACCTTCAGTAAATCGATTCACAAAAGGTCGCACCATTAAATGAGCCTCAGATCCGCTTGGTACATATATTTTCTGAGTGAAAGTATTGGGTATTTCGTGGGTTTCGTGTATAAGGATCTCAAGACCAGTGGAGGCAGTTAGAGAACTTCCAAAATCCTCAATATCAGTGCTCAAGACCACACTTAGACCTAAATTCGAACTGAAACGCTGCTGTTGGTAGTTGAAGCTGCAGCACAGTCGTTGGTCGGGTGTCCAGATTGGCTGCAGTTTTTCACGACAATTTTCCAAGCGATTTTCCCACTGACAACTTTTGACTTGCTCGCAGATTGAAGGAGTTAGATCTTCCAGGAGTTGCAGCCAACTG
Source organism: Drosophila truncata (assembly GCA_008042515.1). Classification (NCBI taxonomy): domain Eukaryota; kingdom Metazoa; phylum Arthropoda; class Insecta; order Diptera; family Drosophilidae; genus Drosophila; species Drosophila truncata. Next base: position 44,062 of record VNJQ01007878.1, read on the forward strand.
GCATTTCTTCTCGATAATCTTTCTGCACGAATAGAACTCAGAGAACTCAGCTCCCTTAGCTCATTTTCTGACACTCCCAGTTCCCTTGATTTATTATGTAAACTTCGTCGTGAAATTGTATTAAGTCCACAAATGGTGACTGCAGGAAAGGGAACCTCCGACGTGGGCTTCATCATGGTATCTATGAAGCGTATGGTGGGCGCTTCCCTACTCAATGACAGAGACATAATCCCTATGACCAAGGAGAGCAGAACCGCTGTGCAAATGAGTAGCCACCAGAGGATTCTCTGCCAGGTCTTGGCGCCCACAAAAATGTGAAAACCATGAATGCTGGCCATCTCACAGTAGATCTCAAAGCCGGTTTTCCGTTTACACAGGCCATCGTCCTTGCGGGCACGCAGGAAGCTCAGAAATTCGGGCAATTGAAGTTGTCCAAAGGATTTCGAGAGGCTATAATACCACCTCAGCAGCTTCAATCGCTTGAGACTTCTGTTGAAATATGAGATTCGACCAGTGGGCTTCTCAAAATGCTGAAGAGGCTGACATTTGATTAGTTTTTTGGGTTTCAGATAGTTCTCAAAGTTGATGAGATATGTGGGTAATGCTGGCTCTGAGGTCTTCGAGGCTGACATGATATAAAAGCAAATCCACAAGCTGAAAACGGATTTAAATTTATTTATGACGACTGGCAGGATGACCTGATGAAGACTGCCTTTTATAAACCCAAACAAAAAGTCATTAAGACTTTGGTTTGTATCCACTTATCGGCCAGTAACCCGCCCTTTAGTTGTTAAGTCTACAATCAACATTGGTATCCTTCGTTTCTGGGTGGAGGCCTGTGTATGCCTAGATGTAATCGACTCAGTGAATCAATTGTTGTCACCTACACCAACTGAAGAAACAATTACCCACATTCTTTTTGTTATTTGCTGGAGAACAACTGCCTTGCTCACCGATAAGCTTGGCAAATATTAATAGGAAATTGTTTACAGCCAAGCCAAACACTCTATAATATTATTATGTGAACTTCCTACTTGCGCCTCCCCGTTATTGTTATTGTTTTTGCCTTTGGATTGGTTTGCTAATGAGTTTACCTGCCGTCCCTGCCCCTCTCCAGCCCTGCCTCCCACTATTACGCTATTCAAATATTCCGGCCGTGTTGCCTGCATGAATGCCAACTGTCATCGTCACTCCAACTTTAAAATGGATTATTAGCCTTTGTCGGGGGTTTTTCCCAATTCTATATTCGATCGATTTCGGGCCATCGATTGTGCCAAAATCAGTTATCAACCATATTTTGATTTTCACGATTCCCTATCGCGTAATCCAGCAACATTAATCTGATCATTCAAAGTTATTAAAGTGTCCGATTAGGCGCGATAAGCCCATTCAGGTTTCGAGGGTCTGGATGTGTAATTGGAGTCGTCGAAAGTTCAGAAAGTGTTTGCTGATTGCTACTATAAAGATAAGGGGGCTTATTTATTAGTTTTGATTCTTTGTTGTGTATTTTAATAGAAATACAAATTAAATATCATGAAGATTGTTGATTTAATGATATATTCTGGTTCGGAATATTACAGAAAACTCTTTAGAATTATTTACAAATAAATTTAGGCTTTTCCTGACACTATAAGCAGAGGATTACAACAGTATTTACTTTTCCTTTTTCGCAATAAAAATTTCATTTAAAAGTATTAAGCAAGAGATATTACGTTTTTAATTAAAGGCAGTATTTATAATTATTTAGAAATTATTTTAAGAATTCATTTCTCAGTTTACCATTACCATTTATTTAATAAAATATATTTCAAGAGAAAATTGACCATGAATCGGACAGCATACTTTTAGGGCTGCCTTAAACCCCAAATGGTTGAAATAGGATCGAGGCTAATCCCAGAATTATTATTCAAAGCGCAGCATAACCCATATTTTCGCACGCGCCGCTTCATTTCTCTGACAAAGCCAAAATATAAAGCCCACGATAAATATTTGCTCTGCAATTATTTACGATTTTATTTGTGATTTGTGGCCGTAGAAGCGCGCACACAGAAAAATATTTGAATTCAATGGAAATGTAAGAGCCATAAATTTTTCCCCCGAATCGGGTTTCGCATGGATTTAATTAGCCGGCTTTTGTTCCCTATTTTGTTTATTTACTTTTTTATTTATTAATATTTTTTATTTTTGTTGTCCCGTTCCCGGTCCTGGGTTGGCCAAGGTTGCCAAATCTCTCTAATGATATTCCGGACGCCTGCTCATTTGCATTCCACGTGCCGGGGGTATGCCTGATGTCTGCCGATGATGTCTGTGCCCATATATTACACAATTATGGATCCGATGTCGGGCCCTGATAAGGAGAAGATGGGTGCGCAGCTGAATCAGCTGCTTGGTTTTTGGAAAAGATGCACTCGCATCTCCGAGGGCTTGCGACTGCGACTTGGTTTATTTTCGGTTGAAATTTCGTATTTTTATATTGTTAATTTATAAATAAAATCGAGTGTAACGGTGATCGGGGCGTTTCTCGATCGATTTGCGTCACGCAACGGTAAAGACAAGTGTATATATCAATGGGGATTATAAACACCCCGCAGATCCCAATCCCGATCCCGATCCCAACCCCCCTTTGACCGACTGACGTGGCCCTGAAAGAAGCGGCTATTTTCGGCATAAACTCATTTTGTTTGCGATAAGGCCAGGGATGGATTCAGCTTTCAGCTCTCCCAGCTCCCTGATCCGTCATCCGTCATCCGTCGGGTTGTTGTTTCCAGGCGGCGCCCCCCCATGGAGCTGTGTCTTGTCTTGGATTTTATTATCATCTGTCGCTGATTTATGTGGACGCAGCTCGCGATCTTTTCTATAGATTTTTATTTCGTACCAAACTAGAGCGAGGCTAATCTCTTGCTGCAATTGACGCAAATTGATTTTGCACTCGAAATCGAACGTTCTCCCTTGGCTTCGATTCATGTTAAGTACGACCCCACATTGAATGAGCTGTTCCGAAACATAAATACAAAAACGAAAAAGGGGAAAGAACGTGCTGTGGGGTTCTACGATGCAGAAAACGTGATCGCCCCACGGGAAGTCGTGTTACCTAACCCTGTGGGGTCACTGGGTTGGCCATCAGGCGGTCAGCCAGATGATTGCCATCGATTGCATGCATCTAGGGCATACACAGGCCATGTGGACAGATAGGATATAGGATAGGGGGGTTATTTATAGGGTTATTGGTAGTAGCAGTATCTTTCAGTTTAATTTTAAAGAAATAAAGCAAGTACTTAGGGGATTTATGAGTTGGATAAAGGATAGATACAAAACCAATTGCCAAAGTAATACAATAAAGTATCTTCAAGGTAGATATAAATATTTATAAAACGTGGTACAGGTACTAGATTAATAAAGGAAAGAAACACTTTAAAATATGTCTTGCTTTATTAATTTAATAATAATTTTTTACTTGAAGACTCATATAAAATTGTTTGCATTATTTAGCAATTAAAAATAAATACTTTTGAAATTAATAAACACTTAAAACGCTGTGCTTAGCTTTCCAAAAATAAAATTGATTATAAAAACACCGAAACTCGCCGAATATTTCAAAGATGACATAATGCTTTCATAAAGAAAGTATCTTAAAGATTGTTTTGCTTTGTCGGCAGAGATTTAATTGCCATTTCGGGAGATTCTTTCGATTACGATCATGATCACGAGTGGCTAAAACACAAGGCAGCCGTTGTTTTCTGTTTTTCTCGCCGTTACGGATCGCTTGGCTTGAATCAATCAAATTGTTTACACGCCCGTAAATAATTATTCTTCTTTTGTTTATTTGTTGTTGTTGCCGCTGCTGTTGTTGCCCAGATTCTAATTTTAATTGTATTATTTTGCCAGTAATTATTGTTGCTTCTCCCGTTCTTTTTATTTGAGCTTTATTTAATGCCTGTGACCCCGCTATTATCGGCAGTGGAGAGCATTGCTTTGGCTTTGGCTTTATCAGCGGCTCGCGCCATTCACATGCTGGGACACTATTTTTAGTCGCCGCAAATAATAAATGCGAAAATCATTCACAAACCTAATGATAGCCAGGTTGATAGCCCCACGAGGAGTGCAGAATCCGAAATCGAGGCAAACAAAACAAACTCATCAACTAACATCGGAAGTGGGAAGGCATTGTGTTGCCATGCCAGGACACTTCAATTGAGTTGAGAGATCGCTGTGATCGTTGTCAGCGGAAATTAGTCTGTAGTTTCTGCGGAAACTACCCTTGAGTCTGTAATTCTATATAAAAAATTCCCACAATAAGTCAATTGAAGTGTTTATTCAGTCCAGTGACGTTTCTCATTGGTTTGGGCACAAAATCTTCCATAAAAACTGTGTGATCCCCGATGCTCCTTATCAGGGATTTGGCTCATGATGATGACGTCAGGCCTAGTCAGCTCATGTTTAGAGCTATCTAAGAATTAATCTACTGGAATTTCTAGGAAAGTTTTCTAAAAATTATTCAATGAATGGAATGTCATTTCCTGTCAATTTCTTTTAATATATTATATTTTACTAAGCAAAATCGAGCTGAGCTAAGCATATTTTTAAAGGTAAAAGAATCTCTTTCAGAGCTCCTCTTAATTCTTATAAAAATAGGAATTAAATTTCATCATCCACTCTGTTAGCTCAATTATTCAGTAGGACGTCCTCTACCCTCTAGATTATATGTTATATGAGTTGTTTCGTACTTTCCCAACACACTCCATATTTGTTTGCCTTTTCCACAATGGGGGAAACCACAAAATGGCATATTTAGATATTGTAGGGTTCGGCCATGGACTTCAGCTGGTTAAATACACGGTTTAACCTGCGGTTTACACGCTTTTTCAATTTTTATAAGTAAGTCAAACACTGGAACCTCAAACAGATACGCAATGGGAAATGCACAAAGCTTATAAAACATTCTATGAACGATATAACTTTAATTACTAGAGCAACAAGTATATATAATATAACAAATATTTTAATATACAAATATTGACAAGTCAACGATCCAGCCAGCCTTCGGGTACACACCTTATTTGATAACCAAAGTAAATGGAATAAGAAATTCGCAATCAAACACTTTGAAATGCAGAATTGAACCTTGAGGAATCCTTTTAAAATGCAGTTTACCCCATATTTATTATACAGCCTGGCTTTAGCCTCCCATTTCAATTTTATAGCTGAGCAATTTAATTGTTTGAGGCGGCGCCAAGCTGCTGCTCTCTCTCTCTCTCTCTCTTAAAATTTGAATCTATAGATCGGCAGACACATACTCCCACACACAGGGAGTATGCTAATGAGGAACACAGAGGTTTTTTTATATTTATTTTCGGTAGAGCTTAATACTGTGACGTCAGGGAAGTCATTGAGCCATAATTTAATAACGAACAACTGGCAAAACTATAGCAAACATTCGCTGGAGTACCGAAATGTCTGTGTGTGCTGCGTATGATTGAAATCCAAACAAGAGGAAGAGAAGCCAGCGAAGCTACCTGAGCGAAATATTAAGTTACGATTCCAAAAAAAAAACCGAATCCGAACTCGAATCCGATTCTGACTCGGCTACGATAAAGTCGCGAGATTAAAAAAGTCAAGTGAACAAGACAGCGGCCAAGTGCGTCAATGGCGAAACAACAAACTGACTGAGTACAAAAGTCCGTTGCTGCATCTGGAGGAGGAGGTGGCTGCTTTGTCTTCTTGGATTCTTTGTCTGCCGACTGGCGGCTGCCTCCTGTCCACTGGTGCGTGCAGATGGCCCATCCTCAAACTCCCTTACATTCCTCCTTAAGCCTCGAAGATCGTGACAAAGAAATTACACGGTCATATTGTGTTTGACGTCAGGCCTACGATGATGATCAGTGATCAGGGCCTGGGACCGGGGCTGGCCGTAAAGTTGGGACGCTTGATTATTCACTCAAGTGGGAAGTGCCATTTGAATCGAGATGTGAGATGCGAGACACTGATGATGAAATCTGCTTAATTGAAGTGCAGCCCCAGCAATGCAATGGAAGTATTAAAAAGGGGTATCAGTTGGGTGACATAACATAAAGATAAGGAAATTTACAATCTTTTATAAGTATCTGCTTTGGAATTTCTGAGATATGTCCTGAAAATTAATGATTTTATTACAAAAAAACATGGTAATCTTATATATTCTTATTTATTTCTTCATTAAGATTTTCCTTACATTAAAAATTTCCCCTTTTTCTTGAAAAATATCAGTTTTTATGTCCCAAAACCATATGTGTAAGTAATAATAATTCAGAATGATGGCTCTGCTTTGCTGGAAAACTAGAACTGGTTGCTAGGAAATGGCTCATGCCTGGTCACGTGCCTTGGGAAACTATTGTTACTCATACGCCACGTTGCCGCCTGCAGACGTAAAAGTTCAATGCATTTCCGAGACAGTTTTCCAAGTCATTACCATTGCCCTGGTGGCTTTTTGCATTACAATTACAATGGCGAGCGATGCGACAACTGACAACTGACTGACTGCTGACGCAGCAGCTGCCATGTGCAACTCGAACTCGGGGTTTGTATGTCACTGACGCACGCATCCCAAAAGGGAGCCACAACGGGGAGCGGGATGTGGTTCGAATCTGTACCGAAATCCGAGACGGCCGCGTTCCATGATAAATAATACATATAAAGCAGAGTATATCACCCGGACGATGGCCATGAACTCGCTGCTGGTTCTGCAGAAAAATTGGCGCAGATTTATGTTTGCATAATACCAACCGATCCCAAGACATTGCGCAGTTTGCCTCGGGGATTAGTTAGCATTGCAGATGGGTTCGGGAATTTCGACGGAGTTCAACAGCAGCTGAGCAGCTGAAAGTCGCCATGGTTCAATGTCTGACCTTAGATGGCGCCATGAGATGGCGACATCGCGCCATCTGGACAACAGATTTCCACTTCTCTCCGGGAACCACCAAGATCACCCTTTTGCGCACACAAATTCAATGTTGTTTTGCTGGTCTAGGATTTTATGAGTACTTTCGGCTCTAATGTATTCGCTTTCAGTTGTTTTCCCTTTCTTTGCAAGGCGAACTTCTACGTAAACAAGTCTCTTTGGGCATTTGGCTCCCTGACGAGCCCTCACCAGAATAGAGAAATGTCGCATTTGAAATTCCTTGTTTACTATATAGTAAGCTATAGTACGATGCGGATTAATCTCAATACGGATTGGATGGAATCATCGTGACATTTACATTCTAGAAGCACTATCACCCAAGGTGTGGAAAATGTAAATGTTAAGGGGTTTTTTTTTGAAGGTTGTAAACATATAAATATTTAATTAAACAAATCCTTTTGTGGGGTTTTGGATTAAGAAGCATGAGAAATCGAATGATTAGGGAATGTAAATAAATTACTCATTGGTTGATTGCTGCGGTGAATCCTGTATTGGTATTTATTTTTATTCTAGGGAGTTTTTTTTCTTTGGAAATTGGGGATAAAATTCTTTCCAATCCTATGCCTCATTATGGGGAATATTTTTAGGGAGAAACATACAAAGAATTCTTAAAGTTTTCCAGTATTTCTTTTCGATTTCTGGCAATTGTTTTTTGGTTTGTTTAATTTATTCTTAAAATCTGATCCCTCCTACTTTGCTTTATCGCTCTTCCCCAGCGGCTCATTCCTGAAATATCCAGTCGAATAATTCTTCTCCAGAGGGTGTAGCCCCCAATCGCTCGATCTTTCTCTCTCTCTCTTTCTCTGTGTTGGGGCTCTCCCCAGCTCTCTCCCAAAGCCCAGAGAGGGAGCTTCGTGTGTCGAGCAACCGAACACCAAAACCACGATCAACGATCACCGATCACAAAAGTGGCTGCCATATGGCGAAACCAGTTAGTCGTTTCCCAGATCAGCCAGCGAACGCAACTCGCCTCGATTCGCGCGATCGCCAGTGCTTAAAATACAAACACATATAAAAAATATATATATATATATAGTCAGTACCCAACGGGGCGGAGAGTTATAGATAAACGCCTAGCGGAAAGGCAGTGCAAAAACAAAGCGCACTTAGATAAAGATAACACAGTTCCCATGTTCCCAAGGCGCACAGTGCAAGTGAAGTGAAACGAGAACGCAGTTGAGTGGCAACAGGGAAATACGGAGACATCAGGAGAATCGTCCGTCTCGCTATCGTAATAGGAATGCAAATGTGATACACGAGCGAGCTACTACACATACTTTACACTTAAAACAAAACTAACCAAGTGAAACCGAATGACTATGACTTCAACGGTGCTCCAGCGGCCAGTTCAAGCCAAGCCCGATCGAGGAGGAGCCTCCACAAAGACCTCAAAGTCATCCGCCAGTGCCAATAGAAGCAGAAGCTCCACCATGGCCTGGTCTAATGAGAAGCTGCGCTTCTCCTGCATCGACAACATTGGCTTAAAGCAGCTATGGAAGTTGATTGCTCTGGACACGGGTGCCTCTTCCAAGCAGCGTAATGCCATGATGCTGGAAGTGGAGCAACAGCAGCAGCAGCAGCAGCAGCAACAGCAACACCAGCAGCAGCAGCAATCGAACAATAACAACGAGGTAAGTGGCCGAAAGAAAAGAAAGCTTGTAAGCCGCCAGCAAACTGTGCAGAGTGACGTCAATTGGTGTGGAGGATTGGGGCAACGCATCCACATCCGCGTAGAAAGCCAAACACTTGCAGAGAAAGTGGCCAAAAATAAAAAGCAGCAGCAGAGAAATAATAATAAACGACAGACAAAGGGCCGGACAAACTCCGTTTCCTTGGATGACGTCTTTGAGTGTGGTGAAGGTCTGTGTTGAAACAACTGTGGGCACAACCCAGCAAACCCAGTCACCCCGCCAGCTATGCGAAATGCAAACAGAGTAGTGTGGGAGATCAGGCGGCGGGTGGACTGGAATTCCAGTAATCCACGTAACGCCAATTTGCATACTACGGCCGGGGGATCGGTCTCTGGCTCTGCGCTAATTAAAGACGAACGCAGCCGGACAGGGCCAGTTATGACAGATTGCGAGATGAGGATGAGGAGGCGTCACATGTCCGCCAGTGGCCATACAATCGAATCGATTCATTCCATTGCGTTTCATTAAAGACAATTGATTCGTTGACAAAAGACTCGAAAGCAGAGAGACAAAGATGTTCAGTCAAGTCCTTATATTTCTTAGTTCAATTACTCTGAGAGAGATAGATTTTTTTCTCACTGTATCATATCATATTTCGGATAAGCACTTCAAGTGTCAAGTTTAGGCAGCCCACACTTGAAGCCATGGCCTCAGCCGTCGCTCGTCGCTCGGCTTAGATCAAGGCTCTCCCTGAGCCAGAGACTTGAGGCCAGATCGCATCGTTCACTAATCTAGTTTCTAAGTCAAAAGTCAGGTTATTCCCCTGCCTTGGATTGTCGCCAAATTTTTTGTTTTTTTTTTTTAATTGGAACTTAGTCAGAGATGAGAGAAACCAATGTTGAACTTTCGCAATGTGATTCACCTGGATTTTCGTGTAAGCGACGATGAATGCAGCTTGGCTTGACTTGGGGGAAAGACGACGTTATTCATGATTGACGCAAGTCGGAGCCAAAGATCCGGTTCTCCACGGATTAACAGTTAGTTACTCATGGCCACTAGAACTGCGACTTAGAACTAGAAGAGAGTGTGAAGACCAAGTTTTCAAATAGTTTCCTCAGGCGGATCTAAGCTAAGCTAAGGGTAAAGTTAAAAAAAAAATAAATATATATAAATATATATATAATTTTTAAAGCCAACTGGTTTTTGACACCCTACTTCACCCTCTAGCAGGCGAGCCCCTCGCCCTCCTCGAACCATAGGATTGACGTCAATGCAAATATGAACTCCCGCCAGACTATCGATGTATCGATGGGCGAGGAGGAGATCCCCCAGACAGTCTGGGCCAAGTTGGAACGTCCATCGTCCAACGTCTTCATGTCAGGGTTATGTTCTACAAACTACTCCCAGTCCGCGAAGGCTGCCAACTTGCACCTGAGATCTGATGATTGCCGCTTTTTGTAGATCCTGGAGGCGGGAAACCAGTTTTATGGGGCAGCCAACCGCAGGTTCAGGGCCAAGATCGGCACAACAAGCCCTTGGGGGCCTTGGACCTCAACAGGGTGCCAGCTCAGATCTATGCTTTAAGTCTATGTTCTTGCCCAAAAAAAAAAATATATATATATTTCGGCAGGTTGATTTTGTTTAATTAACAGCACAGCTAACGCGCCTTGACGTCACGCGCATAAATTGATTTAAGCAAAGTTTTTGTGTTTTAATTTCGAAACCTTTTTTTTTGTATTTTTTGTATTTTTTGTTGCTAATGCTTAGTCGGTCTGTTTCGGTGTCTGTTTCTGTTCGGTTAACACGTTCGTCCGGCGGCTATAGAAAATGTTAAGTAGTCATAAATAAACACTACTAAACTGTGAGCTTAGTTAAAAGTGGGAACAAGGGAACCTAAAAATAAACCAGCGGCTGAAAACGCCACCGAAACGCACTCACAACTTGAATTCTATGTCAAAAAATCCGAACTCGAAGTAGGAATTGAAATCACTCAAGCGAAAAGTGCTGTAATTTTTGTACATTTTCTTAATTATTGTTTTGAACATTTTGCGGTTTCACTTTGAATCTGTCACAATCGCTTTTCGCTGAGTGAGGTTTTCCCAGAGCGCACACACGAGTGCTTCCAGCAGAATCGCTGAATTTCAGTCTGAATCCCAGTCCAGCGATGAGATAATTAAACATGCCATTCATTGCACATAAAAATGAAGTAATATGTTCTAGGGCATCGACGGCAGTGACGCACTTTAGAGTGTTCCAAATTAATGCCTAAATGCTAATTTCTCCGCCTAAGGCTGGCGTACGTGCAAAAATGTGCGAATATCGAAGGGGCTATGCGATTTACTCTGTAGTAAATGCAGTTGTAAAACGAGTAGTCAATGAATAAAAGCCGCTGACGTCGACTAGATCGTCGATCGGTGGCTATAATTATACTACAGAGCAGCGCCGTTAGTGTAAGGTCAGAGCTGACGACACAAGAAAATCCTACCTCGAATATTGGTTAATCGAATTCGATCCCCCAAACCCCAAACGAATGTGACATCTTATTAGCGACTTAATTGATACATTATGACAGGGGCTTTTTGGTTTATATGTTTAATATGGAAATTTGATAGGAGAAGGTCAATGAATCGCGATGCTAACTAACTAACTATGTATTGCCTCATCAGCCAGAACAGAATCAAATTCTTGTTTACAAATTTCTCTTAATCAAGTTGGAAGTTGTGTGTGCTTCCTGTAGCTCAAGCGAGCCTCTTTAATTATCATAAAATTCTGATATCTATGTAAATTTCGCAATTCAAAACATTCTTACAGTCAGTGGGGAAATCATGTTTACCTGTTGATTATGCGCACATTCATTATCTCTATAACCCACATTAAGCCAGGGCTTTCGCACCCTCAAATTAAATATTTGCCAGTGGGATGATAAGCCCCAAGATCAGGCCATAAGCCTGATAAGGAACGCTATGACCCTGGCAGCGGGTATTCACTGTAGCCAGCCATCCAAGCAACCCTTTCTCGTGACGAATTTGTGCCACATATGCAAATTTGACGATGACTTACGTAAAGATCGCAATCGGGGCAATGCTATTAACCCGGGAGATTACGACAAGCACAGGGATCTCTTTTTTAAAAAAGACGCAGCGTTATCTGGGCAGTTAAGATACGATAATAGTAGGGAGAGATAAAGCGATAAAACAAGAGCAACATGGCAGAACGGAGGCTATATAAAGATAAACAAGTTTCTCGCCATTTACCTTAATTAGTTAATTAATCAAAGCGGTGCCAGGGTGGTTGCTTGCCCGGCCTGGAGTGAGGATCGTATCGGATTGGATCGCCTTCTACGCTGACAGATCGTTATTTGTTATGGCCAAATGCTTATGGCTCAATTCGCATAGGCAGGCGGCACAAACAAATACAAAACTGCTGGTGACAAACAGCGGCAACGCCAACTTTGCATACTAAGTGCCTCATTAGGGACACGGCAGTGCCGTAAACCACACACGACGACCCATCAACCAGCGCCGTCTTATTTTATTTCACATTTTGCAAAAGCGTAAACAAATCGAAGCCGCACAGAATTATTTAGCCGAATGCATTCGGCTTGAATAATTAATTAACACCTTCTATATTCGCGTGAGTCACAATTCTAGGTTCGATTCTAGTCAAAGTATCAATCATTAAGGCAGAAATTTAAATTTATTCGCATAATATTTGGGTTGTTCCACTTACAAAAGCTCTCTCTGTGTGTGTGTGTGTGTGTTTATTTTACAAAATGCAACACAGTTTTGTTTACCAATAATTCCTCTCTGGGGTTTCATTAGCATTAGATTGTTAATTTTTTATTAAATTCACTTTCTGAGATACGAATAAGTAACTAAATCTTTAACTCTATGATTTATTTTAACCTCTTAAAACATTTTCTAATCTCTTTTATCCTTTCTCTTAATTACAGCGGATTCCCTATGAGAACTGCGACAACTTGGCCGACTATTTGACTCTGCAAAAAGCGGCCCAGGCTCAGAAGCACAACCAGAATCACAACCAAAACCACATCCAGTCTCAGGCTCCGGCCCAGATGTCACTGCTCAAGTTCTTGGCCATTGTAAGTACCCGTTGTTTACACACTTCTGACCCGTCCGCTTCCTGCCTCGCCTCGGACAATGTGCGATCGCTTGGCCCGGCCTGGCGGGTGGGTTGCCTGCATAAATTTCACGTTTACGAGGCTCGGGGCGTGGCCGTGAGGCTGGCAAATAAAATTTGCTTCATTATTTATAATCGTCGAAAGACAGACAGTAATGTGAAGGAGCAAGCAGCCCGTTCCGAGCCGCAATAACGCCTTTTAAACAATGAAATCGTTGTGAATTTCCTACTTATGTTCTTTTTTCTCTCTTTTGTTTTGCAGAATGCCTTGGAATTGAGCGCTCCAGCCACCCCGCATCTCCTCCAGCACCAGCAGACACAGACTCAGGTCAAGCCTCAGGGTTGGATGCAGCTTTCCGGTCACCCCGAGAGCATAGTTCCCACTTCGACGGGAATTGTGCGAAAGCGGATCGCCGGCATTGAGGATAGCGAAGTCCATGCCTATCGGCTGATTTGTCAGGAGCCGCAGACTGCCCAGATTGTCCCTGCTTACTTTGGAATGCGGGACATGCAGTCGCAGCACTACATCGAGCTACAAGATCTCTTGGCCGGCTTCCGGGATCCGTGTGTGATGGACATCAAGATGGGCAGCCGTACCTTCCTTGAATCGGAGGTCAGCAACGCCACCCTGCGCCCGGATCTCTATCAGAAAATGATCGCCGTGGACGCTGGCGCTCCCACACCGGCAGAGCACGAGGCGCGAGCCATCACCAAGCTGCGATACATGACTTTCCGGGAGTCGCTCTCCTCCTCGCACTCCAAGGGCTTCCGGATAGAGGCCCTGCGTCTGCGCGGACGTCCGCCTATTAAGGATCTGAAGACCTGCCGTACCAGCGAGCAGATTGGCCAGACCATTGAACAGTTCCTGGCCGCCCGCCGGTCCGTGCAGAAGGAGCTGCTGAAGCGACTTAAGCACATGCGCCTGGTCATCGAGCAGTCGTCCTTCTTCGCCCGCCACGAGATCGTCGGCTCCAGCATCTTCATTGTCTACGATGATGATCGCGTTGGCGCCTGGCTAATTGACTTCGCCAAGTGCCGGGAGCTGCCCCCTCAAGTGCGAGTGGATCATCGCAGCGCCTGGACACCGGGCAACCGGGAGGAGGGTCTGCTTCGGGGCATGGACGAGCTAATACGTTCCTTCGAGGAGGTCTACGCTCGCAGCGGCTCTCACCGCAGCTGCCTCAAGATCTAAATTGATTTCCAGTGCACCTGCTGGACCTGTGCACCAAAAGACTGATCATCCCCAAGCTCCATTTTGTAAAGAGAGAGAGAAAAAAAGAGTAGATAGAAGGATTCATCGCATCGGCCATTCTGGGGCCACAACCTATAAAGTTACCTTATACTTTTCCATATTGGAAAACCCCGCCGACAGCTTGGGAAGTACAAAGCTGGAGGAGAAAATAACGATTAGTATTGATCACCAAGCAGCATTTGTTTGTGAAAAACAGGTCTAAAATAAGTATTTGTGGAAAAAACAATATAAAGCTGAATGCAAAAAATAAATTACATAAGAAAATTAGTACTTTGTGGGTTTTATTTCTTTAAACTTAAAAAAGAAAACTTTGAAAAGAGTAATTTCTTAAAAAGTTTCTAAGAAAGAATATTGTTTGCTGTACAAAATGTTAAAATAACATCAAAAAGGCCTTTTTATTTTATTAAAAAAACTTTTTTTGAAACGATCAAGAAAATACATTAATAAGATAACCATTAATGTTAAATTTTATAAAAAAAAGATTCTTTGTCCACAAATTAAAATTAAATGTGGTTTGAGTCTAAGCTTACTTCCGTTTCCATTATAAAAAATGGTATTAAATGTATTTTTTGTGGCAGTTGGTATAATTTTTCTTAAACTTCCACGGTCACTCTGAACAGCTGTTGCTGGCAACGTTGTTTTTATTTCTAATTTTTAGCAAATTTTAAAAAATGAACACAATTCGACCCTGTGGATGCAAAGGCGTGCGAACTTGCTTGTCCTGTGAGGCGGATTTCCAGATAGCCAAGCCCTCGCTGCAGGAGGAGTTTAAGCAACTGGAACCCTGGTCGTACTGCGTTCAATGCGAACTTTTGCAGCCAGGATGGGACACGACGCGGGTTCAGGAAACGCACGCGACTCACAAAAAGGAGGAGGGTCTTCCCCTGCCAGGCATCCTGGTGCAGGAGCAATTTCTCAGCGCTGAAGAGGGCGCTCAGCTCATAGCCGACCTCGATACGTTGCCCTGGGACACTTCGCAGAGCGGGCGGCGCAAGCAGAACTTTGGGCCAAAAACGAACTTTAAGAAGCGTAAGCTTCAGGTGGGCTCCTTCGCGGGATTCCCTCGCACTACGGAGTATGTGCAGCGGCGATTCGAGGAGGTGCCTTTACTGCAGCGCTTCCAGACCATCGAACAATGTTCCCTGGAGTATGATCCCAGCAAGGGAGCGAGCATAGATCCGCATGTGGACGACTGCTGGATCTGGGGCGAGCGAGTGGTTACAGTCAATTGTCTCGGCGATGCTGTGCTCACCCTCACACCCTATGAAGTCCAGCAGGTGGGCAAATACAACCTGGACTTGGTGCCTCAATACGAAGAGGAGCTGCGGGCGCCGCTACTTGAAGAGAAGCAGTTGGCTAGATACCAGGGAAAAGTTCTGCGGATACCTATGCCC
This sequence comes from Drosophila truncata, assembly GCA_008042515.1. Classification (NCBI taxonomy): domain Eukaryota; kingdom Metazoa; phylum Arthropoda; class Insecta; order Diptera; family Drosophilidae; genus Drosophila; species Drosophila truncata. Next base: position 59,413 of record VNJQ01007878.1, read on the forward strand.
AAGTGAGTTAATCGAGTATTTAGTTTTTGAAAGCTCCCTTTAATATTTCATCTTGTTTTTATAGCCTTTCTCTGATTGTTCTGTACGGCCCAGCGAGGTATCAGTTTGAGCATTCCGTGCTTCGGGAGGATGTACAGGAGCGCCGCGTCTGCATAGCCTACAGGGAGTTCACGCCCATGTACATCACTGGAGAGGACCAACAGAAGGGAGATCCTGTGCGAGAAAAGTCCCAGCTGTTTTGGGAAATAAAAACTATCATTTAAATTAATAAATTGACTTTATTTGTCGCGAGAAGTGCCCTGATCTGCAGTGGCTGGCCTGTAGTCGAGTAGTGCCACCTGGGCGGGCAGCTGAACGCCATGGATCTTCTTCAGATGAGCCCTGAGGTTGCTGCTAGTGCTAAAGTTATTGGAACAGACGACGCATTGGTGCTGTGAGTGTTTGTGGCGGATGTGCTCGTTGAGTTCGCGCACCTTGGCAAAGGCCGTGGTGCAGTATTTGCAGACGTGCGAGTTGCGGACGTGAGTCTTCAGGTACTGCGGCGAGGTGTAAGCCAGCGGACAGTACTGGCACTTGTAGATGGCATGGCTGCCACTCGGCTCAGCGTCCAGCAGTCGATTGGCCTCATTGTACTCGTCCAGGTTGTAGTGTTTTAGCTCCACGGCCGCATAGTCTACGGTGCGCATCTCGTAGGGCGGCGATGCCAGCTGCTGCATGTGGGAATCCGAAAGGTCTAAGCGTGGTGGAGCCGTGGTGGCAGGCAGGAACTCTGACACAATCAGAGAGTCATGGTTGGCCAGCTTTTGCGAGGGTTTCGGACGCAATTCCTCACTAAATGTGGGCTCTGCCTTTATTGGCAGTTCCTCGGGTTCTAATAGAACAATATCTGAGTCCGTGTCCACCCAGAACTGTGCTTCCTCCTCTGGTTGCAGAGTTAAGTCTTCACTTGGCATTTCTTCCTCCCCGCAAACTTCCAGCTGCGCTTCTTCGTACAACTGCTGGAGCTGCTGATTGGCAATCTTGAGCTTGCGAAAGAAAGCATACTGTTGAAGACACTCGTCCAGGCAGCCAGTGCAAATCATAGGCAGCTCATCCGTGAGACCTAGGTCTATGTTCTGTGAAAGATTGATGCTTTGAGTAAGGGCGACACATTTCTGTATGAAGTTGTGGACAAACCTGTGCGTACATCGCCTGTATTAACTCGAGGATTGTATGCTCCGGGCTGGCGCTGGCCCTGTGCTCTGTGATGTCTACATCCGCGCTGTCCACAAAGCAAATCCTGCACAACTTTCGCAAGTCCATTGTAATTTCAATAAATAAAAAAATAAAAATCAACAAGAAACAGCTGACAGTGTTGCCACCTTTTTGTTTTCTGAAATGCCTTTTAAAAGAAAATACCAAAAATACTGCATACTCACACTACAAATAGGCGGAAATGAAGTCGGCGGAAATAGCGTCGGCGGATATGACGTTTCCCCGAAAAATTAAATGAAATAAACTCGTTAAATTCTCTTTTCAAAATAAATTTTTATTCAGTTTTTGTGTTTTTTGTTGCAATCATGTCTCTCGATTTTTAATATTAATTTGTTTATTATTTAAATCATTTAATTCCTTTGTTTTTCGCTTACAATTAATTATTATCGTCAATGTGACGAAAGTTATTTGTCTGCCAATAATACTTATCGACAACAGACTTTTTTTGCTAATTCATTTTGTTTCTGTTTTTTTTTTTGCCTTTTTTTTACATGCATAACTATTGGGAAGATTTAATGTTTTTTATTTTTTATTTTTGTTTATGTGTTTTCGCGTTTGGCATTCGACATTGTGGTAACTGTTTAGTTATTATGCAATTAGCTATTTAAATTGATTTGGTAGTTAGACTCGGGACTCAGGTGGGGGGTCTTGGAATTGGATTCGGGGCTGGCTTTTGGGTGAGTTTAGTGCTTAACATTTGCAGTTTATAGCCTAAGTTCTTGTTGTCGTTTTTAGTTAAATGCTAATTTTAAATATATTTGCCTTGTTTAAAAAAGTTGTGTGTGTGTCGTCTCGAATGGGCTACTTATTGCTGAGCTCTGAACATGCGGAGTGTGGAGATTGAAACGAAAATCTGAACTCTTGGGTTTGCTTGCTGATTTCTTTATTTTCTTTGTAATACGAACAATTCGAATGCTTTTCGTGTCTGTCTGTGAGTGTGTTGTGTGTGTTGTTTTGGGGTGTACCAACCGTTTTTTTGTTTTTTTTTTCGTAATTAGCTTTTGCATTTCGCGATTGCGTGTAACTCTGATCAGAGGAAATTAGTTATTACTTGCAAAGTAAGTAAGTAGTAAGTGAGTAGTAGAGTTTTCAAATGAAAAAGCCTTTTCATTTACTACGAGTTTGGTTTTGCGGTAATTCCATTTTTTAATTTCTTCATTCATTTCTTTTTAATTCATTTTAAATTCGTTTATCGTTTTAGTTTTTTGCCACGTCCTCCCATCGGATAATCGCGTCATCGGTTGCCCTCTCCTAATGTAGGACGCTTAGTTTATGGTTCCGTCTGCGCGGGTCACCTCTCATTTTTTATAATTGCCTAGTTAATGCTATATTATTATTAGTTGTATTATACATAATCTCGTACATGTAGAGTTCAATCTTTTAAAGAGTGTAGAAAATGGTTTGCTTTTTAAAATAGCTTCTTTTTATCAAAAAGACATCCATACACATATACATAGTTCTAATTATGCGCCTAGCTGCTCAAAGATTAGCACTAAATTAATTATAAAAAAATTATACTTAAAATGCACACCACACCTTCCACATTCCTCCATCAATCCATTCTGATTCCGATTCTGATTTGAATTCAAATTCTCATTTTCATTTTCAATTTCAATTTCAATTTCCTTATTGCGACTTGAATCGGATTTCGATTTCGATTACGTTTTCGAATTTGACCAACAATATCGATCGATAAACAACAACCTCATGGGGGACAGAGCAGTTATCGGTAGGATTACGCATCGTCGCTCTGGGCGTAAGTAAAAGTCCTCTCATATCAAATCTAAATGTAAATGTACCATAAATGCAAATAAAACATACAAAGTGAGTGTATACACACAAATACTATATAACGCTCAGATTCAGCACTCGATTGGGTATTCTTCTGACAGCGGGTGTAGCTTTCGCTTTAGCTTTAGCTTGTGGGGAGATCTGATCATTTTTCCTGACTCATCCAGTTAAGTAAACTTGTCGTCTGGCTATCAAAAGTGTTGGTCACACACACACAATTCTGTTAGAAATTCTCCGGGCAGGACAACAACAAAATGGGGGAGTTGGTGACTCGGGAAGACAGAGGAGTGCGATTAACTCGGCAGTGTTGCTTATGCTTCTTCGTCTGATCCTAGGTCTGGCTCGAAGGCTCGACCTTCTTTTTTGCTTCTCATTCAACAAGGAGGTAGGTTTTTCATTGATTTTGGTTTTGTGTGTAGAAAAAACATTCACGTTAAAAGGTTTTCTTAGGTGGGTTCCGGAAAGAGTGTTCAAGTTTCGAGTTATGGGCCTTGGGGGGGCTGTACCGTAAATATCACTGTTTGCTTTTGTGTGAGGGGAGAGAGCAGAGTACACACAAGGTAGACAAGAAAATCGAAGCTCGTTTCTAGGAATACAACGGGTGGCGGGGGATAGACAGATAGACAGACAGATAGATAACTCATCTGAAAACTATGCGAAATTTCCAACAAAATTGTGATTGGTTTTCTTGATTGGTTTCTTCTTACGATTTCGAGTGTTTAGTTGGTTGGTTGGTTGGTTGGTTGTTAGGTTGGCTTAGTTAGTGGTTTCATAGGGTCCTGTTCCTGCACTGCTGCTACTGCTGCTGCTGCTATTATGCCTATGCCTCTGCTTAGTGTCTTTAGTTTTGCTCGTTTCCGTATTGTTTTTATTAAAAATATACTCGTATATATATGTGTATGTATATATGCGGTGATATATGTGTCATAAAATATATATACACCTGTTTGTTCATCTTATATTGATAGAGCTTGCATTCTGCTTCGATTTATTATATTACTTTGACTAATTAATTGGTGACTATAACTCGGGTTTGTTCGTCATTCTGCTGTTGTCATTCTGCTTAATCTGATTTGCTACAATATTTCAACAATAAATTTTCTAAAAACATGATGTTCAACGAACATACATACATACACACGTCCCATCCCAGTGGGTTTCGTGAATGCTTTCTTTCTTTCTTTTAAAAATTAATTCAATTCACTATGAATATATATATATATATGTATGTATGTATATATAGACCTTTGTTAATATCCATTATTATGTGTCAGTTTGTTACCATTTACAATTAGCTATCCTCCTGCGTAAGACTCTCCTCCTGAAACGCTTTCCATAAACAAAGTTGATAACAATTAAAAAACGAAATCAAAGAGTTTGTATCTTGAAAGCAACTCATCAGATTCAACCGAAAGAGAGAGAGAGATTAGAGTTTGTTTCTATATTATAATAAATTTCTTCATTGGGATCATATTTTGTTTGCAAATTTGAATGAAGGAAATCAAACAAAATATTGTTGGTCCACGTGATCCCAAGATGAAAACACAATTGGGGGAAAGGAGGCGAATAAGTAGCCTAAAATAAAATTCAGACAATCAAGGATTCGTTCGTTCCTGCTTTACTCCTGCTGCCAAACACAACACTCTCCTACAAATAAATGGTTTCTTTCCCTTGTTTTTGCATTTGTCAATTAAGTGCTTCAGTGTGTATGTTCGTGTCTGTGTGTGTGTTTTGCCATTTTAAATACATATCTAATGTCTCATAGGAACAATCTCTTATATATCATATATCTTAGGTGTATGTGTGTGTGCCTGTGTCGTCTGTGTTCTTCTTACATAAATTATAACAACTCAGCATATTAATTAACTTATAACTCTGTTATTGTACATACAATTACATAGACGTATGTGTCTGTATACACATGTAACCTTTGTGTGTGTGAGTGTCCTGTCCCGCGAAGTTTCTTTGTTGTTCTACTCGTCCTTTTCCTGCTCCTGCTCCTGCTCCTCCTTTTGGCTATTCCTATGCAAATTTTTGCCTCAATTCTTCTTTGTTTGCTTAACTCTTATAATTTTGTGTGTGTGTCTGAGTGATTGTGTGTGTGTGTGTATGTGTGTAGCTTACTTAACACTTTTTTCGGTTCTTGTACGGCAGTAATTTTTGCTTTTTTGTTTGCTTTCTCCATAAAATATTTTCTGGTTTAGTACATGATTTTTGTCTCGTTTCTTTTCTTGCGAATTGTTTTTCTCTTTTCTTTGTTTTTACTTAAAAATGTAATTAACAATTTTTTTATTTGTATTATCCTTTTGGTTTGTTTTTGTATTTTTTTTTACTTATTTTTTTTTTTGCTTTGTGTCGAAGCAGCTTCGCTAGTTTTTGGTTTTTGAAAAAGAACTTAACTAGGCATCCTCCCTCAGCCGCAGCAGCACACACTCCGTGTGTGTGTGTGCGCGTGGGCGTTTCCATATCCTGTAGCTTAATTGTCTAATTCGAGCGTCCTTATTGCACGATTATGTGCGGAGCCGAGAGCAGCACGGTTACCGTTGCAATAATCGTAAAGAGCGTGAAAACAATTAAACAAAACCTGTGGAGTAGAAGAGCAAGAAGAGCGATGATGATGGTGGCCGGAAACAGCTCCTCCAAACAAAATGGCGGCCACTCGGCAAGTCGGCCATCTTTCAATATTTGCGTCACGTGTGCGAGTATGGGAATAAGTGTGAGAGTGAGTGTGTGAGTCTGAATGTGTGTGTGTGTCTGTGGGTTCATTCCGCCGGAAGTCCTGTGGCAGGCTGAGCGTTTGCCAAGCCTAATTGTTTGACTTGCCAGGCAAGGCGGCATTGCCCGCCGCTGGCTTAGGTTCTATAAGTTCACACCAAAATCGGGAGTACACATCCTGGCAGTACATAATGGCGTGGCTAATATCGGATGGAAGAGAATAATCTGGACGGATTTGAGGCGCCTTCATTACGTCCATGAAATGTTGTCTTTAGAGGAAACGAGGCTTTCGGGAGCCCAGTTTTTAAGAGTTTTATTATTTTAAAAACAATATAATAAATTTAGAGGCTAATAAATAATAATACTAATACGGATTGGCTACTAAATTAAATTTCAGTAAATAAAATTTGATTTAAAATATATTACTAAGAAGTATTTGTATTTTCCTAGAGAAATTGATAGTAATTTAATATATTTTATGTGAATAATTGCAGATTAAATTATAATTCTACAAAAGAAGATTAAAAATGAAAGATACAACAGAACAAAATAAATATATAAGCGATATATATTGTATATATTTGGTATTTTACGATTCTTTAATATCTTTATGGAAGTAAATCGTTTACAAACGATCTTCCTCACTTTGTACTAAACCTGTTTTTCCTTTTCACCCATTTTTATCTTCAAATATCTCAAAGTAATGCTCATTTTGTGTTATGATTCTTATGGCAGCTATAATACATGTTTTACTAATATCTTTTGATTAGTTTCCATTTTAATAAGAACATGAAAATAATGCCTCTTTGTAGGAAAAGGTGCAACATTTTAACAGATTCCAAACACGTTATGTATAGCTGCCACAGGAAGCAGTTTGTGCGATCCGCGGAATGATGTAGCAAGTGTTATGCAGCATGGTAGTGGCAGTTAATACATGTCGATGGGAACGGGGAGAACTCACCTATCCACAACCATTGCCGCGAACTTCCAATCGCTAATCAATTCCGCTTCGTCGTCAGCTTTGCGCATGCGCGCCGTAATAAATTGCAATTCTTTGAGAATTAAGTGAAGATCTTTGTGATTGCAGCCGATGGCCGTATGGTGCTCCTCCACCGTTGTGGGCCGGCCAAAGCTACTGCATGTGGTGCATTGAGAGAGAGAAAGCGGAGGGGAAATAGGGAACGTGGGTTACTCCGATGGTTACTCCAAACGGGGAAACGCTGGAAACACTTACGCCGACGAACCGATGGCCGTCTGGGAGCCCGATATTGTGTGCCGAAAGTCATCGTCGATGTCGAGGACATTGGCTAGCAGGGACTTGGAGGAGCGCTCCTTTAGCTCCAGCTCCTTCATGCGATTGCTTAGTAGTATTGTTTTGCGTGTGATCTTGCGGCCGGGTCGGCCCATTCGCAAGATCCAGGGCAGCCATTGTAGGAAAACGGATTTGATCTGGGAAAAGCCACAGACACATAAAGAAAGAAAAAAAAAAATCAGAAGGGGGCCTTCAGCAGATTCCTCAACCGATTTCTGGACTCACCCACGGTGGCATCTCGTGGATGTCCGCTGTGCGATGATGGTAGTTGAGCACCACAACTGTCAGCACCACCGACGATGCGACCATGAACATGATGCAGTTGAAGTAGGTGCCTGGATTGGTACATCGGGATTTGGGATTCGAATTCGGTTTTGGGTTTTGTGGGGCAAACAGAGAGAGCAGAGAAAAATCGCATATTAGAGTGGTGCTCAGGGGGGCCACAAGTCTCATCGAAACACTAAGAACAAAAGCTCGAAATCATAATTTACAAAAATCGTACAACATTACTTTTAGTTTAGCTTCATTTCATGAAAGACTTTTTTTTGGTTAGCGTTACGGTTAGAGAAAGTAGCGTGATCAACTTTACTGTGTGGTTACAATGCTGTGACTACGTTACTTTACTCAAATGTTACGGATGCTGTTACGTCTACCGAAAGCCACTACTTTTGTTGTTTATTCGAAAGCCTTAGGTTTCATTCTCTGACATGCAGTTTAGTGTCGATTTTATTTTGGTTTCATGCAACGGGGTTCGACTATAAATACTTTGGATACGAAATCGGGCCAAGGGACAGTCAAGTGAAGGATGTCGTTTAACAAGGGGGTTTCCTTTTAATGGATATTACTTTTGGCGTTGTAAACTTACTAGACTTTTAAAAGTTATTAGGTTATATTTAAGGTGTTAATACTCTTATATGTTTGGTGGAAAAAGGTTATAAGTTTTCGTTCTTAAAAATGTACAAAATGTCTAGCAGCAATTTATATTCTTAGGAGTATATATTCTAATTTCTTTGTGTTTTAAATTATACAAAATTAAAGGCAAGTATAAATATTTTATATATAATTTCCTATAAGCAAAGTTATAGCACTGTCTACGAATGACATTAAAAATCTATATAAATATTCTGTATTGGTATTTGATACAAAAGTTGATATATAAATCAATATTTTTACGATTTATGTGTAATATTTCAATATTTACTTTCATATATCGGAAATATATGATTGGAAAACCAAATAAGTAAGCTAACTAACATTTTCCTGATATAAATACTTTAAGTTGAATGTGATATATTGCTTAATGTAATATTTAGCAGTGCACAATATTTTATTTAGGATATTGAGCGCAATATATATTTCCTAATATATAATATTCAGCATTTACTCTCAAAATATGTAAAAATCTCTAAACATGTCACAGGAATGACCTAGTTTTCCCTTTATATTTTAATTAAATAAATGTCAAAAAAATAAAATTGTATAAAATACATTATCGTAATTGAATTTATGTTTGTGTATTAAAGTTGATTTATTAACAGCCCATTTCAGACACCTGTCCCCTTGACCGTCCCCGGGTTTTAACTACTCTAATAAAGTTCTAAGAGCAAGCAATGTTTGGGGGTGTGGGTGGGTTGGTTTTCTGAGGCAAATGGGGTTAGTAAATTTCATTTTTTCTAGAGGAATCGATATTTTAATTGCTCTGGCGAACGGATTATGTGTTTTGCCATTGATTTAGCGCTTCTGCTATTTACTGTATGCTCTCTGAATATTTAATGCTTGATGTTTAAGAATCGTTTAATTAGTTCATTGTTTCGAGTCGGCTTTTGATACTTGGGAGAGTGTGTGTGTGTGTAATAGCATTACCTAAAGCGAAGTATTAAATAATATGTACAATTTATTTCCGGAACACGGAAATAATCGGGTTAAGAGTCGAGTTTTGTGGCTAACGTGTTAGTTGGAGAGATTGTCTCAGAATCAAAGAGAGGTTCAGCCAAAGTCTAAAGAAGCAGAGTGGGGTTCGGGGTTAGTTCGGGTTCGGGTTGGTTCCAAAGATACTGTAGGTACATTATCCATTATCCGCATCTCATGTTTATCCAGTTGGAGCTGGATCATGCTCTGCATCGCTTAACATTCGTTTACCTACTTTAGTCGCTCTAGTTTTGGTTTTTTGTTTGGTTTTTTTACAAGATTCACTTTGATTTTTAGCGCAAACTTTCGTTAGGTCTAAGAAGTACTTTGTACAATCGTTTTTTGGTTTTGATTTTGAGTTTGATCATTTTATTTGATTTATCAGCTAAAAGAGAGAAAAGTTTTTGGTTGTTTTAAGGCTCTAAGAATTTAAAATTTAGTTTGTTTGGTTGTTTCTCGAAATTCATAAATGATAAACGCAAGGTTACAAACAATTACAGAAGTGCGAATACCTAAAAGCGGTACGGCCTCGCTGGTTTTGGTAATGACATTGCCGACCAGCAGTGAGAAAACTGTTTGCGACAGTAGTATAGTGACACCTGCAAAATATTTGGTCAAATTTTTGGTCAGATCTTGTGTGTATTTCATTTTTGGGGCATTAAAGTTCTCGCCGATTGTCCGGATTTCGGTCCAAGTGTCTTCGTTTTGGATTCAGGTTGAGATTGAGATTGAGCTGAGATAGGGGAAGGGGGAGATTGTGGAAAAAGCTTCGGGGTTTTTAGACTAAATGATATTTTTTGGCTGAACCTTCTTCTCGCAGAGAACACAACTCTACACAACATGGCCGGGCTTCGAGCATTGTTTAATTAAGTTTTATTTTAAAAATAGTTCATTCGTTGTTTGTTGTTGTTGGTGGGGAGAGAAGAGTGCATTCCATGTGGACAGTGGACAGTGGACAGTGGACAGTATCTGTATCTGTAAGCAAACGAATCCGCGACCCATTTCAACAAACAAACTAAGTAAGCGGATCTCAGCGAAATGATATTTTTGCAAAATACCAGACAGTTCAGTATTTCAAATGCAATATCTTATTTATTTCGGTTTTTAGTTATCACAACAGTTTGAGTTCTCAAAAAAGGTTCTCAAGCAAAAAATATCATTCCGAGAAATAGTATGTGTGGGTCAAACAGTAGTTTATATCGAAGGTGAGGAGTGGTTGGGTGGCACAGACAATAGCTAAGAAAGTTAAAGTAGCGTGGAGTATAGAGTGGATTCTTGTGGGTGGTTTTTCTGGTCGTGACGGTCATGACTGAGCGTATCCTGTGTGTGGCGGGTGAGCGAGCGATAACGATAACGATAACGAGAACGAGCTTCAAGATGGTGACAATACTCATGGACAAACCGAGGGTGAAAAAATATATCGTTATATTGTGGTTGGTGATGCAATCGATAATTGATAATCTAGTGATAATGAGTGAGTGAGCTTGGGTGGGTGGTTGGATGGTGATTAGTGAGAGTGAGAGTGATAGTGAGAGAACCAAATCAAACACAAATCAAAGCAGTTAGCAAAAAAGTCAAATCATACAATACAAGACAAAAAACTTCTTTCTTTTTATTTTCATTTTCATGTTCTTGTTCTTTTCTTTTATTTTGATTTCTTTCTGGCGGATGGGAGTGTGTCTGTGAGGACGACATCCTTTGTTATCCATCTGCACTATTTGATGTTCTTTTCAAGTGCGGTTTTCGTTTTCGTTTTCACATTTCACAAGTATTATCCCAAACTCACTTGTATTGAAATCTGTCTCATAAGTATCTTTTGTAATTACATATGGGTTGAAATTGAGGGAGTGGCGGTTTGAACGAACGAAGCGAAAGGAGTACAAGCAAGGTGTACTGCAATACATAACATTTTATTTTATATTTCGGATATATATATTTTGTATACATATAATATATTATTGGGTTTTCATAAGTTTGAATAATTACAGAAGGAACTGCTCTAGGCTCTGGGCTCTGATGCAATAGAAGGAGTTTGAATTTGAAGGCGGAATTTTGCAGGATATAAAGTCATTCGTTCGGATTCGGTTCGAATGGAAGAAAAGTTTAAATTCTATTGCAACATCAATGCCGCGCTGAGTCAGTTCTGGGAATATTGGAGAGTTTTATATATATATATATTGAAGGGAAGTTTGAGCGATCATCATCGATCAGTGGAAGAAATTGAAGAGAAAGAGGAAACGGAAGTGATGGGAGTATAGATCGGAAGTACACATAGATAACGATAGCATTTAAAAGGTTCCCTAACTTGTGTCTGGCTAGCTCTGGGCTTTTGTTGATTTTGTTGATCTGAATTGACTTGAATAAGAAGCGAACCAAAAAGATATTGAGTTGATTTTTCAAATGAACATACAGAAGGCGATAGGCAGAGAGAGAGAGTGATAGAGATACGATAGAGAGAGAGATATATATAGTAGAGATATAGAGGCAACAGAAGATAGTATGATCAACTAAGAACTGCTTCGATATATATTGATATATATTTTGTATTTGATATCGTAACTTCGTAACGAGTTGAGAAGAGAGAGGGCGGGACAGAGAGAACGAGTTGGAATTAGAATTGATTTGGTTTAGTTTGGTTTGGTTTAGTTAAGTTAAGTTAAGTTAAGTTAAGTTAGTAAGTACTTAGCAAAGTTGTTGGAATTAGTAAACATAGTACGACGTACACAAATAACATTTATGTTAACAACTTTTGGCACTTTGGATATTTGGATATATTTTTAAATATTGTTTGACTTGGTTGGTTAGACTAATACTTTATTTAAGTTTAAGTTCGGTTTGGTTTCTTTTTGGTTTTTGGCTTTGGTTTGTCGGGGGGAGATTATATATGCGAACAATTTAGCAATGTGTGTGAGTAATATAATCGTAATAGATATGTATATATATAGATAACAACAATAACAATAATATTTATGAATATATAGATGTAGATACATAGATATGTATATATACTGCTATATATACATATATATTTTCAAGGCGTGTACGTATATGTAAATCATATTAATTAGTTTGTTAATTATTCATTTTGTTTTTTGTTTTTTTTTTTTTTTTTGACAAATTTGAATATATATTTGCATTTGGTAAGTATGTTTTAAATGCAATCGCTACCTAACAAGGGGATTGCATCAGATACTTGGGGCAATGTCTCAGCTACAAGGTTGAGAAACACTGTGAGCGATAGAAGAATTGTAACTCCTGAAACAAAAGAATTTCGTTTTCGTTTTGAAAAATACAATAACAACCACACAAAAACAAATGACACAATCAAAATGGAAATCATAAAGCGTACGTTTTATGTATGTATCGGTAGTATATCGGTTTAAGTGTGTGTAATCGTGTATTATCGTGTAGTTATCGTGTGTTATCGAGGACATCAGAGAGAGGTGTGTAGGTTCAGTAGTTGGGCGGTTTAGGTTCTGTGTATCTGTATCTTTGTATCTGTTCGGGGTTCTGTTTTTCCGTAGCGCCTTTTCGGGGCCGATCAAGTTGGAGTTTGGACACTGGACATTGGAGACTGGAAACTGGAAACTGGAAACTGGAGATGTTCTTTGGCTATTTAGTATTACAATTTATAGGTTTCTTTGATCTCTGAATGAAGTGTGAATGAGTATATGCCTGAGTATGCTGCGAACTCAAAAAGTTCAACTGGAGCGAGGAGGTTTAGGGGGGTTCAAAACTATATTTATATAAAGAAATCAGGCAAAGCTCTCGCCAAGTTGACCCCGCTGAAATGCTGTGACGTTAAATCTCTGAAAATATCCCCCTTTATGGCGCTTACAACATGGACAGAATGGGCACAAAATGTTCACAGCATCTCAGGGTATTAATTTTTGTTTTTTTAGCAAAAAGAAAATATCTCAACTTTTCGAGAGCTCAGCGGTTTTGGGGGGGACGAAGGCAGGTGGGAGGGCAGGTGGGGGAGCGGGGCAGAGCATCCTTCCAACTTTGACCCATTAGTAAAGCGAAGGAGGGACAGGAAAAACTTTGAAAGTAGCGCAAGTTTTTCTCGCTCTGAGAATATTTGTAAATTGAACTGGAAGTTGACTCGAGACACGGCACCCCTACACTTGCGCTACGTGTTGCCAATTTGCCACGCCCACATGCCCGCCTCATTTAATTTGCTACGTGCCACAAGGGCGCGAACACAGAGACTAAACTGGCATTATGAGGGGAAATTCGCACAACGCAGCATGCAAATATCATTTGTCAAGGCTTCTCCTGCTGTTTTGGTTGTAAAGGGGTTTATAATTACGGATTCGGATACGGTAACGGAACGGAGCGGGTTAATATCTAGATATACATGACATAATATGAACGCATGATGGGCTCGACATCATGAACGATACGATATTATGTGGAGTTGCAACTCTACCATCTGATCAAATGGATCTGCATAAATGCAAGTTCAAATGTTGCTTCGATTTTTGGGTTTGTTTTTTCATTTTAATGGTTTTTCGTTTAGGCTTAGATTTAGCGCTATAAATATGGTTCTATATATGGTTCGAAAGGAGGGTTCGGTTTTATTTTAGATGCCAGGAGTTTACGGGTTTGCAAATGGTTCGGATTTTGCGGCTTGCAGTTTAAATATAATATAGATACATTTCCGGGTTTTGGTTGTTGTTATTTTGGAGCGGAAAGATCTAGATTAGTTGGGTGTTTCTTAGAGGTTGGTAATTTGGTAATTGGTAACTGGTTTTATTGGTAGTTGGTGTGAGAATTCGGTTCGAGTTTCTTGCTAGTAAGTAGGTGCAAGTTCAAATAGTTCTTGCCGTAGCGAGAAAGGAGAAATATTAACTATTTGTTGGATATATTTTGGCAAACTGGTTTAATTACTGAGCGAGAGAGAGAGACAGAGAGCAAGAGAAAGTGTTGGTTTATAGAGCAAGAGATATAGGAGAGAGAAAGTGTTGTTAAGCTTTTTTTTTGGACTCCTTGCGGTTCTAGGCCCAAAAATGATTTTTTAATTGGGTTTAGATTCATGCGCTCGTGTGGCGGCGTTCGACAAAAGTTCTGGTTGTTCTTTTTCGTGGTGGTTTCAGTGGTTTCAGCGGTGGTGTTGTTCTTGTTTGGGGGGGTCAGTGGTTCGGTGTACTTACGTCTGTTCAGCGTGTTTTGTCTATTTACAGTGTTCGGTTTTCTGTGGGTGATCGGTGGTGGGTTGGTAGTGGCAGTGGTGGTGGTGTCGAAATATATATAGTATTTATATAGTCATATATGGTTAATATAGAGATGCTTAGATTCCTAAGGCGGGCTCATTTGTACAGCTCAAGCGATACCTACCGCGAGGCCTCTACTTAAACGGTTTTGTCGTGTGCTTGGGTTTACAATTGGTTAATACTCCCGGTGTTCCCTGTAGATCCTAGCTAGCTAGCTCTAATCCAAGTATCAAAGTGTCGCATACAAACCTCTACTATTATATGGTATTTTATATTAAAAAACAAGTTACAGGCTAGGTAATTACTCTCTACAGCATTCTGTGGTCTCTATTGGCATTCCAAGGACCTGGCCTCTCAACTGCCACCATTTTCCCTCTTGTTCTATTTATGGTCTATTTCATGTTCAGATAAACAAAAAAAAAAAAAAAGAGAACTGAAAAACTGGTTAACTCAGCTTTTTGTAAGTTAGTTTGTTTTTGTTTCTGGTTTGCTGTTTCTTTTTGGCTTTGGTTTTCCTTGCTCCTGTTTATTTATTTCTTTATTTTTTTTTTTTGGTAGCGAAAAAAGGTGGTTCGTTGGATTTTTTATGGTTTCTCTTTTTAGATACTTTTTTTTTGTGTATATATATACAGTTGTGGCTAGATTTAAAATACATTTTCTTTAATTGCATTTCTGTCTACGTTTTTGATGCGGTTTTTTCTTTTTTTTTGGAAATGCTGCTATGCTTTTATAGTTGGAATGATTAGAGGCAGTTGGACGGGAATGAGCGGGGGCGAGGTGGGACTTGAACTCCTCCCAGCGTGATTATGAGGGGGACGCACACTAAGGACAAGCTTATTTACAGGATGATCGGGTTACCATCTGGGTTAGTTTTTAATAACACGGGGTTTTCTTTAGGTGTTTTTTTTTTTAGTGGCAAGCTAAGAAACTGAACTGAACGAAACGATACGTTAACGGGGGGATCAGCTAGAGGCACACGTAGATAAGCAAACGAATCCAACAAACAAACAATCGAACAAACGAAGCAACAACGAAACGACAAAAATTAACTGAGGAACCGATTATATGGCAGATTAGTTAGGAGACACGGCTTTATCATTGGGCAAACACAGCAAAATCGAAACGAAAAACTCTCGTACGAGTACGTATAGTGTTTGTACTGGGCAGTACTTTTGTGGCTGTAATTGTGATTGTGGCTGTGACTTGATTGTAACTGAGTGTGGGTGTGGTTGTGGTTTTTATTGTGTTTGTCTTGTGGGCCAAATACCAATTATGTCAGAGCTATCGAGGACCCTGACCAAATGGAATATAGTATATATTCGGTGGCTTAGCAAAAAGATATTAGAAAAGACTGGCATAAGCTAAGAGTTAAGTTATGTAAGTTTAGGTTTAGCTTAGAAAAACAAGAGAAAAGGGAAGAGTTAGAGAGATAGAGAGAGAGAGCTCCTTGAGTACTTTACTTAGTCAGTAGGAGTACTGGGTACTGGGCCAAGGAGCTCTGAGGACCAGAGGACCTGTGATTCAGTGTGGTTCAGTGGTTCAGGTGGTTTCAGGTGTGTTCTAGGTCGGGTTACATATAGTACGTGTGTGGCTAGACTATCCAACATCCAGTTGCTCGGTGGAGTCCAGAGATTACAGAGAGATATAGATAGATCTAGTGGCAAACATACGGAGAGTTACGAGTTATTGATCATTCCTCATTCGTGTGTATTGTGATGGGGTTTGTGTGTGAGAGCTAAGTTAATTGGTATTCGAATCAGTTTCTTTGGTTAGTATTCGTGGCTTGTTTGGTTTTGTATCGGTTTCGGTTTTCGTATCGGTTTTTTATCGTTTTTTGTTTTTGGTTTTCTCAGTTCATTGCACTACTGTAGCAAAACTAATGATTAACTAAAAACAGCATTAGCACAGCACGACTTTCTGTCTTGTTTTTTTTTGTATATATATATTTTTTTCGTCACTGTTAGTAGTGATGGACAGCCTCGCGAAGCTATGTAGCTTAGCTTATATGGTTTAGAGATAAGAGCGTGTTTTTTGGTGTGTACCTATAAGAGGAACAGCGTCCGACGTTGTCGGCATGGACTCGGCGACAAGGTTTAGAAATACTGTTAATGATAGTAGTATAGTTACGCCTGCAACAAGAGATACAATAAATATAAAACGCAATTTAAATCAAAGTTGAAACGCAAAACACATCGGAAAACTGAAAGATCAAAGTTTACATAATAAGTTTTATATCATTATTAGTATTTATTGACAAAAATTAAGGTAACGTTTACACATTGTTTACTCAGTTATTATTGACTCCTTTTAAAGGGATATGGGTTGATTCAAGGAGTTTATTGGGGGGGATTTTTTTTTTTCTTTATTAAAATCTTATTGAGCGGGACAGCTGGGACTTTGAGACTTTAAAGAGAGTGTTGTCCTTTTTGGATTAAAAGAATAATTAATATTATTTTTAGTGAAAACATTAAGCAAAAGGAAAACACTCGTTGAGTTATTGTTTTAAAGTATTTTTTCTTTAGTTTTCAACTGAACAGAGAACATGCATAGACTGACTATCTTTAAAAAGCAGCGTTGGTTATGTATATTTAAAAGGGGTTTTTAGCTTTATATTCTTTTTTGGGGTTTGAGCCTAAAGTCTTTAGGGTTAAATCCAGCTAAGCCTCATTTCGCTACCCTCGCTGCTTGACCTCATCCATAATAACTTGATAATAACCTGCCGGAACCTAGCTAACTATTATTCAGACTCAGGCTATGCATAAGGGATGGAGAATCACCGCTGAAAAAACTTACAAAATTCATTTAAAAATTGTAGTAAATACAGTTCAGAGATCGCTTGTTTTGTGGTATGTTCTGTGTCTGGTTCAGGGATCAGGAAATCTCAGCTGGCATACTCACCCAGGGTCAGCTTCTCGCCCGAGTCCGGCGGCAAGGTGAAGCCCAAGAGGGCCATCGATGAGATTAGCACGCATGGCACAATTAAATTGAAAAAATAATATAATGTACGGCGGCGAATTTGTATAGTAAAGGTGATATCGACATATGGTTCTGGGCAGCAGGCGTAGACTATCGTATTCTTCTTTCCCGGCATGGCTGAACGATAGAAGTCAGAGATTAGTGAGCATCGGGCAGGGGTGTTCTCATTCGAGACAGAGGCACAAACATAGACGCATTTACAGATATACACAAGGACACACAATATGTACAACAGATATATACAGATCCGGATTTAAGTTCAGATCTTCTAGATATGTACAATAATCGTATAACTAGATCAAAAAGAAATCAAGAGCAAAGCAACTCAAAAAGGGTCTATGAAGCAATTTCGTTCGGTCTCGCAAGCAATGTGGAAAATAATAAATATTTTTATTGATATTTTCCAGGTGTTTTGAGGTAATGCTGATTAGACATTTACAAATGACAACGATCAAACGAAATAACAGTTAGAGAAATAAGCGTAATGAGGTTTGTTTACTAACCAAGCAAGTACCACTCGCCATTTGTTATGAAATCGGAAAGATCCCCTCCATCTTCGGAATTCAAAACCAAATCCAACTGATTTTTAAACGATATTTTTTTGTTCATGGGTTCATAAAGAATCGAAATCAATTTGCAATGGGCAAATCAATTTTTACACATTTTTTTCATATATATTTTTTTGGTGGTTGGTTATTGAGTTTTGAGTTTGAGTATTCGTTTTTTTTTTTTAATTGGAGAAAGAGAACATTTAAGATTTTAGTTTTTTGTTGAAGTTTTTTGTTTTTTTTTTTAGAATTTTACAATAAGCCACATTGAAACAACATTTATGTACAGATATAGCATGTGTTCGAGGTGTACGAAAGAGAGAGAGAGAGAGAGATAGAGAGCGAGCAAAATATATAGAGTTTTTCTTTTCTTCTCATTTTTCTTGAGATTTCGATTTGTAAATATATATTTTGTGGGTGCAAAATACGTGGGAAATAAAAGCGCTGCATAAATTATAGTTGTACTCAAAACATCCTTCATTTTATTTCCTTTTTAGTAAAAATATATTTTTGTTAACTTTCATTAAGAGTCTTTACGTCGTCCAAAAAAATGTTCGCCTGTTGCTGATTTATTTTGGGCGTGGTTTTTTTTTATTTGCCTGCTACCATGCAAAATAGTTGAAACTTCAGAAGAATTCTAGAATTTCCACACATGATTCCATTTTTATACCTAAGTGGAAGAGCTAAGCTCTTTTCGGATCGTGTGTGGGCTTAAAATATTCAATAATTATTTATGTTTTTTTGTTGGTTGAATATTTTAGCCGACACAATGGACCTCTTACAGTTCAGTGTTGTTAACAACACTTCGATCTTTTGGTTTTGTAATTCGCAAAAACGCAAAGAATTGTTCGACATGAGGTTTACGAACGAACAAATCAAAAACTTTAGAGTATATAGATTCGGGTGGATACAGAAATAGATAAATAGATAGATAGATATATATAGAGAGAGAGAGAGAGATAGAAGTTTGGAAAAGCATATATATATAAACGAAATCACAAATCCTTCCTAATCCTAGACAGCCTGCACTCTACTAATCATCTTGCTACAGTCAACTCTCGGCGACGTTTCCCTCTCGTTTCCTGGTGCGTGAGTCTCGTGATTTGTTGGCAGAAGCGTAATGGTGCACGAGTTGGAATGTGTTGGAGTATTGGTGTTGGTGTTTGGTGAAAAGTGTTGGTGAAGAGTGTAATTGAGCAGTGTTATTGAGCAGTGTTATTGATTAGTGTTTTTGAGCAGTGTTAGTGGTTAGTGTTACTGATGTGAGTAGAGCCTAGTGTAGCCAGCGTTTACTGTACTATTAAAAACTAGTTGCTGTTGTTAGTTAGTTACTGATTTGTTCTTAGCTTTGTGTTTTTGGTTGTGTTTTTTTTTCTGTTTTGTTTTGCTTGTTGATTTGTCGATTTGCCACTTTACCTGATTTCCATCGTAAGTCCAACTACCGAATTTCATTTCGCAATGTTGGTCATCGAATGGGAACCACGTGATGTCTATCTTGCATGTGCTCTTGAAGATACCAGGGGGCACGTACAGACAACTGCCGTTATGTTTGACCACAATGTTGGTGTGATACGTGCCATCGAATCCCTCATCCGCGCTAGATTATTGTACAATTTGTTTTAATGGATTATTCTCGAGATCGATTGATTGTTATATTATCGCTTATCAAGTTTACTAATCTATAAGATTCTTTTGGTTATTATTTTTGCTATATTTTTCTTATTTCGTTTATCTTTTTGGAGTTTTGTGATCGCTTCGAAGGCTCTTGTGTTATATGTGACTTGCGCTATGATTTGTCACTTGCTTCGCTGGTTAAAATGTTTTTTGTTTTTCTTTTTTTGTTGTGATGGTTTTTGGAGCTAGATCTGGGAACTAGATCTGGGAATTCTAGGTACTCTACTCTGGGAATAATAGGGAATATTTTTGTGTGAGTGTTTGGTTTGGATTGTGGTTCTTGCTTCCTAGTTTTGTTGGTGTGTTCTTGGTTGGTTCTTACAAACTAAGTAGGTTGTCAAACCTGGGATACTCTGAGACTTACATGTGAGACTTCTCTATGTGTATTTGCTTAAAGCTTAATGGGGTTTTACTTTGACTACTCAGGGATCAACTTGGCGTACTGCGGGGAGATTGAGTGTGTGAATGTTAACTATAATGGATCCCAACCAGCATTTGGTGACCCCAACGGAAATTCCATTGCCACTAAGCACTCGACAATGGCAATCTGCGGCTGGCCAGATACAAATATCTCTGCAGCTATGTATCTTTGTATCTCTGCGGCTCTTTGGAACTACTACTCAGACTCGGATTGGGTTCGGACTCGCACCAATGTGTGCATATGCAAATGAAGCTTGGCAGGCACTCGAAAAATGCGGGCAAAGCATGCTCTGTATATATATATGTACATATATATATAAACCCATCAGTGATATATATTTGCTTACATTATATATGAGTATATATCTCTTGACTTTGCTGCTGTGCAATAAAATGCAATTACAGCTCTGATTCCGACTCGAGAGCACCGAGAATGTTGCGTAAACATTTTGTGGACAATTTTGTTTTGCATTTTTCGGTCACCGCAAAGAGGCAATGACATGGGGAGATGAGATTGAAATGCGGGGTGACAGAGTTGTTTTGGTTTGGGGTGTACTGTGTGTCCCATTCTGTTCTGTTCTCTCCTGTTCTGTGTTCTGTGGGTGTGTTCCTGCGGCTGTGCTGTTATCCTGGGGGCCATGGGCCCATGGCAACGGGGCTTACATGCAACTGTTGCGGCATTTAAGTGGAATTTGTGCGCTGATTAGCGGCTGGTCAGGCCCACGCCGACACCCCGAAAACCGAGGTGCAGATGCTGCCCAGTCGGGCTTAAGAGATTGCGGTATTCGGTGGGGCATTTTCAACCATGGCCCAATATCTGTTTGCTGCGGCATTAAAGTTAATTGATATTGCAGTGAGACGAGGGCCCTTCAGTCCACAAAATGAATGTGTTGAAATACTTTGACGACCGCAATTGGCCTGTCAATCCTTCATCAGAGTCCCTGGCCCCAAATTTGATATCATTTTAATATCCAAGAGTGAGGGAGCTTTCTCTTTTTTGTGGGTATTGACCAGGGTTTTTTTATTTTGGCCCCAACTAAGACCGCTGTCAGTTTGCGTTCCATTGCGGCTTACTCCCAATTTCGGCATGACTTGTGAGGCTTTAAAGGAGCCAAAAACAGATACATTTACAGATTCAGATACAGCTACAAGCTACAGTCACTGATAATGTTGCAATTAGAGTGAAAGCTTTTCATTCCGCGCCGTTGGCTGGCATTGGCGGTTTAAGGTCCGGCATCTCAATTAACGGACGTGAAAGGAATCGCAATCCCCGCCAGAAATCAGCATAAGTAAATGACGCACAAAAAACAGTGGGGCCCAGAGTCGATTGATTCGCAGAAAGAGAATGAGGAACGAGAACGAGGAACGAGAACGAGAACGAGAGCTCTGTTTCTCTGTAATGAGGCAAGGCCAATCCTAGCCATGTATCTCCATCTGCGACTTTTTGTGTGTCAGTTTCTGTATCTGTGAATGTGTCGGGGAATGTATCTCGCTATTGATCTAAATGATGGCCGCACATTAGCAGCGCTGGCGTCGCATACAAATTAGGCCCGAAATGTGAGGCGAACAGAGGGAAGAATTAATAAATTAAACGAAACGAAACGAAACGAAAGTCTGGTCTCCACCCCCCGAAAGGGTCTCTGTGACTTGGCTCCTTTTGTC
The DNA here is from genome assembly GCA_008042515.1 of Drosophila truncata. NCBI lineage: Eukaryota > Metazoa > Arthropoda > Insecta > Diptera > Drosophilidae > Drosophila > Drosophila truncata. Next base: position 80,889 of record VNJQ01007878.1, read on the forward strand.
GGGACTCGAAGCAAGTTCATTAGCAAACAAAGTTGACAGCCGAAAAGGTTTCTTCTCTCCGAGGAAGGAAACGAGTGCCACACCATCTACTGATTTCCCCTGACTCCATGGCGAGCCTACGCAGCTAATCAATATGATTTTTATTTCCAGCCTTGGTCTGTGTCTGGGCTCCTGGCTCCTTGCTCCTTGCTCCCGAATCAACGCCGGATGCTGCGTGCCATGGAAATTAAACCTGCAGCGTACGTGTTTTGATTCATTGTTTTCTGTCCGTGCTTTTTTCTCTATATATACATTTTTTTTCTGGCTTTGTTTGCACGGCTCTCGGGTGACATGTAAATTCCATTTACCGCCGGAGTCCGGAGTCCGGCCCCGTGCGTCAATCAGCCGTAAATTCCCCATGTGTTTGGCCGTGTGTGAATGCTCCGCCCATTAGGTTAAATAAGCTACGCTTCGCTCTGCTCCGCCGCAGTGGCAAATATAAATTGCAATTAGTTCAGCAAATGCACCTGCCTGCCTGACACTCCGCCAGGTGCATTTGTATCCGAGAGCCCTCTGAAGTCTCCGCAGTAGTTTGTCTTCATTTGCGAGCACCAAATGCGTGTTCCCCTTTTTCATACTTTCTTTTTTTTTTCTATTCCAACTTTTCCTGTGGCTTCACAGACACACACACGGCTGGTGGCACCCCTCGGGGGACATGTGGCATTTAAGTTGTTTTTAGTCGGCACACACCTGGCTCTGGCAACAAATTTTGACGTTTAAGTTATGGCTTAAAATGTTTAAGCTCTTCTGGGGTGGACACGGATTTGGCAAGCTCTTTTTTTGGCTTGGAACTCAGTGCAATTGCATTTGGGAAAATCGGCTTGTAAAAAGTTGAGAGAAAACGTATAGAGAATCGACTTTGCAGTACTCATACTCTTTGAAAAGTATAGCATACTTATGAGGGATTTTCTCTCATGATAAGTAACGAAAATATTTAAGAAGAAATTACTTTTTGTTAGTAATTTTATTATTTAAAAATAAACCCAACTTATATACCCTTTTATACCCTGGGTCATAATAAAGTTTTTTGCTGTGCAAAGTGCCAACTTTTTCCTACTCCAACATTGCAATGCATATGCTTAAGAGATATGTGTATCTGACGGATAAATCCGTGGGCAGGAAAAACACTGGATGAGCTTTAAATTTTACAGAAGCCGCTGGCATGTGATCCCTTTGAAGGCATTCCCGCTTCATTAGTTGTCTCTGGCTCTGCGGTCTTACATCTAACCTGGTATTTGGTGGTCCCACTCCAAGTTGGGGAGAGGAGAGGCTTGCATGCAGGGCAGGGTGGTGTCTTACAGTACTCTTAGGCTAACTTACACAGACTTAATGGTTATGGCAAATGATTCCTTGATTTTGCCTGGTGACACATCGATGCACACGCACACACACAGAGGGTAAATAATACATATATATAGATATATGGATATATATTTGGTTATAAATATAAGCATATGTGGGTTGTATATGTGGGTAGTTAGACGGTTAAACACAATGAGAACAGACAGCAATAGCTATAGATATATATATATATAAAGATATATATTAATGGGTGTGGGTATATAGATAGAGATGGTTATAACTGGACACTGAACAACTGAACAACCGAGAAACATGAGCTGATTATTATTTATTATTGTTTAGGAACGCACAGTGAACAAATAGCTAGAATGAACGATATAGAGCACACACCGATAACAATTGATTACTTTGCGGATTGCACACACACACACACACACTCAGAGAGTGTACACACAGCACACCCACTCGTTGTTCTCATACACACACTCTCGGTTTAAAAGCAAACCCCGAAATGGAAAATGGAAAATGGCTAAATGAGAAATGAAATTGCAATTATTCAAGGCACTGCGATGAGAGTGAATGACAGGGATATTATTCGAATGCGTATGCGGGCATCTAACACTCGTTAGAAGTGCCCCCTAAAACATTTGTAATTTGTATTCCCTTCGATTTTGTTCCTGTTGTCGTCCGGCAATGTTTTCCCAATGGCTTACGGGGCGTATGATGAATGCATGGCCATGGGCATAATTACCAATGAAGCGAGGCTCCGCAGTTGTTTTCCTGTTTAACTAGGCACAGTTGAACACACACTCATACATTCCCACTCACACTCACACTCACACTCACACCTCTAGACATACTAATTGGACATATAGACTAACATTTAGTGAAAGCAATTTGGCAAAAAGCTTGTTGTTCAGGTTAAGCGTTCTTTAAAGTATTTTATTTTAGATTTGACCTTTCCAAAAAATACGTCTAATTTGTGGATTTTTTTGTTGTAATTTATTAAACTTTTTAAGGAGAATTTTAAGTACAATTTACTTAAGCTTCTAAGCAGGGAACTTAAGTAATTTTTAAGAATTTCTATTAATGATTTAAAGAGTACCAAAGCTTTGAATTAATTATTATAAAACCTAAAGAGGAAAATATATTCTTTAAGCAGAATTAAAACAGACAAAATTCTTTTATAATATCTCTTTTGTTTTATTTTTGGAAAGGTTCATCCGATACTCGATCTAACCGAGTATTTTCTAGTTTAAATTTAAGTTATATTTTGTTGATGATATAGTGAGATTTTGGCATGATTTTGATTAAGTTTTAATGCCTGAAATGGGGTGAATATCCTGTAGTTTTTGAGGTGCTTGGGTTTAACATTAACTTGATGGATTTGCTTAGCTAGCTTAGCCAAGTATTTGGTTTAGTAGCTTGTATTTAGTCTTAGCTTAATTGGTATGGAATGGATTTTGTCTATTTAAAACCTTTTAAGATTGTGTGTTTACAGTTTAATTTAATTGTTGTGTGTATGTATGTATATGGGATATGGTGGGTGGATGGGTTAGGGGCCCAAACAAGGTGAAAGTCCTGTTGTCACCTTTGCTGGAACACCCGGATTCTTTTTAACTTGTGGGATGAGGCGGGGGGATTTAGGTTAAATATTTTGTTTTTCTTTTTTTTTTTTGCATTTTGGTATTATTTTTATGCGTTTCTTTATTTAGTTTTTGTTTTTAGTAAAAGAGGGATTTGATTTCTCATGCACAATACTTGAAAATCTATTTTGCCTTTTGCTTTGTGAGTTTTTGTTTTTTGCAAAACGTACACTACGTATGAGTATGACAAAAAACATTTTTCCATTGAATTATTGTTCTTTAAATTAAGATTTGTTTTCTTTGTTTGGCCAAATAAATTCAAGTACTGAACGTCTAACCAGAAATATTACACCAGCATATTGTTGAACAATCTCTCAGGTGGTTATTGTCTTTCGGAAATGGAGCGAGAGGACTTTTGGGGGCGGTAAAACGAGTCCTTAGGGGCTGAAGGGGAGACTTGGGAATCAGACCACAGAGCTTGAGCCGTTCTGTTTCGAACAAAGTACTTGCGCAATATTCTGGTTAAACAATGTTTTAGTTGTTTTTTTTTTTTTTTTTGTTCTCTTTTTGGAGTTTAGTTTTTGGTTTAGTCTGGGCGAGATTATTTAGCTTGTTTGGCGGTTACTTGGTCACTCGGTTTAAGAGGCCCTTGCGGCCTGATATTTTTTGGTTTAGTTAGGCATTTCATATGTGTTATACAACGTTCGGTTAGCATTACGAATCCAATTACAATGTGAGGCCCACATCAACGGCAAGCTGACAATGTACAGTCCCACTAGACAACCACTGCGTGTAAACTACTCTTATTGAAGTAAACAAAATGTAAATTATTCTGTTTTATATTTGTATCCTTTTTTTTTTTTGTTGTTGGTTAAAGTCACTCTTCGAAACGTAAACATTGAAAGCAAATCATAAGTGGGTATAACATTGAAACACAAATGACAAAGAATACATATACGAGGTGGGGGGAAAGTCGAGTGGGCCGCCGGAGTCAGGAAACATAATTGTTTGTCTGACTTGCGGCCTGATTCGAGTTTCGTATTTGTTTTTCCTTCTTTTTTTGTTTATTATTCGTTGTTTACTGTTTACTAAAAGAGACACACAAACAATAGCGAGTGGATTATGATGCGTTTTAACATAATAACAGCTATATATATAATTATGGGCATGGAGTTGGGGAGTCATACGTACACAAAACTAAAACTAAAGTGTGTGTCTGGGCAAACACATATTGAATATGCCTGGGATTATTGTTTTCAATTCAAAAACCAACTCAAATCGTAACGTACAAACGAATATTGGAAATATATAAACTAAGGGGGCAAACGATTAACTTTTGGGTTTGTTCATGGAAGGGGTTCCATTTCGAAAGCCCCTTCAACAGACCAGACCTTTTTTCGGCTTCTAATAATTCTAATTTAAATTCAACTAAAGTGCACAATGCAACTACATAATTACTATATATTTTTCGGTTAAGCTATAAGATTAACTATAACTATAACGAAACGCAAAACGAAACAATAAGTAACTCTGTATTTTTTTTGTGGGGGAATCCCTTCTAAGGATCCTCTCTCTGGTGATCGTTTCTTACCATTGTTCGAGTATTACAGTGATTGGGTTCAGAGATATTTGTGGCTATATACCTATAGTCTTAAGACTGCTCTATATAGAAGTTTTCTGGTTATGGTTTTAGCGCAAAACACTTTATACCTGATCTTTAGATCGGTTTCATTTCATTCATTTGGGGGCTGCGATAGCCTTTCTATTTGTTTAAGGTTCGGCGTATTTTTTCGATGCCTTTTTCGGATCCGAAACACTTACCTGTTGTACATGAGGACGTCGGGCTTCCACAGCTTGTTGGGCGTGATTCGTAGGTCCTTGACCCCGCCATATTCCGTCTCATTCCAGCGCAGATTGTAGTCGTTCCACTCCTGAATATATTAAAATATTATTTAGTAGTGATTTGACACAAGGATATGTTATGTTATGGTATAATTGCAATGCATTTTTCTATTAACTTAAAAGTTTCTAAGAATTAAACCAAAAATGCGACGTGATGTTTTTTTTGGTGAAAAAGAAAAGGATATTTCAGGTGACGAAGGGGGCGGCGGCGGAAAGAAAGAGTGGAGCAGAAGGAAAGAAAGTAAGGATTCGCAAATGAAATCTACGCTGAGCACATGCATATGCACAAACATGCAAAAAATTTACTATAACTACTACCAAGTACAGTTGCTACATGCATTTGTTTCATCTCCTTTTGGCCAAGTTATTGGCCAGCTGTTGCACACTTTTGCTTAAACAATAATCACAAACATGCACACGCACACACACACACAATTGCCGGCTGCAACTTGACAACAATTTCAAGTTAAGTCAGTACTAGTTCACCGCTTTTCTCTGCTTTTCCCAGTTTTCCCGCCTACAGAGCCACCGCACATGAGACAAGTTTTATCAACGTTCCTCATTTGCTCTTTTCTAATACCGTTTCCAGGGACACAGCAAGAAAATAACAGCCAATATTTCCAAGAAATCTTAAATGCCAAAAACTCTATGATGATACTAAATATTTTTAGAAATTATTAAGGGACAACCTTTGCTTTCAATAAATAAAATTATTTAATTTGTTACTATTAATCTCTATTTTTTTACAGTTACTTTACAAGGTTCTCAGTTATTTAAATATTTTTCCTAAATAATATTTCAGTTTCTAGATAATCCCCTCAACTTTAGATATATTTTTCCCTGTGCATTCAAACAGTTTCTCCGTGCTTTGTGGCATTCTGCGGTTGCCTGCAACGCGACTGTCCCGCCGCGTCCTGATTTTCCTCTCCCCGCCTGGCCGCTGCGTTTTGTGGCTTTCCTACAAGTGGTTCATGTTCGTGTCATAAAAGCGGCAAAGTTTTTCCCCTCTACTTAGTTTCGCCTTTGCCCTGGCTCATGTTCTGTTGTTGCCGCCGTTGTTATGTTTATAATTTAACACATTTGTGGCATTTTTAGAGCAAGCAATTGTCCCTGACGACCCCTCCGGCAGGCTAACCTCTCTCTCTCTCTGTCTTTCTCCGTGTTTACTACAATCCCTTTTTTAAATCACAAAAATTTAATTACACGAGATGGCCTCGTGCTGCATTAAATTATACGAGTGTCGAGTCGAGTATCTGCATCTGTGTGCCGGCTTTAAAACTGTTTAAACTTTGCTCGTTCGTCGGTCGGCATTTTATGACAGCTGTAAAAACAGATGCCTCCTCCGCTCAGGCATCCCATATCCCCATGTGCCATATACCGTTTTCCATTTCGCATTTCGCATTTCCCATTTCACATTTCGAGGTGAGAGGCGTGCTCCTAAAATCATTTTCCCGCTTTTGATGTCCCTGCGGAAGGACACAGATTTTGATGCGAATGTGGCAATTGTTTTGTGGAATAGTTGCCGCAACTCGAAATGCTGTGGGGTTGCGGTGTCAATATCCAATCTGCTTATGGCGAAAATTTCGTCAAAAATTTAATGGTAGCCGAAAAGGGTTTACAAAACTTGGTGTAGTTTTTAGAAATTTAGTTTTAAACGGAACTGAAACGGTTTGTAATGGGCTAACATTAAATTTGATTTAATTTTGCAATTAATAGATAAATTTTGAAATTTTTCTAACGTAATTGGATTTTATTATTTGAAAAAATATGATAGTTATCTTGGTTTCAATTAAAATTTAAAAAAAAATATTATATTACAATTTAACTGATAAATTATTACAAAGGTTTATGAATTATTAAAACTATAAAATATCTTTGTCACCTTTGATTTCTTTTATTTAAATTAAACCTCTCAATTAAGTATTAATAAACAATTTTAAGCTGCAACATAAACTGCAGCCTTGACGCCTAGAAAAACACGTTTTAAAATGGCGTTACTTCCTGCATATTGACTGGCCAAAAAATTGATCGATTTTTGTACTATTCCGTGACGAGCTTTTGGCTCTGATGGGTCTGGCGTTCATTTACCAGTTTTAATTGCTATTTGACGGCATAATTGGGCCGTCGAGCAGAACACAGAACACAATCGGTGGGCCGGGGGGGCAGCAGGACTGCCATTTGGAAATCCAACAGCCTGCTGTGGTTGCGAGTGGCAAATTGACAAACATTTGAACACAATTTGTGGGGGAATGCGGACAGTTTATAAAAGCGGTGCATCAATCATAAATAGCGATGCACCCAGAGATGCAGTATTTTGTACACATTTTGTGCTGGAAATTACAAGAATTCCGTACCCTCACTCGTTCTCAACGTGTTAAATAAATAATTTAATTAATTTCGCAAATTGACAGGGGGCCGAGGGTCAATGCCGGAAGTAAGCGTATGTTGTGAGTATGAAAAAACAAAAAAAACCCAGTCGCGTCAATTTACTCTTCTTTACACTTCCGTTCGCTGATGTCACTTATCACCTTTTTTTTTTAAAGTTCCATTCTCTCTCAGGTTGAGAGATAAACATACACACTCTTTCATACTTTCATAAAGGACATGCAGGACGAACAAACACTGATTTTTTTTTTTTTTTTTGTGGATGCAATCTGTCTGGCATGCTTTTGTGTGTTTTGTTTGTTTAGGGTTAGGGTTCTGTTTTTTAGAGTTGTGTTTTCTTTTCGAGGTTTATGTGTTTGGTTTTTAGTTGCTCTTAGGAGAAAATAAACAAAAAAACCAACTCCGAATCGAGTTCTAAATAAAAATGTCAAAAAGAGATTCTTCGCTGGTAAAGAAAACTAGATGCCACTGTTAATAATATACCTCTATTTAGAAGAGTTTGTAAATTCAAAGAGAATAAAAAGGAAATAGCGGAAATTAAAGTGTGTTTTTTTATTGGTGTCTGTGGGTTTTGTTTTTTTTTTTTTTTTGTATTTAATTAAGCGATTTAAGACGGTATTTAAGCTCTTATTTAATGGTAGTACTTATTTAGGTGATAGTATTTTTTAAATAATTTAACGCACACACGCACTAAGCCAACGCTAGATAGCGGGGGATTTAAGAAGAGAGTCAGAGGAAGAATTGTTTTTATTTTACAATAGATTGCAAACGCAAGAGAGTTCGCAGGAAAAACGTTTAACAACGAACAAAACTCGATGAAACTGGACTAAACTCTTGGTTAGGGTCGTCGTGTGTGTGTGATTAAATTACAATCAGGCTCGGACTCCTTCTGGCCCCGAATTCAGGGACCATTCAGGACCACAGAACCACGAGGCCAGATGGAGCCAAGCCAGAGTTGTTAGATTTACGATTAAATAGGTGGATTTAAAGCGATTACACATTATTTAAAATACGATTTAAGCTAGTAGTAGGGATTTAAGTTGGGGTTTAGGTTCGTATGATTTATGATGTGGCGAGTTTTAGTTTAGACTTACCAACGAAAGCCAAAGATTCGTTATGAGAAGCTGATTCTTCTCGTCCTACAAACGTATTTGTTTGTTTTTTTTTTTACAATTTTTTTAAGGCCAAAGAACACAAGAAAATCAAGTTCAACGCAAGTAATAGTACGTAAGACGCAAAAAGGGAAAGCATAAAAGTTAATTTAAGTCAAAAGTTTAAAAAGAGCAGAGCATGATAAAAGAAAGTTTCGGTTTATACATTTGTTTTATGAGTTTTACAAGTTTTTTTTTTTTTTTGGTTTTGTTGCCCTTTTCGAGCTGGGAATGGTATGTGTGTTTTTTTTTTCCTTTTTATTTTTAGCATCTGTTTTTATGACGTTTTTTGATGTTGATTTTTTTTTTAGTTTTTTTTTTTAGACTCTTTGCTAGCTGCTGCACTCGCTGAAGAATGGCTTTAATGGGCTGCAAGTTGGCACAAGTTTGCACAAAGTAAAGTGGTTTTAAGTGGGCAGTGTGTGTGGGTGTGGTTGAGCAAACATTTATCGTCCTCTCTCTGGGGGCTGTTGCAATTAACTCGCCTCAGCCTCGTCATCACTCAATTTGCCGAAAGACCAAGACCAAGGGGAAAGCCGGCCGAAATGCCATCAAAAACTTTGTTGGCCAAGAGCGGCAACGGCAACGGCAACGGCTTTGAGCCCGCCTTGAAGCCTAATCTCAATCTCAATCTCAATCCCTATACCAATCCCTGTTCCCAGTTCCCAATTTCAATCTGCTGGTCTGAAGCCCGGCCTTCAGATCCTTTGTCCAGTGCGCCAATTTACTTTACAATCTCATCTCAGTCTCCTTGCCATGTACATCTATTTCTCCTCCTTTCGTGCTGCTGCTGCTGCTGTGCAATAAAAACTTTGAACTAGGTATCAAAACCCATTTATCTCTATACAAAATTTTAATTAAAGATATTTCATGCTGGCGCATTGTCAGTCCCAAGTCAGTCAGTCAGTCATCCGGATGATGGGTTCAAGGCGGCCGTTTGAAATGCAGATTTCCAGAAGCTCCCCTGGCCAGGCCCCGCAGATCTGCATGTGAAAGCCCCTCCTCGGTAAGGTGACTATCATTAATAACTTGCCAGGCTACAGAAAAACAACAAACAAAAATAGTTACAAGCCACAACGGCCTGAAGAAAAAGGGAGAAACAAAAAAGAAATAGGTCTAAAAAGAGGGCTTAGACTTGCAAATATCCTAAGCTGAAGTTTAAGATTATATTTACTTCCAAAAATTAGTTTTACAAGAAAAGAACTTTACTAAAAGAAAAATTAGCTAAGTCTAATTTTATTTAAAGTGAGAAAAGATTGTATTTTTTATCAAAAAGCTTTTCTCGGACACACAAAAATATGTATTGGTATTTAAGAAGAGTTTACTGAGTCGGATTTAAAGAAATTACCAAAAGGCAGCTCATGAATATATATATTTCGAATATATTTCCTCTTAATTGTGACTTATATACCCTTTTATACAATAACCTCACTGGGTAAAAACCCCCTTAAATTCCACAAAAAAAAACCAAAAACAGTGGGCGAGTTCAGCAGCAGCTGCAGTAACGACTTGAGCCATTAAAAAGATTCAGGACCAAAACCAGGAGCCAGAGCGGGGCTAGCTTAATGATATGCAAGAAGGGGAGGCGGTAGAAGCCACATCCTTGGACAAGAACTTGGTCTGGTGACCTGAATGATTTCTGCTCCACAATCCGGTATTCATTTCGCACCCCGGGGCGATGAAGGGAACCCACCTCCCTGCTCAGTTGGCATTTTCATTTTCGTTTAAGCCAATATGCAGGCACTTTCTCTTCAATGTGGGTTGGGTGTGTGTGTACCATATTTGTTGTTGACACCTTATAAAAATGGCGGTTTTGTGCAAATTTCATGTTTATGACAGCCAGGATATAGGATGTGGGATGTGGGATGTGGAGCCCCTGACATTGACGCATACTAATGACACTTGGGCCCGGGCTTCGGGGCGTAACTTTAAAGCACCATTTGCAGCAGACTTCGTACTTCGAGTTCGGCTTAATCGCGAGTGTAGCGACGGCGAACACGTCTGCTCCTCGGATACAGATACATTTACGTGCATAAGCTATAGATTTATTTTGCATTAACGTGCCAAATTGTTTTTAAATGAGTTTCTAATGAGCCAACAATTGCCGTTGTGTCGTCTGTGGCAACAACAGCAATTCAGATCTCCGATTTCGGGCACTCTCGATCTTTCCTTCCCCCTCCCTCAGACTCTGTGATGAATGAATGCCTTTGCCAAAAAGTTTTCTTGTTGCTGCTGCTGTTGTGTTTGCTTACAAATGGGTTATGCACATGAGCCAGGGACCCGGTATCCCTACTCCTGGTTCAAGGACGAAGTTTGTTGGCCTTGGCAGCAGCAGCCCTCGAAGTGCCTCAGACAAATGAGTGGGCGATAAGTGAGCTTGGCGGAGCTTGGAGCACAGTTTGCTCAGCAGCGCTGCTGGCAAATGACTTTGTCGAACTCCGGCAGCGGGGTAATAATTTGGGCAAAAGTATGTTCATAATGGCTGCTGAGGGCTGCTTATGGTATATCAATGGATAACGCTAATAGATGCGACACACCGCCTTCACTTTTAATCTTTGCCCTCGGATGCTCTCAGATTTTGTGTGCCAGAGAGCTTAGAAGTATGGCAAGTTAATTGACTTGCGGCTTTAATATTCTAAAATGTTGCATGTACGAATATTCTGTGAAGGGTTTTGTTTATGTAGAACTTGAGACTTTCATTTAGAAGTGAATTTGGAAGCTAAGAGAGCTGAATAGTGAGTAGTTTAAGTGATATTTGAAGACTAATGACTGCGAATTAGAATCTAATCCTGAAGATATCAAATTATATTCCTTAAAATAATTTTAATCTAGTTTCCCTAGTTTAAAACAACCCACTTTAAGTAACATAAATATAAAGCCATTCGAAAAGCCATTACCAAGTTCAATTGAACCATTAAATGGGCAAACATTTTAAATAGCTTTTGTTTGGTTCTTTGGAAATCACCGAATTAATCTTCATTATTTTTTTTTTTTTCGCTGCTATCAGCTAAATGTTTCCCTTTTCACAAAACTCTGGGAGAAAGCTACAATTTCCACACAGATTGCCAAAATAATCTGCATTAGAATCCGATTTCTGACTTGTGACTTGGGCCACACCCCCGGACAGCAGATTAAACGCCATGAAAGCTTGTTCGCCGAACAATTTTCAATGTTTTTGTTACAAGGGACAAGGGGCGGTGTCCTTTGGCCATTTCCTTTTGACACACATATTACCATGGACCGAGTCATTTAGGGGCTTTGTGGTGGCTGCAACCTGGCAAGTCATTAGACAAGAGCAGGGGAAAAACGGAGAGTGGAAAGTGGAAAGTCCTTTTGGTGTTAGCCGAAAAATGCTAATGACTTTATTTTTCTTAACTTTGATGCTCGTGCTGATGACGCCCGGGCCACAATGTGCATTTTAATGTCCTGCCAAAGGAGCCTTCGACCTTGCTCCTTGCTCAATGGCATTAGGTTGCAACAGCTCCCGTCATCATCATCATCATCAAGGGGAGAAGGAGAAGGACATGCTGTTAGAGTAACCACCAGCACGTGGTCGCCTTGAATACTTGCCAAACTTTGGCAATTGTCGGTCCGTCAGTAATCCCCGGCCCACGCACACACACAGCCCACACAGGGAATATATTCATGCGAAGGACATTCATTATTAGTTGCTGCAATTTGAGTAATTGACAAAGCTGCGACCGTTGAAAATGTCAGGGCTCGTGGAATCATAAATCTCTCTCCCATTCGTATCGATTTATAATTTATGCCACTGGAAAATCAACGGGCTGCGGTTTCAATTCTTAATCCCAACCCCGGACCCGGTCCCAGGCAATCCATCTGTCCGATTGCCTAGTGCATAAATCAAATTATTTCATACATATTTAATCGTGTAAATTAAAATGCATTTGATTTGCGAGAGCCTTAATTATATAATTTATTCGTGAGCCGAGCGCAAGCACATTAAAGCCATAACTTCATCGATATCTCTTTGGTTTTTTGTTAATATTTTTTAGTAGGATTTTTGCTGTTTAGGTTGTTAGTTGTGTTTTTTTTTTTTGCGAAATATGCAGATACATTGATATGGCAATATATATATATAATATATAGATATAGATACAAAGAAAACACCGACTTGGATTTTGTTTTGTTTATCTTTCACTTTTTAAATGCACTTCGTTTAAACAACATGCAAGACACGACTTTAGTTGTTGCTTTTGGTTTGTTTCTTGTTTTTTGTTTTTTTTTTTTGGTTGCGTTTTAATTGCGGCTTTTGCCTTTTAATCAGAGAACGCTTTATGACATGTACCCAGCAAAAATATATGGTAAATATACGTTTATATTGAACATAATCCGTAAAGAAGGCATATACACTCGCACACACACACACACACACGCACACTCGCTCGTAAATTTAAATGCAAGTAAAACATAATTGCAACGGGGGGATGGTCTTGTAAATCATTTTGTCAATCGATTAATGCACTTAATGGAGCAGACTAATTCGCATAGAATTCGCATAGTTTATGACTCCAAAAGGGAGGAATGAACCCATAAGACTCAGCAAAGGAAATAACTCATAAATACCCACAAATTCTCACTAAATATTTGATTTTCAAATGCAATTGCAAACGTAGTTAGTTGTGCAATTAATCTGAATTGATTTCGGGGTACCCTTTGGGATCGATTCACTAATGAAAACGCACTGTAACAAGGGGATTACAAACGGACAAGGACCAACAGTGATATCCTGCGAATATGATTTCCCCACTAAGCACATTTATTCACACGGCGGGCCGCGTGTTTCCGGGGGAATTATATATAAAATGTTTTCATTTCATGGTTGCCAGACAATCAGTGGAAACCCAAAATGGATAAATAAATATATTTATATGAAATCAACAAAAACACAACAATTATAACAAAAACTATATGGAAATCACACAAAGCCAAACAGGACGAGAAATAAACTGGACAACAACAAAAAAGGGGATTCATTAAATGCAATCAATTGAAAACACGATCATGCAGTCCTTGTTTTTTTTCTTTTTAATTGGAACGACAATTAGTACGTTTCAAAAGTTGTTAGACACAAAGCGATTTATTTTTTTCTATTGAGCAAAAAATTGAAAATTGACGGCTAAACATAAATCTGCCGCCGCTGGACATGGATCCATAGCTCAAAGGGTAGCAGGAGAAGCTATTAATTTTTTTTTTGTGTTTTGTTATTTTTGAAAAGGGTTTTCCCATTCCGGCTTTCACCTACATTTTTTTTTGGGTCAAAACTGACCATCAGAGGAGAAGTTTCAGGTGAGCCCATGGAATGGAAAAAATGGCTGTCGCTTGGCAAATATATAAATTTTATTTATGTCCTTTTGGGTCCTTTGTTTTGATTTATTTGTTTATGTTTATGGTCTGCCCAGGCAATTTCTGCCAATTTAGCAATGCCATTTCGGGGCAGTTCTTGGCCCCTCCATCATCATCAACATCATCATCATCGTCGTCCTGTCGGGGCCAAGTGAAATTTGTGTAAATCAAAGGTCTTGGGATGTGTCTAGATAAGACTAAGCTGGGGTTACCCTAGGCTAAACAGAAGGAGTTGGGGGAATACTATATCACAGCCTTAATATTTTAAAGAAATCTCTGAAATCAGTAAAGCCTTCATGGCAACATTAATTCTCCATGATTGCATTTAATTTGAACTCTGTTCCTTTTATTTGCAGCTTCCTTTAATTGAAATGTACTCGCAATGCTTCGCATTTCCCTTGTAAAATAAAATGTCAAAAAAATGAACAAACAAACGGAGGGAAAAAAATAAAAATATATTTCAATACACACACATCGCACTCAAATGAACAGGCACGCACACACACACACAGACATATTGAGACAACACATATGCATATGCAAATATGTATTTATTTATTGATAAAGAAGCCCCCGTGGGGCAATAATTATTGAATGCCAAAAACAAATTTCAGACGAGAAACGAAATGAAAAATACAAAAAATACAACAAAAAAAAGAAGTAGCATATACTTTTTGTGTGGTTTTTGTGGTGGTTCAAGTTATATAAAAGTTTGTCGCTTGTTCGCTTGCGGAAACTGAAACTGAAAACGGAAACGGAAACCTCAAAAACGATAAATAATCGCAATCGCAAGCCTAAAAATTAGTTTTGTGATGTGTGACACACAGAAACGACGGGTACATGTCACTTACCAAATTTAACCACGCATTTGTGGTCAGAATCTGATTCTTTTCATCCTATAAGAGACGCAATCAATAATTGTTAATTCTTAGCCTGTTCACGTTATAATAATATCTCAGTGCCCCTGGCAGTTCTGTCTCTCTTTTTGAGTTTTACTTTGGTCATTAGATGCTTTCGAAATGTTAGCTGTTCTTTATATATTTATATAGTTCTGTGGGAATTGCGGGTATCAATCCCACGACCACTTACCACATCGATGATCTGCTGCAGCGTCAGTCCAAACTTCACCTCCAGGGGTTCCGATTCATTGGCCACCGGTCGCTCCAGAGTGTTGTATGTGGAGAGCAGGTGGTTCAGCAGTCGCTTTTCATGCGGTCCCTGACAGCTTTCTGGAAAAATCGAACAGAAAAAATAAGCCAACATTAGTTGAAGTTTAATAAAATAAAGCAGAAAATATATATAGCTTTCCTTCTCCCGTAGAAACAAATTATGTACGTGGGGGATCACAATTACAGCCACCGCTGATTTATGACACTCTCTGCCAAATTAAACTAATAACCGGGCTCACTTATTGGCAGTTGGGCCGAGCGGCGGCTCATTACCGGAAAAGCCATTAAAAAAAATGGCATGTACTCGCCAGCAGCCTGATGAGTTTTCGGCAGCCAGTTAATTGGTCGAATTCATTTCGCAGCTCTTAAATGAAACGATTTTTCGACGCCGGAAAATGTCGAAAAATGTGTCATGGAGAGAGCCACCAAATGAGAGTAGTTAATATTACCAAGTCGTATACCTTTTAGCTTAATTGGTTGCCAAATATTAACATTAAGTGTTGTATTTAACCCTCTAAGGGTTTTATTAATGTATTTTAGAATATTTTCTTTAGATAATTAAAGTAAAGAAACAATTTTCTATGTCATATTTTTTGTTTATTTATTCTTCAAGTCTTTAATAATTTTATTACTTTTTAAATTAAGCCTTTCATTTTTCATTTTCATTTTCATTATATTAAAAAAAAACAAATTCATGTTCAAAGCTGCAAAATACACGTGTAAACATGGTTTTACATTATTGCTGAGTAATTGTTCAATTGTAATCGAAGTGAAGTTGCATAAATTAAGCATTTGCAAGTGACTTGGCATTTTTAACACAAGTAATTCTCTTCCTAGAGTGGACTTTACTCTCTTTAAAATATTTATATAAATTTTTCCTATTTTATATTTACTTATTTAATATCAAAAAGTAAGCGAACAAATTAAAACAATTAATTTAAAAATGTTATTAGTGAAATTTAGCCACAAAATATGTCGAAATATAAAATGTTCTTAATTTTCAACATATTCTTCATAATATTACTCATACGCAGTGTTGCTCTACTAGTTCTACATGTCTCAACCATTAATCTTATTATAAATAATTAAATAAAAATATTTAATTTTAACTACACAATAAGATTTCCTATTCAAATTTTAAACCCTAGTTTACAAGACCTCTCCAGGTTTCACACGTGTAGTCTTTCCCCTAGAAATTTACCTCGACGCCCACTCAATTTTGTCCCTGCTTCCAGGACAGCTTCACACGCTCTTGGGCTGTGGCCTGGCCTAGGTGGGGCAGCCATAAAATGTCATTAAGTGCCACCGGGCTGAGGACTCCTCCGCTCTATGGCAGTGCCGGTGCTGTTGCGGCTACATTGTGCCAAAAAGCAAACCGTAAAATGGGCAATGACAAATATTTGAGATGAGCGCAAAAAGTTTTTTGAGGAATTTACGAGCTCAGTGGAGGACTCGGAGAGCTCTTGGTACCCTTGGTAAAATTGACAACTCAATTGTGAAAACTATTTGCACGCCATTAGGCGGAGTGACGGCGGCGGCAACAAAAGGTGTGACCGCTTGTTCCAGGGGACAAATATTGACAGGCCAGCCGCAAAATTTGAGCCCAGTGAGTGTGTCAACTCATTCATAAATGCATTCGGGTCTCCGGGCTGAGCCATAGCCACAGCCGGAGCTCCCAGTGGTTGCCAGCTTCTCGGATTCATGTCGGCCAATCGAATTCATGTCGGAATTGCGTTTAAATTATGCAATCGGGACAGGGACGAGGGACGAGGGACCGCAAGGAGAAAAGGAAAGGAGCAGGAGCCTGGGCCTGGGCCTGGGCCTGAGCCCATGAATTTGGCATGGCTGACCAACCGCTTGGAAAGGACCAACGGTGACCACTGCCCACTACTGACAGACTGACGGACTGACGGACTGACTGACCGAACCCACAGGCTGTCAAGGTGAACGATTGTGTTTATTACAAGCCCATTAATATGCAGGGCAATGCAGGTCGCAGGTGAGTGTGACAGGCACTCGTCGTCGTTGTAACGTTATGTGATGCCATCGTGTGGAAATGAAGGATTCGGCATACTGGATTTTCGGGGACCACGTGTCCCTTTTGTCCTTGTGACAAGTGACACTAATAAGTAACTAAGCTGGTGACGTTACATGGAGTGCGTTACATGTTTCACTCTGAAATTGTTTCACGAAAATATGACAGCTTCTGTTGTTGGTCAAGTTTTTCATGTCACGTTCCGCAGGCAATCGCTCATTTTTCGTTCTATATCAATAGCTTTTTTTGGGTTGTTAAGTTGTCACGATTTAGATTCGATTGTTTTCGATTGCGAGAATGCGTTGGAGATTTCAAGGATAATGCAAATAACATTATTTTTTGAGGTTTTGGGGGATAATAAAGCATTAAGAAATCTTATGGATAATAAATATAGAGTAAACATTAAAGATTCTAATGGAATTTAAGAAAGTAGCTGTTTTCATTACAGAATATCTTGGAAAATAAATTATTTCCCTGCTTAAAATCAATAAAGAAATAACCTATTCATAAAATACCTCAATAAACCTTTACATCTTTACATCTCCATCGTCTGATTAAATATCCAAATGAAGCTTCTGTATTCCATTGTTAAAGAACTGTAAGCCTAATTTATCTGGCCAAATCAGGCATAATGGAGAACGAAATACGATTTAATTGAATGAAGCATGAGACCGAGCAATTCCTAGAAGGCAGCCAAGGATTAGTCAGGCAGCCATAGTCTGGGGAGTGTATAGTTTATTCCAGGTATAGTGTGTGTGTGTCAGGGGTGTGGTTGTTCTGCTGCTGCTGTTGGTTAGTTACTGGCAACTTATTTGAGCAGTGTGTGTGTGTGTGTGTGTGTGTGTGTGTGTTGACCCAGTTTCGCTAGCTCGCTGGCTCTCGGGCCTGATCAATTTGGCCTTGAGCGTCAGCCACAAACTTCTCCAGCTGCAGTTGTCCTTGCATTAAGTTGACATTTGATTTCTCCGGCCACCATTGTTGCCTCTCTGTCCTCCTGCTCCCCTCTTAGTCCTTTGTCTCTAGGGTCGTCGTTTGCATGATTTAAAACTGTTTAACTTCGGTTTGTGTTGAGGGGGAGGGGGAGGACCCAATGGGTCCTCCTTTGTTTTGCCACGTTTTGGACGTTTTCGCTTCGCATTTTGCACCTTGAATGCTGAGTGCTCCTGTTTTTTCGCTCCGCTTTCAGTTGGCTTTAAAATATTTATGAGCAGGGTACTTTAACCTTGATGCAGAGCGAATATATATGTTGGTAAATTGTTAATTACTATTGTGATGCACTGTGTGTGTGTGCTGGGATTTCCTTTTGCTTTGCGCAACTGCGCCACCACGTCGTATACGTGATTTCTGTGGTAATTCAATGTTAAACTGTACCAAAAATCAGAGCGTGTTGCCGAGATTGCTTCATTGCGGCAAAAAGAGAAAGAAAGAGAGAAAGCTGGGAATTAACTCGTTCAGCAACCGAGGAAAACAAAATATCAACTTATTCAATGAGTCTAAAGGAAAACTTTTGGCAAATGTTTAGCAATTCAAATCCTGAAAATCCGTAAATTGTTGTCTCGCTCTCGCTCTCGCTCTTGCCACCTTTTGGCAATGCAATTTATTAAACCAACTACTTAGGCATGCGAAAATAAGGCACAAGCAAAACACATAAAAATAATCTAACACACTCTCAAGGCGACTTCTCAGGCAGGCAGGCGAGCAGGAAGGAGCAGGGATGTCCTGGGCATGGGCTTGGACTGGGGGAGCCCCAAGAAAGTGGAAGGCAAGAGCATGGACGAGAAGTAGCAGCTGGAGAACTCAAGTGGCAACACACACTTCAAGGCCCAAGACTCGACTTGGCTGCCAAAGAGATACTTTCAACACGCCGTTCGACAGCATCAACAACAACAACAACAACAACAGCAGCAAATACTATGCCAGACACTCGGAGGATATCAGTCACAATGGTAAAGGGCACAGCCAGAAAAAGGGGAGTTTTTTGCTTATTAAAAAATTATAAGTCAGTTTTTATTTATTATAAATTATTTATAATATTTTTATTCTTATAAAAACCTTACAAAATAGCAAGAAATTACCTCTACCCTTACCACCTTCGATTTCTCTCTGTGTCTTTCCAGCTTTTTGCAACTTAATTGCAATGTGTGAGGCAGAGGCTCGGCTTTTGCATTATGCATGAGCCGACACACGGCTCGTTATTATCATTTTGGAGCCCGCTTTCCCGCTGCTTCCTGCTTGGCACTAATTGCAATTAAACAATAATGCAAGCAGCGGACTGGGTGGGTTTTCTCTTTGCTAGCAAAAAATTCTGAACGGAAATTCGCTTAGAAAAACGTGTGTAACTGGCTTGTAATTATGTCACTCGCTCACTTTTGATGGCGATGAAACGAGAAAGTGAAAGCGTAAGGCGTAAGGCGAAAGACGAAAGGCGTTTAATTAAATGTTAATAGCCAGCCCAGCGGGATGGCAACAACAACAACAACAACAAAGGCAAGACAATTAACGGCTCACGCTGCTTTTCGTTGTTGTCGTCTTTTGTTTGTATGTATTTGCATATCATTAAGCCAGGAAAATAACTGTAAACGCTTCCTTTGAGAGTGCATTATAAACACTCGACGTCGACGTCGACATCCGACATCCGACTTCTCAAGATGATGGATGCCAAGTTTTGCCGCCTTGCCAAAAAGTGTGTTTAATTGCCAACAGAAATTGGCTAACAACGAAGTTTATCTAGGATAATGAGAACTCTTTAAGGAGGGAGAATAACTGAGAGGGTTTTTGTTATTGATAAAAAGTTTAATTGTTTAAAATTTAAGTTAAGAAATGATGCAGAGAGAAATCATTATTGTATCTATATTAAAAAGGTTAACAGGGAGTTAATTATATTATATTTCATATTTTAAATAAATATTTTCTTTATATTAATGCAATTTTCATATTTAACTCTCATAACTCTCAGTTCTCTTCTCTAATTATAATTTATTGAAATATTATCACTGCCCATCTCTAATTTAAAGAATCAACGGAATTTCAATTGACCCAGGATGAAGCCTTCTTCATCTATTTTAACCTCCACCATTTCGTTTGCTCTAAGAGCCACTTAAGAGCCATAAAAAATCAACACCCAAAGTGCCCAATTTCATTACGCATAACATTTTGGGCATCATCCTGGCCATTTTCATACCCAGGCTCCTCCCTTACTCTCCGCTTTCCCGCTAAGACAGTCAGTCAGTCCTATATTCCACATTTAGCTCTCTCTCTCAATGAGCTTGATGTGTTTTTCAATTTTTCGGGCATTTTGAGAACGAATCCAACTGGGAGCCAAAGTTGGGCGCACGATTCGCTCTCATATTAAATGCATATCGCAATGCGAATGTGTAAATTTTTGTGGAAGCCGCTTGTTGGATCGGTTGGTTGGTTGGTTGGTTGGTTGAAGGGTGAAGGGCGCGCATCGCCATGCAGCGCATGTTTGTGTCACGTTCGCGACTTCATTTGAAATTCATGCATAATAAGCAGTCAAGTACAGGCAGCCCACACACACACACACACTCCTTTGCCCATGGCTGTGCATCACAAGGGTCGTGGGGGTCGTCCAGGGAGTGGGTGAGGGTGTGGATGTGGGTGAACTGTGGCTACAACTCCAGTATGCCTGCTCTCACTCCTCTCACACGGCTCGGCGGCTGCTGCATAAACAAGCATCCAATGTCGGAGCTAATTTTATTAAAAAGCAACGCCAGCAGCCAACAGCTAAGCTAAAAGGCAAGCAGTGAGAGAGAGAGGCACAGTGGTTCAAGAAATACTCAAAATGGAAATTTTTTTATAACCTAAATACTTAATTAAAGGATCCTCACTTTTCACAGAATCTGCTGTTTATTTTAAGCATTTCTAGCAGACACAAAATAATATACTTAAAGTAATTACTGAACCCTCTTAATTAATCATTTTCGTGGTAACCTTGAAATTATCCATCCCCTTTCCTCGTAAAGGTAATTTTTTAGAGACCTCAGAATAGTATATTACATTTAGAAATGTCAGTAATATAGCTTCTCCAACAAGTAGATAGATGACCTTCCTTGTGTTTGCTTGTATAACCATCGGAAATGGACTGCAGTCAATTGGAAATTCGAGAGATTTCATGGCCCATCAGGCGTGTCGAATGCGATTCCAGACAAAATGCACATTCGGGTGAAATGTTCGATTCACTAGAATCAACACGGCAAATGCAGATGGATAGTAGGAACGTGATACAAAGAGAAAACAATACAAGCAGTTAACACGGCGTATGAGTAATATGGTAAACAAATATTATATTACTCATACGCAGTGTTTGCTGAAGGTTAGAATTCTTGCTTTTTAATCAACCTAAAAAAAACTCCAGAATTTAGTTTACAAAACCTTTTCTAAGAAGTTCTAAGCCTTGTTTTTGCTTATTTTGTAAGCATACAAAATCTGAAAGTTCCAACTCTTTCTCAGAATTAATAACTTCAACAAAAATTCCCAAAAAACAAAATTCCTGGAACCAATGTGCACTATGTTGTTCTGGGTCACCCAACGCTTGGCCTGTTCGGGCCCAGTTGATTGCGGACATCCCGCTGTTGTGTAGTGCAGTGTCCTGGGGCCGCCCCCCCAACCGGCTGATGGAGTGGCCGAAGGTCCTGTTTTTCCGCACTCCCACCAACAGAACATAAAAATGCAGCTCTTGAGCATAAACAAACATAATGCGTGCCCATCCTCCGGACCAACCAGGGTACTCGCAGAATTTATGCGTACCAAAGTTAGGCGAATCGCTTAGCATACATAGTAACAGGCCTGTGTTCGTCCTTGTTTCGCTCGATTCAGGGACTCCTGGACCCTTACGTTTTTTTTTCTGTGCTTCACTTTGGCTTCCATTTTAATTAGATACATAAATTCAGTGAAGATGCCAGAGTAAGGAGCCTGCAAGGTAGGCGAGTCTTTTTCTTCAAGAGATCTGTATATCCCCGAGTTAGTGACTTGTCATCGGCTAAGCGCTCTCATGTGGGAACAGCGAATTAAGCCCTCACATGTCAGTCGATTATTAGTCCTTTTTGGAAGGGGGCTTAACGATTCAAGCTTCGAACGGGAGCCATGATTCATCAGAAATTCAAGCGAATATTTATTATTAGAGTGTAAGTTAAGGAACCTTGAAAGTTTAAAGTTCAAATGGGATTTTGTGTTTACTTTTGAAATGGCTTGTTTTTTGCAGTTGAAATTTTGTTTGTTAAAGGAGAAAATATTTTACAAAATACACAATAAGTGGAGTATCTTGAAATATTTATAGAACTTTTTAGAAACCAAATAGTTATATTTAAAATATAAAACCATCCACAATCAGGGTTAATTTCTAACCCTATTTTGCTTTAATTTTAATGGGTTTTCATTTGAAATTTTGTCATGTAATTAAAAACCAAAATTTCTCTTCATTTTTGAGGTGTTAACCTTGCCTGTCAAGGGTCTTAAAACATCACAATTCCTGGGGTTAAACAGCGGCAGGGTCCTCTATAAACAAACAGCCGCCGCATGAGCACTTTAAAATTAATCGCACGATTTATGACGCTCAATCTAACCGCTAATTTATAAGGCTTAGGCACCCGGCCACGCCCATGCGTGTTGCTGGGGATGGCACCGACGAACCCTACTCTATATATGACTCTGTATGCCGCAGTCCACAAAACACTTTGCGCATTTCAAATGAATATTACAGAACGAGCTCGCTCTCTCTCTCTGGGTTGTACGGAGATTTAGACAGGAGGGGGAAAAACCATACGGGATGTAAATGGGGATTGACAGGGGATTCTGGGAGGGGATTCTGCCTAGAATCCTGGCTGAAACAGGGACTGGGAACTCTCGCTTTTATGAATGTGCGCCGGTGGGTGCGTGCATAGATTTTGATCGCGGTTTCAGCGTTTGCGGCCCAGTCACTGGCAAATTCAATTTCAGCACCAAAGCCGCCGTCGCCGTCGCCGACGACGACGACCATGATGATGATGATGAAGCCGGCGACTTTGCCATTAATTCCATTGCCAGCCCTAACCGCGAAAATTTAATGTGTAAAATAATTTAAAATCTAGACTGGGCTTTCACCTTCATGGCGTTTTAATGGGGCAACTTTACATTACATCCACTATTAAATGATACGAACGAACGAACGAAATGTAATTAACAATTGTTTCACCATTGTGAGCCTAATCTAGCTAAGTGCTCTGCTTTTATTAATCACATTCCAGCTTTTTATGGAGGCACTAGCAAAATTTTTGATTTACTTTTGTGTTTTTAGTGCCGCCTCCGCTGTTGCCCTGCAGCTTTTCTCACTTTTCTCGCTTCTCAACTCTTAAATAATTTGGCACGAAGTCTCATTATCGTTTGCCAAAAAAGGGTAGCGGGCGGGTTGCTCTCCCTGGGAAAAGCTTGCCTCGACTAGGAAAAGTTATAAATTGCTACATAGTTTCTGGTGCGCCAGAAAGTTTTCTCCCAGTTCCCGCAGCTGCTCCTTCTCTCGTCCTGTTTTTCTGTAACAAAATTAAATGTACGCTAAGTAACGAGATGTGTGCGTTGTGTGTGTGTGTGTGTGTGGAATGGGTGTGTGCTGTCTAGTCCCCTTCGCATTTGGTAGGACAAATTAAAAGCACTTGGAGAATCCACTTTATGGTCCCCCGCCCCGTCTTGCTGCTCTTGAAAAATTATGCATATGTTAGAAGTCAACGGGAGGGTCTATAAATTCACTAAAAAGATGCCACAAGGAGTCGCCAAATGGGCGTATGTCCTCCTATAAATGTCTGCTATATGTACATATATATATTTTTCTGTGTTGGTGTAGGAATGCGAATTGATTTGATTTCGGTTGAATGGCCCTTTAATATGTTACTTTATCTGACTCTTTAGCGGAATTTCTTAGTGGGCTTTTAACTAAAGCTCTTTATGGCCACCTACAATAATAATATATTAATAAAGTGAAGGCATTAGTTATTAATTAGATAATAAACATTAATTAAGTGGAAAGACTTCATGGAAATCTATGGTAATGGGTTTTGTACATAATAAATGGAGTTTGCTTAACTAGAAAGTTGATTTTCTTTAATTTCTTTAGTTTTTAGTAATTAGTTTACCTTGAAACATTTTTTTATGAGTTTTTAAGTAGAAATTTCAATAAAACTTAGTAGTAAACATTTAAAATATATTTTACAAAATTACTAAAAGTGTTTATTGTGTAAAAATGAATTTAAAAAGCTTTACAAATCTATTTAACATATAAGATATATCTTTTTTAAATATATTTTTCAATTTTTCTAATAATTATTTACTGAAATCTCTCTAAAAGGTTTCACCTCTCACTCTAAGCCACTATTTGATTATTTGAAATAAATTAAAGAGATTCCGAATGCCATCTGTTCCAATTTTAATTTAATTATTAGCCATTTAAGTCCAGCATTTTCCAATTGGCCGGCTTAAAACCTTTCAACGGATTTAATCACATCAGCTTCGGTTCCCATGTCCTTGGGCTGTTTAAGTGGAAATCTGTTGAATAGAAACCAAAAAGAAGCCCGGATAGGCAGAGCAAAACCATTCCCGGCAAACCCAATCACAACCAATTGAGCACAATTTGTGCCCCATTCATGTTCAGTTTCACATCATCATCATCATCAGCAGACAGCCCCTCCTCCTTGGCAGTCACTTGGCAACTCATTAACGTGGGAGGACCCACGCAAGGACCTTCGCCTTTCGCCCTTTCTCTTTTATACATTTCTTTTTTTTTTTTGTGAGAGTGAAAGTGCCCAGCGCCTATTGATAGAACAAAGGGTTCCACCTTGCCACCTCCCTGCGAGATTATAATCCGGTACAAATGAGGAAATCCCAGAAAACCGGCAGATTAAATTTGTATTCCACTTGTATTCCAAAACGGATGTGGCCATGTGTGCAAAGTGGAGGTGGAAGTTACCACCTCCTCCCGCAGATTATGGTCCCTTTTTTTTGGGGGGGGGGGGGGGGGGGGGGGGATGAAAGGGCGTGGTCAAAAAGGGAATCTGATGCGGTGTTAGTTATTTTCCAAAAAAGGAGCATTCCATTATTAATGAGTAGACAACGCAAATTAAACACACACGCGACGCAGGAGAAGGCGGGCTGGGACTGGCTTCTGGGGGGTCATAAAGTTAGCATCAAGGATTCATTGATATTGTAGGTCTTTTGGCCAAGTTCCCCCTCTCGAAACGTCTCTGGATTTTTGTCCGAGTAATTTAGGGTAAATGCCTGCCAGCCTCACACACAGCCTTGGCTTTTCGACCAAGCCAAGTTAGTTAGTTAGCCAAGGGCTCGCAACAGCAAATGTAATTTTGTGTAAAAATTTTCATGAATGAAATCGTTTTCCTCTCCTCCTCCCCTTTCCTCTGAAGGATACAGAAGCTTTTTGGAGCTTGTGTGTGGCATATTTTTGGGGGTCACTCGAGTGAGTAGTTGCAGGCTCAAAGGGGGATTACATCGGAGGATTGTTCTCGGGTTGGTTGAGGTAAAGCTGCCGTTTCAGTGAGGCAATAGAAACGCAATTCCTTTGGCATTTTCATTTACCCCCACAATAAATTTTGCTATGGCCTCCAGACCACACTGAAACGGGTTATGGATTTGAAAAATCAGAAGGCTCACCTCCTGTGGCTGACAGCTCAACGCCTTCAAATCATATTTCATTGAAGGGGGGCAGATATCATTCGCACTGCAATTTCCCCAGTCATTTGTCTGCTCAGCCAAATTACGAGTCGGCACGGCACCAGGCCAAAGGATTCAGCACGCCAGAGTGCACTTTTCAATGGGTGGAAATCGCTTTCGATTTAACCAAAGTTGCAGCTTGATTAATGACACTGCCACAGGGCTTTCAATTGCACTCTCTCCCCCTCCGGTGGCTCATGCCGCAGGCCAGGGAGAGTCGGCAATGAGATGAATGGATCATTGGCACAGTGGTTTTCCTAGGTATTTGTGAATAGGAAGGATTAGGGAAGGTTTATTTATATCACAAATGTTGGAAAAATATATTTAATACAAGGAAATAGGAGAAATGTATTTTAAATACGAAACATACATAAAATATAGTACAATCCTTTCTGCGTTATTCCACAGTCGCGAATTTCAACTTTCACCTTGTGTATTCCCCGCTGAAGCAAAGCAACATATTGCACACTCTAAAATCGTATTAATATTCCGCATATATTTCGCTGAAAACTTCATTTGAATTACGTTGCGATTTCCCCATTGGCAGCAGCGACATTGCAACACCTTGTAACGTTGCTGCAACTGCATTGCATATATTTTCTATAAATTTATATATTTCGCTCTGAAGCAGGACGCCAAACTAGGCTAAGAAAATGTTTCGACAAAGTTTTGCCATAAATTCAACGCCCTCTTGGTTGGGGTTCTAAATGAAATTGTAGAGATTTGCACACCAAAACCCACCCACCCAGAGAGAGGCCTCCTCTCTCAAAGGTTTACTCACTTTAATATTTATGAAAACAAAAGACGGCGTCGGAGTGTCACCTACCGGCGACGCCGCCTCTGACGAGTGTGTGTATCATCCATTTATGCATGTTGTGTACATTTTTGATGGCTGTCAGCGAGAAGATGAGATCGAGTCCGGGCTGCTTAAGTGCCCTTCATCATATTTTATGTCTGTGCAGCGCTTTTGATGGCCTTCGGAAGACCAATCCTGGCCGTAACTCTCACTCTTTCTCTCTGTCTCTGGGTAATTTCCAGCGTTACAGGAAATTAACACAAGTAAAAATCGGCAATAAGTTGAAGGAGGCCATTACAGAGACCGAGACCGAGACCGAGCTACAGGCCGTTTGCGTCACCAATAAATGTTCAAATGAGCAAAGTTATTTACAGTTGTTACCGAAAGCAGGGAAATTCCATTGGCCTTGGCCGTAGCCGCACAATTGTAGCTCGTAAA
Organism: Drosophila truncata; assembly: GCA_008042515.1. NCBI lineage: Eukaryota > Metazoa > Arthropoda > Insecta > Diptera > Drosophilidae > Drosophila > Drosophila truncata. Next base: position 107,768 of record VNJQ01007878.1, read on the forward strand.
ACAGCTTAAATGATTGCCGGAATTGCCGAAAAAAGGGGGTGAAAAATGGGAGGACCAGGACTCTCTCCTCTCTCTCTTTCTTTCTCTGTTAAGCCTTTAACTGCGTAGGCTGTCCAAAAATTCATCGTAAATAAGTGGGCAGAAATTCTATGGAAATTACGAGTCTCACTCTAAGGGGTTATACCAGAGTTAACAGACATCTGACATATGCTTCAAGAACAACTCTTTTTACAACCCTCGCATTTAAAGTACGCGCTTTCTTTCTGTTTGCTCTCGTTGACGCCCGGCAATTACCGCCAAATGAGTCCGAAAAATAAATTCACATTAATTGTTACAGCCGCCGTTGCTGATGTTGCTGTTGTTGTTTCTGGCTATTTGTTTTAAAGTTTCGGTGCATCCTGGCGCGCCAAAGCATTTAATTGCCCAACCAGGCTGTGCTCGAAACTCACCGCAAAATCCCCCGGCGCTCTTGGCAGGATCGGGATTCCAAAAAGGAGAGACCGGATGATGAACTAATGGATGCCCAGTATGTAACAGAGGAAGCCAAACGAACCGGGGCTTACGGGATTGACGCTGATGGATGGCTTACTAAAGTATTCATACGTTTATCAATTTGCACTTAACTGGCACACTGAATAATTACAATGATTCTGGGGACATCGTAACTTGACTTTTTTAACTCTTATTTAAATTATAAGATGCTTTTTAAATGGTTTTTATGATACAATTATTTATGCTTCGGTTTTAAATTAAATAAAATATATTTTACATCATTTATTTAAATATTTCTTCAAATCCTTCAGAATATCTTATTTTCAGCTATCTAAAAATTCCCTTAGCTATTTCAAAACTGCCTCCATCTGTTCTCAAAACCATTTCTACCACTTCCAGGGGAATTTGTAGTTTTGTCCCCCCGAAATCTGAGAGCCATTCTGGGCCTGCTGCTGCTGCTGCTGCTGCTGGCTGGTTGGCCAAATGGCAACAGGAGCATTTGCGCGGCTTGTTGATTGTCGCGACACATTGCCCAAAAACGTGAGCCGAATGCCAGGCAGGAAGCAGTGGCAAGCGCAGGATACAGGAACCCAGGACACGACCAAGGGAAGGGGGGACCTGTATAGGAGTGAATCACAGAGCTACAGCAGCCAGGAGGTGGCTGCATTTAAGTATTTCACTTACAGCTTTCATGGCAATTGGCGTGAAAATTGTAAAAATGCATTTTGCTGCCTCATTTTTCTTTTTAGATTCCCAGCTCCCCATACGCCTCATACACCCCGGATTGAGTCCAAGCTGGGTTGTTTTGCCAGTTGACTAAATTGAGTTTCAATTGCCGACACATGGCCGAGCAGCCGGGCAGTTGGGCAGCCGGAACGTGGGGAATTCTCTCAATTGTTTTCTGTTTTGGGACACACTTGCTACTGGGCCGGAGCTTTGCCATTATTTATGTATGGCCAGAGCTGCATGGGCCAGGGACAAGATCTAAATAATTGAGCAGACAGTGTGCTCCAGTGTGCTCCATTCCTGGCCATTTTGTTGACTCCATCTTTGTGTCGTGCCGAAATGAGGACAATGACGTTGCTCGGTCTCGGACTTTACTCTCTTGACGTTGTGAGACTCTGTACTTAATGTGATTTAATTAATTGCAATTCAACTGATTGGCATTTTATCAGGGTTTTAGGGAGCTTGAGAAAGCACAAGTTAATATTTTTGGGTGTTTCTGTAATTAAGAAGCGAGTTTACTATAAAATTTCATAAGGATTCCTTACCGATTTCACACCATCTTCAAGTTTTCATGGTTTTTGCTGAGGAAAATTGTACACTTACAGAATTTAAGTCATAAATTTAATTATTTTAGCTACCTAACGAACTTTTTTTAAGGAAATTGTAACCTTCTTGGCTTTAAATAATTTAAAAACATTTAAAAAGTACCCTGAATCTTAATTTTCTTTATAATCTTTTCAATTTTATACTAAATTTCCCTCTATGCACAATTACTGACGTTGCATCTGGCTTTGATCTCCGTTTCGTAACACTCTTTTTTCTAAATGAGGGGCAACACTGCGTATACGCATTTTGCTCGCACTTGCAAACGCCTCACACATTTATGACACCAAAAATGAAATAAAACAACGGAAGACCATCAAACAAATGACTGAAAGAAAATGATTAACTCTCGGGAGTAGCAGTAGCACAAATGGTACTCCTATTTTCCCATTTTCACATTCCCTGCTCGCATTTAGCAGCGACACGCACCAGATGCCCGAGCGGAAAATGTTCTGAGGAGGAGTAAATGGAGGCTGAGGACCACGCAACACAACTTTTTGCTGTCATTTTGAGTATATTTTTCATTTTTATGACGAAGAGACGACGACGATGAGCATTGTGCACTGGCCCGGACACTGGCTCTGGCTCTGGCACTGGCACTGGCACTGGCCATTCATTCATCCATTCCGGATCCTGGCCAGCTCCCCGAACTGGGAGACAGAGATTAATGAGAAGCCCCGCATTTCGTTAATTTTGACAACTTCTGAGGGGCGAGGCGATGCGATGCGATGCGAGGCCATTGAGTTGTTTTCGTGGGCGTGGCAGCTAAGCAAAATTTAATTGCCAATCCCTCCTCCCCCGGGCTCATTATGCTTCATGGCATTTTGCAGTTTGCCACTGCGACTTGGTATTGCTTCTGTGGTTCATTAAACTTCGCTGCTTACAGTTCGCAGTTTTCAGTTCTCAGTTCTCAGTTCACAATTCTCGGTTCCATTTGTCATCCGGCGGAGGAGAGCTGGCCCCACAATTGAAATGTATTTGTCAGATAAAACTTTTGTGATGGCCGAGCTTCTAATTTAGTTGCAGATTACTCAAAGGTGGCAAATGACACAAACTTCAGGCCCCATCAAATCTGTCAAGATGTCAGAGAAAAGAGTTGTAGCCGCCGGAAATGGATGAGTTGGAGTCCTGAATGTGCTAATTGGAATGTAAAAAGGGTTTTTTGGGGGAACTGTGATTTTGGCAGGAGGGTAAAGGAAGGTATTTTGTTATTCTCATTCCTTTTTTATTTGTTTTTATCTCTGAAAGGAATTAAATTGATGGGATATTTTCTTTTAAGGCTATAGTTGCCATCTTTTTAATATATTCCTTTGGCTTTTCTTTTTCATTCCTTAAACAAAATTTTCAATTAATTAATTAGTTAAATCAATGGGATTAAGGTAAGTAAGTCGAGGGTATAAGGTGATATAAATTTTACCCATTGAACTCTCTTTAAAATATATAAATTCTTACATCTTTCTTTTTAAATAAAAGCCTTAAAAACTCTCTTCACTTGTTAATAAGCCTGCTCCCTTTCTTGTTAACTCCAATGCTATATCCTTTTTCCCTTTCTGCTCTCTCTCTCTCTTTTTCTCTTTTTCTTTGGTATTACCAACAGCTCCATGTTATTATCTCCCCTGATGGCGCCATTTAATTTGTTGTTTCTCACTGTTCGCACCTCATTACCATGGCAATGCCAATTACCAGGAGTGCAGTGCGAGTACTCCGAGTACCCAGCACGCAACCAGGACGAGTACTCGTACCACGTCCTGAAGGCAGGAGTATAATATCAGCACATTAACTGCTATAGTCGTCCTTTCCTAATTAAATTGATTGTCGGTCGCTTGAATTACTTTAAATCGAGACGAAGCTCTAGAAGTCTGTTCAGTTTTCATTACTTGCACACGCTTTTATGCATTTTAATTAAAGTTTATTATGCCCGCGCCCTCACATCCGATCTCAAATGGGGCAGGAGAGTGGAGTGGGAAGAAGCGGAATAACTATTGTCCCGGAAATGCAAAGTTACCCTCCTCGTCGTCCCGTCCCCCTTGGAATGGCCACAGCGGCGTGACGAGTGTGAAAAGCTCGCTGGCCCAGTTGAACTTTTGTTAATGAAAATAATGCAATTACGGCTGGAAAGGAGAGGAGGAGCATGAAGAGGAGCAAAAGGAGGAAAAGGAGGAGCAAGAGCAGTAGCAGGAGTACTTTTACTAAAAGGATGAGGCTGGGCCCCAGCTGCAGCTCTCATGTGTGAACGTGTTTGCGGTTTAACTCAGCTGAGAAGCCAACAAAAAAATAGCTTTTCAACTTTCCCGACTCTCTGTCTGTCTGTCTGTCTGTCTATTTGTCTGCTCCTCTGTCTATCTTGGCTCAACCGATCCGTTCCCAACTCTGTTTGTTTAATGCAATTAAGCGGAGCGGAAGTAATTCCGCTCGGGCTGCCTTCTGACTGACTGCCAGGATAGTTTCGTTTCGTTTCGTTTCGTTAGGATTCGTTGTTTCTTTTCATCTGCGGTTTTCGAATGGAGGAAAAGAGTGTTCGATTTTTAGGATTCAATGCTAGGAAAAAGCATTCTTTGCTCGATTTCCCAACCCTAGACATATTTATCTAAATGTTTGTGTCTAAAAATAAATGGAAATCAAGTAAAAGAGAATAAATGCTTTGATTTTAAGGCCTTTAAGCTATAAAGTTAAATATTTGAACATTTATACAAATTTTTGGATTGAAATTAGGCTCTCAAAAAGGCTTAAATTGAATTTTTATTATAATAAAAAGAAGTATTTGCAACTAAAAACTAAATAAATGTCATAATAAATACCTCTATTATTATAATAAATATTTCTCATCATTATTTCAGCAAGATTTCTGTAGTTTCCTTAAATACTGAACTAAACTTCAAAACCAATCCCTGAATTACTAGTTTCAATTAAGAAATTCCTATTACGAAATGGAATCCTAAGTAGGCCGTGTCACATCTTGGCTTTCCCGTCCATCAGACTCTTCCCCACACCCAAAGAGGTATCCCTGGGATGGCGGAAAAAGTTTTTCTCTTGGCCTTTTGCAAACAATTTTTCTTTCTTATGCCTTTCAGTTCCTTTATTTATTTAACTGTGCTCAAGTTTTAATTTCTTTTTATTTATTTTTTTTTTTGTTTTCTTTGGCTCGACATTGTTTCCGCCTCACACTAAGCCCCGCCGCCGCCACTTGCCTCAAGTTGCGGTTGTCGTTGCCACTCGCGCGCGCCTTTGTTCCTTCCGCTGGCGGGGCATGCTAAAGTGGAACTGCAGCTGGAGATGACTGGAGAATTTGATTACCGCCTTTCATAATTATTGTCACGCTGTTTCGGCTGCCAGGCTTTGGCCTTTGCCCTTTTGCCATCGCCATCTGCACTCCCCTCTTGACATGTGGCAAGCGAATGTGGCTGCCGTAGCTCCGGGCCAGATTGCACTTTGTTGCAAGTGCTAAAAGTTGTTCGCATTGCAAACAAATAAACAAACAAAAAATAACAAAAAAACATAAAATAAAAAATGTGGAGCGGAAGGCGGGCTCAAGACCTACGGGAACGACTGTTGACAGTCGAGAGGCAGTGAAAAAGTATGGCCATATGTTAACAAAGTTTATGCTACTTTGTTAGTGCCACCAGCCACGAGTAGTGGTGTCCTGGCAGCAGAGCAAGGACCTGACCTGAACGAAGGTGAAGCTTGCAGAGACACTGTAGCCAAAATAATTGTATTACTTAAATTAAATAATTAACTGATAACAGAGGATGATTTGTGACTAAAAAGTAGACAATTCAGATGGATGAGAATTAAGAAAAAAGGCTTAAAACAAGCACAAAAAATTCGTAAGCTATCTAGTGCTCACTTCTTGGTTCAAGAGATTTAAATAAAGCTTTGTCCTTTCTTTTTTTATTAAGATATTAATTTATTTCTTTTTAATTAACCTTAATATCACTTCCCTATTATTTCCTGTGTAAGGTTAAGTGGCAACGCGTGCAGTGTGGCATTCAACCCTTAAGCCCTCGCTCTTGCCCTCGTCCTCGATCAACTGCGTGATTAACCGACACCTCTTTGATGCAACATTATACCATTTCTTGCCACCTCTCTGTATGTGTAAGCTGCTTATTTTCCCTTCGCCCTTCGCCCAGCTCCTCGGCTCGTCTCATAATTTAAACGGGCAAACCGAGCAATAATCCTTAATTGCTCATTTTGCTTAAGCATCTCTACTCTACGATTCTCCGGCATCCTTGTCGCCGCTGCTCTTCCATTGCCATTTAAAATGCCCAGCGCAAACAAAGTTTTCGAGGGGAAAAGCGTGTGAAACTTACTCTGCCCGGGTTTTCCATACTTTCCCACAGCTTTCACGTTGGGCTAGGTTTTTCCATTATGCATGTGCCTGGTACACACAATTTTAGGCCTTTCAGGCCGTCCGCCGCATGTGTATTTACTTTAACTACATCCACGATGAGGATGAGGCGGGGCGAAGAGTTCTACCAAAAATGGTGGCAAAACTGAGGAAAACGAGAAGGGAAAAGCGTGGAAAAAGGGCTGAAAGTGGGAGGGGGGCCAGAAATAGGGGCCACTGCTGCAGGGAAAGGAAACTCTCTCACAAAAGACGACAACGATGTCGACGGTCGACGGATGTTCACTTGCAATTCACGTGCAACGTGGCGTATGCAAAATATTTGCATTGATAAACAGCCACAGCCAACACGTGAGTGTGTGTGTGTCGCTAGAGTGTGTGTGTTGTGGGTGTGCCGAGGGCTATTACATTCTCATAGAAATATTCATAGTGGTTTCTTGCTAAGAGGAAATTTCAAAATTCAAAATTATAGCCCAACGAAGGGTTATATTAATTAGGTTAAACATTTTTCCAGGTTTTTGATTTATTGATTTTTTAGAATTAGATATATTTATTAATAATATTAAAATGTAGAACAGCAGAATAATAAATACCATAGCTCAAAGAACTCAAGTTTGAAAGCCTTAAGTCCTGGCCAAAAACATTACCATTATTTAACATTAATCCTTTTGATTTATATTTGTTTTCTTGACCACCTATTTTGGATTTGAATTTTCTTTAAGTAATAAAAATGGCCATAAAAGTACAAGAAGCACAACGACCCCGACCTTAGATTAAGGATTCCAAAGCGCACAAACAACACTTAATTTTATTGCACTTCAGCACGTTCCATCGCCTAGGATAAAGGCGACCACTGTGCAGGGGACGAAGGTGGTGGGAGCACTCACTCACCCGCTCACTCACTCACATGCCTCACAGCACTTAAAGTTTTTCATTTAAAGTTTTCTGAAAGGTAGCAGCAGTTCCCACCAGCATTTCCCCAGCATCCTCATCCTCATCAATCCCCTCTCTGACCCCTCCTACCCAGTTCTATGCAAAAGGCTTATCGATTGGCATAGCGACACACAGGCTGCGGTGAGGACCTCAGCGAATGCAACGGAATTTTTATTATGTCCTTTCAAATGGCAGGTGCCATTGAGCAAGTTCCCATCTAAAGGTTAGGGCCACAACCACAATTTATTGATTAATATTAACTGCCTTCGACAAGCAGCAATTTTCGCTAATAAAAAGCGAATGCGACTACGAATGCGACCTTGCCACAATTATGGTGGTGTAGGTGGTGATGATGATGGCAAAGGACCTCCTATTTAATTGCGCAATTGGGCGTGAGCTGCCGGATTGACTCATTGACAGACTGAGGAGAATATGCAGTCAATAGCGATGCCAATTTTTATTTGTTTTTTTTGTTTTTTTATGGCGTCTGCAAGAAGGAGAAGCTCAGCTCTCCTCCTCGGGCTATTGATGATGATGATGATGATGATGCACTTCATTGAGCAAAAATGCAAACAGCCAGAGAAAAGGGGAATAAACAACGAAAAATGAAAAATACGAAATACGAAATACGAACCCACGATGAACCCAAGCGAACACAGAGTCGATGGCACTCATGCCTGAGCAAACATATTTGGCTCCAGAGTCTATTTGTATTTTTCGGAGCGAGAGATGCAAGGATATATAGATGGCACTAACTGACAGCTGGCAAATTGACAAGATGCCCCGAAAACGCGAACACTTGAAACCAATTAAATCTGAGAAGGGGTTCGTTCTTGCCTGGGTTTTCGTTTAATTTTCTGAGAATTTCATGGAAATATTATATATGGAAAATGTGGTGTTTACTAGCAGAGTTTCTTATACACACATCAAGCATGTGTTGTTGGCTTTGGCTTTTCTTTAAAAGATTCCAAGGAGTTTTTATCAATAACAACAGCTTCGTGAGCAAAATATAAATTTAAAGGAAAGAAAATAGCTCAGAAAAAAGCAAACAATCAAAAAGTTTTTGCTTAAACTTGGCACCTATCACACGTAATATTTTTATGTTTGTATATTTTTTGATCTTTTATAAGAAACGAGCTGAAACTGAAGGAAAATAAAATAAAATATCTAAAGATATTAAATCCTTTGAGAAGAAATTCTTATATTTTATAAGCTAACTCAATGCTATTTCAGTATTTTTTTATTAATAAAAATACATAGAAATATTTATGAGTTTTCTGTAATATTTTTTAAAATGATTTTTCCTTTACATTTTTTCAAGTGCTCAGCTTTTTTCTACAGACAGGAAAACGCTCCATTTTCCCACAGCAACATGCGGCTGGGGAAAACAATTTAATGATGTCGTCGTACAACGCTTTGTCGTCTCGTTCCTTTTGGCCAGAAGTCCTCATGGGACTGACTTCGGCGGCAGCTGCACTTAACTGATTTCGAGCTGGTCAACGCCGGGGCCAAACGGGACTCTCATTCGGACTAGGATCCGGACTCTCAGTCCAACTCGGACTTAATTATGACGACAGATGATGGGGAGAAAAAAAATAAGAAAAAATATGCTGCGAGAAGGAACTTTCAGCGCTTTGCCTATTTACTTAACTTTGCAGCTTTGCCAACAGCTGACAACTGGACTGAGACTGAAACTGAAACTGAAGCTAGGCTATTGTTGGTCAGTCTTAATTAAATGTAATTAAAAAGTTAGCCACAGACACACGCATTTGTTAACGTGCTGCAGGAATATTTTCGCCTGCATTGCTACCACTTTGATGGGCGAAAAGCGCAAAAGTTTTTTTCAGCAAAGTCGAAACCTTTTTGCTCTTGCTCCCTTTTTGTTTTTATGACTTGTCTACTTTTGCCCCTTTTAAGGTCACTTTCTAGGGGAAATTTTTGCGCATAATTAGACAAAGTTTTGAGCATTCTGCTGGAAAGTTTTCGTGGCCGCAAATGTGCGAGAAAAAGTTTAAAGAAGAAGTCATACAAGTGGATATTTCGGGTAACAGATTTATGGCCGCAAAAGAGGCCAGTCAAGGTTCAATTAAAGAGGAGAACCAAGGAGAACCTAGGAGAACCCAGAAAGATAAAGACAGTTCTCTTTATTATATTTATACATATGTATATTTTCCCCAGCTTGAGCCTTTTTTCATTGTATTGCAATTTCCTCGAGCTAAGAGAGAGAGAGAGCTCTTGAGAGGATTCCCCTCTTAGTTGATTGGGCATTAGGAATTGATCTCTACTTTTATGGCCTTGTTTACTCGCCTCGTACCGTGTTAGTTTATGGCAAATGAAAATATATAGGAGCTCACACATAAATATATATAGATTTATATGGTTATTCCCCTATCACAATGCCGCCATCCACACCTGACTCTCTGACGCAGGAGGAGTCCTGCGTTTATTGCTTTCATTTTTCTCGATTTCATTTTTGTTATGGCTCGTAAATATTTTATGTTCTCACATTTTCTTTGCCTTTTTTTTTGTTGTGTGCTTTGACCGAGAGCGAGTTTCGCACAGGATTCATTTTTTGTTGTTGTTATTATTACTTTTTTTGTGCTTTTTTTGGCAGCTTTTTGGCTGACTTTGATGCCTTCACTTAGCATCAAGCCAAGTGTCAACACAATTTGGCTTCAGCCTTAATTGATGGCCATAATGCACACAACTCTTGCTCCTCCACGGAAGCCGGCGTGTGTCTGACAATGATTTTAATGCCCGGCAACATGTTTGGCGGGGAAAAATTCCAGCAAGCCAGAAAGCAGCCATCCATAGACATATTCGCTGTCGTTTTTAACACCTTTTCTTTAGTCCCTCGACCCGCACGCTTCCCCACTTCAATTACTTTAATGAGGCGGGATGGGCAAGGGCAGGGCAGGGCAGGGGCAGGATCAGGGACACAGGGACACAGGGACAGGTGAGTAGGTGACTAGGTAAGAGCAAGAGAGCACGAGAGTGTAGCATGCAGCATGCCGCAAATGTCTTAAGTGCCTCGGGCGGCAGCTTCGTTGGCGACACTTTGATGGCACTCGACTGCCAAGGGCTGCCAACCCTGAACAGCTGCGGTGGCATAAGTAGAACTAAATGTTTAAGCCACAAAATGCATACATATATTCCTGAATAATATAGAGATATATAAGCAGAAAGCCACAAAATGCATTTTAGGAATGGAAAACAAGCTGAAATCTACTGAAATGAGTACCTTTTTTTTAAGAAAAATCTCTTAATAATAATTATAGCAAAAACGTATTTATTTCCAGACATACAATAAATTTTTTGGAGTTTTATGTTCTCTATTTGTTTATAAATATTTTTAAAATAAATTTAATAATTATTTCTTTAGCAAGTTTCAATTACATTTACTTCCTCAACTTTTAAATTATTTTTTTGGGTTTTCTGTTCGTCATTACTTTATAAATATTCTTCAAAATAAATTAAAAAATTATTTCTTTAGCAAGTTTCAATTACTTTTACTTCCGCCAATTTTTTTAATATTAAAATGTATTAGAAATTCTATTTTTCTCACCTCAACTGTATGCAATCTTGGCTAGAATTTCATGTTGCATACTTTTCTTAGCTGCGCACGTGTTGAGGTATTTTGCGTTTTTTTGTTTTTTTTTGTTTTTGTGAGTCGTCCGTCGTACGACACTTGACGCCCGTTTTGGGTGAAGGTCATTTTAATTTGTTCTCGACCCAAACGGAACCCTTTCCCTTGAAACAAACACCTTCAAAGGAAAAACGGAAAACCTTTAAAGCCTTGCCAAATTGTTTGCCCAAGAAATTAAAACAATCAGCCAACAAGCAATGTCTCTGCCAAAGCCTTCGTTTTCCCCCCCTTTCACTTTCACCCACTCTAGCTTTTTCGGCCTTAAGTCTAATCCTTTGAAAGGCCCACAGCCTGGTGGGCCAAATGGCAAACTGCGAATCCAAGCTGAAAATGTGTCAAGGTCCGCGGATTTGAATTTAAAAGAGAGCCCTCGCCAGCGTCCTTATCCCGGGTTAAGTAAGTGTGCGCCGGAGGAGCCTCCACCACTTCACCCGTAAAAACAGACATAAAACGAGGGTGCAAAGCGAAGAGCTGAGCCCGCGAATTGCAGCGCGGATGTATTTAATTTTATTCTCCATTCCCAGTGGGACTATAGGACTGGGACAAAAAAAAAAATATAAAAAAAGAGAGAAAAAAAAAGGTCAAATGACCAAAACGCTGTTGATGTTGGGGACAAGTTCAAAGAGCAAGTGGGCAAACAGGCCCAAGGCTATGGCCGCCCTGCAGCTGAGGGAGTTACGAGTTTACAGTCGAGTAAATCCAAATAATGATTGGGTTAAACTTCAGATGGAAATTCCGACATCAATTAGAAAGGAAGGAAAAAGAGGGGGAAAAGAGAGAAGAAAGTTGGAAGGAAGAGGGAAGGACTGAGTAAGGGACTGAGCTGAGTTATGTCAGAGAGACTTGCCTGAATTTTGAGTTTGACGCTCACACGACGTATGAGCAATGTGCATTCACTTGCAGCCGCATTGCTCATACGCCACGTGGTGATTGCGTGTTGGCAAATCACACGTCAACTGCCTGCCATCATCTCCAACTCTGACATAAATCGAGTCGGAGTCGAGTAAGCCACTGAGCTAGTATATATTTTCGGGGCTAATTTATGCTAGGCAACTACTATATATTACTCATACGTCACGGTTGTACCCCCGTTCCATATTGTAAATCCCTCATGCTGGGGCCCATGCAATGGTCACTTTATTGCCGTAATAAGACATCTTTACTTGGGCCACGTAGTTACATTTAAAAGGGTTGTGCATCTGCGGTAGTCCTGCCTCCGGCTGTTCATGATTTATGCGTGTGTGTGTGTGCAATAAAATGTCTTGTCAACATTTCATAACTCACTCCGCAGGACTCGTTTACCAACCACCTCCTCTTCTGCCTGCTGTTTGTGCATGGCCAACACAATGCTGGATGATCCAGACTTTTCTGTGGATGTGATTCTCGGGGTGGGTGTGTGTGTGTGTGAATAGCGGTAAACAGACACGCACAACACTCGGCCATGTCTGAACTGTCTGTTTGCCAGCCTCTTTCTCAGTCATTTGTTAAGGCAAATGTACAACCGGAGCCGAGGTGTTTGTAATAAAGCCCATACATATTCCCATATAGTTTCGCGATGACTCCAGCTCACGTTTCTCGCGGTAAAGATAATGACCATGATGATGAGGCTGACTTTGTAGCGATATATATATATATCCAGAGACATGTGTTAATCAAAGGCATTGCCGAGATATATCACATCTTGCTTTATCACGTTGAAAATGAGCTTTCAATGGGAGTGAAAAGCAGCAGAAAAGGCCAAAATAATCTTAAAGAATATCCCAATTCTCTCAGTATAGCAGCTACGTGCTTATATCTTTCCAGAACTATCAAATTTCACTTTAAATCTAAAACTCTCTCAGTGAATTTTGGTACTTTTTGAATACAATATATCAGCAAAGTATTCAAATTCCAAGCATACCCACAAGTGAACCAATTTTGATTGTGAATTCCATTCGTTGTGGGGGAAATAGAAATTGATTTTTGAAAACACTTTCCTTTCCTTTCCTTTCCTTCCGTTCGCCGCATTCAAATTAGCTTCAAACTTTGTGTGTTTTCAATTATTTCAAGTGGCCAGGAGACTGGTAGGAAATCGACACAATTGATTAAATTTTACTGTCGCCGCCGTTGTCGTTGCCGTCAGGTGATTGCTCTGCTTTGTGCCCCGATTTTGGCCATAACTTTCTACCTCAACTCACCTCACCTCACCTCCAGGCGGGTCTCCTATTTCGTTTTGTTGTTGTGTCGGGTATCCTGTTCCTGCTCCTCCTCCTCCTCCTTAGTCTTGTTTTATGCTCTGCTGCATGTAATTTTACACCAAGCGCCATCAAACGGCAATTTTTACGTTTATCTCAAATGACATTTATGTTTCCCAATGGTTACATTTTATATCAAATTGAAATTGCACAAACAAGCACATTTTTGGACTGTCGCCAGGAGGCGGCGCTTGGTCTTTGGGATTTTTTGTTGTTGTTGTTGTCTCTGTAAAGGACATAGACTCTGGCAATGGCAAAGTGAATTTTTAATGGCATTTTGATAAGTGTCTAGGCCAGTCTCTGTCTCTGTCTCTCTCTCTCTATTTTTCTGTGTGTTTGCCGTGCAAAAATGTTGATAAAATTTTCGTAGAGCTCCGGCAATAATTGAAGTTGCAACATTTTTGTTTATTTACCTTTTGCACACACAAAATCCTTCAATGAATGCTAAATTCTAATTCCTATTCCTAAAAGGCATTTATATTTATCTATTCTAAAGGAGTTAATCGGAAAAGCCAGGCAAGGTCAATAGAAAATTATAAAACCCAACTAATAAGCCTCTCTAAAGCTGTAAAATATATATTTCTAAAGAACTCTAATTTAATTAAGAGTCTATTATAAATTGTAATCAATCAATTTTACTGATATAACCTTTTATCGTTTGCCATTTGTTATAACAAAAGTGCACTCAACGGATATATATATCACAGATTTCTTTGCCATACAAAATCAAGTTTTTTATTCGTATGGAATACGAATAATAGAATGCAAATAACATTCTAACGGCTAACATAAAAAATCCAACCAAAATTGGAAGCGTATTTCATTCGTTTTTAAATGGAATTATTATATATTCAAATAGATACGAGCACTCGCTATGTAGTATCCCTGTGGCACATCCATATATCATCTGGCATATTTGTGCGCTCGCAAATAAATATAACCTAAGGCTGAGTTCGGTCAACAGTGCCGCAGAAAATGCAAACAATGTCACTTGAAAATGTCACACAAATCAACTGGGCTCCGCCCCCTTTTTTCCGAGGAAGGAGGAGGAGGAGAAGGAGTTGGAGGACTGGGAGGGAGGCCGAGGGTGTTGCTGCCGCCATCGATCAAAGCGCATTCGTTGCTGGGTCCCTTCCCGCGGGCACCCAGAAACGCATTTGGCGGCGATGGCAAAAATATCATTCAATTGTCAGCACTATAAATGTGTGATCATAAATCATGCAGACACGCGCCCCCCCTCAGGATGAGGGAGGGGAGTGGTGGTAGCAGGAAAATAACTAAAAATAATACAAAACAATAAGGGAAACCATAGAGAAAGGAGGAGGGAATACACACTCGTAAGTGGAAAGGTGAAAGCAAAAGCCATAAGAAACAATACTATACAGACAAGAAAAAAAACGCCTAAGGTGCTGTTACATTAAAAAAAAACCCTTAACTTGAACTTCTTAAAATTATTTATAAATAAAAAACTATTTTAAAATATATTTTTTATAATTTCCTTTCAAAAAAGGTTCGGAAACCCAAAGAAAAACTCTTCTTTGCATAGATAAATCCCAAAGTTCCCTATAAATAGTAAATACATTCTTAACTTTAGCTCTATAGCATTAATTATAAGTTAACAATTATTTTAAGATATAATTTTTATAATTTTTTCTTCAAAAATGCTTCTACAAAACTTAGAATTTCTACTAGTGTACCTCAGTCAAAAAGGGCTAAGGCCACAACATGGCAAAAGCGAAGGAGATGCCTTGGGTCTCCCTCCCTCTCTCTCTCTCACTCGGAGTCCTTGGCGCCATAGTAGGCGACGCCAGGACCCAGTCACACAGACGCACGCATGCCTGCATGCATGTATGGGTGTGCGGTGAGTTAATAATTTATATATTTATGCCGCTGAAGCGTAAAACGAAGTTGAAAAACCAAAGCCAAAACCAACAAAGGAATAATACAATAAAAAATACACATAATAAAAGAGCTGCGAATGGCGGGAGGCAAGCAAACGGAAGGAGCATAAGGACAATACCTCATAAGCCACAAGCCTTCCAACCTTCCCCCGTTTCCGTTTGAAGCATAAGAAATTGGCGACAGAAACCGAATCGAGTTTTCCTCATTTTATACCCACACCTGAGGGAGTTTCGCAGGAATATTCCAGACTTTGACATTACCTCAGGCTTCAAAGAGGGGAGTTAATACCAAAGGATAAAGGTATTATTCAAAGGAAATAAAAAATTGTTGAAAATATTTAGGGGATCACCTAAAATTCTTTAAAATGTGTTTTCAAGAGAGAGTTTAATTTAACTTGAAAGACATTAGAGTTTATTTTTAGCTCCTTAGTATATTAAAGTCGAAATTAAGCTTCATTTTCAGATGAAACATTTCTAGAAAAATATAATTCATTAACTATGGTCTATGCTTCACTTAAAAACATACAAGATAACCATAATTAAAGCATATTTCACCAATGAAAACCTCTTGAAATACTAGCTGCCAACTCCTAATTTAAAGCCATTTTAAATCAACAAAAATCTTCGCTAGATTCTCAAAATTAGTTTCCTTTTTAATGCCAGTAATTTATACTGGTAAAAAAAAATACCTATTCACCGCAACGAATTACTCAGGTTGAATCTCTCACCGCAATTTGTATTCTCCTGCTGACTGACTCACTGACTTTTCCATTTCGCGTGCTCCTCCTAGCTTTTTTTTCTTTTGTGGCATTGGGCAGCACTGCGAATGAAAATGCAGCGGCGTGTGAAGCTCTCCAGCTCGAATCCAATGCATAATTAATGTTGACACACACCCACACTCTTTCTCGAGAGAGAGAGAGAATGCAACGCCAAGGCTAATTTGGCTTAGGCGCATAAATCACCTTGAAGGACACCCTGCCGAGGACTCGACAGCGAGATGGCCAACTGGCTATTGTTTTTAAGCAACTTTCTAATTGCCACTTTAGCCTGGCAACATGAGGCAAGGCCTGTGTGTGTGTGTGTGCTTAGCTGCTCATTCATTAAATACAAGCTGCCGGCAGGCTGGGAAGGAAGGAGCAGCAGTAGTAGTCCTTACCCCCTTAACGACAAACAATGAAAACAAACGGCATGGCGAAACACAAGACGAGAACATCCTCCTGCCCCAGAAGCAGAAGGGTGGCAAAATGTGCAGAATTTGCAGAAACCAGCAGCGGAAACGAAGATACCCTAACGGAGCTGACGGACCCCACACCCTGTGGGATAATGGCTGTGATTAGAATTTTTATCAACAACATTTTGATCAAAATTATAATAATCCAAACTCGTTATGCAGGCGGGCGGGCGGACGGAAATGACCCCCGAGTCCCCCGAGTGGGGAAAATGTGCGCAAAGTGCGAGAAACAAACACACTTAAAAATTTCTCAAGTATACCTAACGGACATCATTTCGTGTTACTCATTACGTATGTAGAGGCATCTCACACATGTTCAGCTAACACATCTATTGTTTGCCTGCCGCTGCTGTCTGCCCCTCGGGGCACTTGCCTTGCCGTCCTTCCGCCGCTGACAGGACGGACTGCGACGCGTTGTCGTTGCCGTTGCCGTTGTCCTTCCTGTGCTGCAGGCTGCAGGCTACATGGCAACATAAGGGAGCAACAACAATTGCAACTAAATAGCCCACTGACGCTGCTGCTTCTCATTGTTGCTTCTGTTTGTCTTTTCGGCCCAAGTTACCAAAGTTGAGCGTGAACATTTTATTAAAATATATATACACACTGTAGCAGTGGGTGAAGAGGTTGAGATTTTTTCATTTCGAAAATGCTTCAAACTAGCAAAATGTTCACTCTTTGCTTGCTCCTTGCCGGGTCCAAGGGCAGCTTTATCATATTTCATGAGTTGTCAGAGAGAGAGAGAGAGTGAGAGGCCGGTGGGCGGTGACCTGGACCCAGGCTCAGCCCAGCCAAAAAGCTGAAGCACTTTCACTCTTACGCAAAAAGTTCAAGGACTTTTTAGCATTTATAAAGCAATTAAAATTTAAATGAACAATTTTCGGGCGCTTCTCGGGGTCTCGAAAAACAAATTGTGACATGAAAAGTCGTAAAATATTTATGAATCCATGCTAAGAGAGCACAGTTAAATAATTGTTGGGGATTTTTGTGCAAGGCTAAAGGTCCGGTCGTCCGCACTTTTGTATCCTTGTCTGTGTCCCTCTTTTGCAAGCTTTCGCGGCAAGCAATTAGCTTAATTTGCGTGAATCCCTACTCGCCGCTGATAAGTAGGCAATAGTTTTTTTTTCGCTGCCACCTGATGCTGCGTCCGCCATCTTTGACGAGTGATTTGCTTGATTTTTCATTTCCGGTTAAGCTTAAGCAACAAGTAGAGAAGTTTAAATAAGGTTTTTGAGGCTTAGATAATTAGTAATCAAAAACGATTTAATTAAAATAAAGATATTCTTAAAATATAAGCTTTTATTGTGATTTTTGGTACAGGAAGTAAGGCAAATACTTATTTTTTTGATATTTAAATATTTTTAAAATATTTTGCTTCAACCCAAGATCGAAATTGTTAATTTTCAAGCTTAATTATGCCTCAAAAAACAGTTTTATTCCATTTATAAAAACTGTGCCCATTTTTTCCATTCCCTTCGGAGCTAAGCTTGGCTTTGGCCCAAAAAAATCCCATTGTAAATGGTAATTTATCTTGCTCATAATCCAGCTGCAACCTGGAACCATGAAATGTATGTTGTGGGACATCGTTTGTATTGATTCCGGGCATTAGCTATCCGCTATCCGCTTTCAAAATGGCCGACAGGACGTGGGAGTGCCATTATAAAGTTTTTGGCAGCATTTCGTTTTTAGCGCATTTCAATTATGATGAGGGTCATCCGGTATACGGCATACGGTTTGTTTTCAAACTTGTTTCAGATCGAACGCATTAACTTTACTGCTGCCTGCCGCCTGCTGCCTGCCGCCTGCCGCTGCTGGGGTCATAAATTACACTTGGCCGGGACAAATGCGGACGGGGCATGCAACAAGCTTACGAAAGGCGGTGTAGTCCTTTAGCCCTGGCTGGTTTGGTTGCAGCATGCGAGCATTAAAGTTAAATTGAAAATAAATATGGCCTCGCAGCTTTCGCCCAGTGCGGCAAAAGCGGCGATCGAAATGTCAATATAAGCCACCACGAGCAGCGTGTGCATGATTGAATTATGTACACTGGGGTTTGTGTATTTTCCCACACACAGGAAAATAAATTAATTAAGTTCTTACATGATATTTGAGAATGAGTTTTCAATGAAATTCGGTTCATTAATTTGTTTGGGTTTACTTTTAAGGTAAATAGGTTTTTTTAGCAGGTTTAGAAATAGATTAAAATTTAATTTGAAGAGTTAACTTCCTAGAAAACTGTTAATGTGGCTTTAGAGTTGAGATTTTTGGTTAACCATAATTTTTTAAGTAATAAATTTGGCTAATAAATATGATCCTTAGGTTATTGTTAATTATTCATCACTTTTGTATGGGTTGAAAAATCTTAAAATTCCCGAACTCATCGACCCCATTTTCCCTCCTAAACCATAAACTCTGACTTCTTATATTCTTAATATCCCCATCGACCTTCAAAGATAACAAAATATATTTTTCCAAGTGGTTGCCTTTCAGAGCAGCTGCAAGGAGTGAAGCTTTCCAGCTTGGATCAGGACTTGAAACAAAAAAGGACACCCTCGAATCCAACTATAAAGTCTGCGCTTTATGCGCTCAAAACCTGTTGTCTCGTTAACTGTGACAACTTCGGCATTCGGGCGGAACAACAACAATAACAGCAGCAGCAGCAGCAACTGCTACAACAATTATGGCCGCTTGTCGACATTTAGACTTAATTTAAATGCAGGAAGAGGCTAAAAACAAAAGGGAAGCCAGACGAAACCAAACGAAACGAAATGAAATGAGCAAAACAAGAAGAACAAAAAAAAGAAGGTAACAAAGGCGACTCGACGTAACGTAGCGTAACGTAATGGCTGACAACAGCGACAGCACGAAATGTATATAATTTATGTGAATTTTATTTGTTGTAGCTTCTGCTGCTACACATCACACACACACACACCCGCACACATTTTGTACGCAAAAGTTGCTCATTTCAGCGTTTAAGTTCGGGACAAGGGCATGAGCTACATCCAATTGAGTTTCAGTTAGCCCGGGATAAAAACGCACACACAAATATTTCCCGCATATACAGAGATGTACACTGCAAAAAACTATATGCCTTTGAAATAGGGAAAAAGATTTTGAAGACAAGAAACTAGAAAAGAAATTGCAGGGTAAAATGGCGCTCAAGAATGAAATCTTAGATTTTCAACAGTTCTGTTAATATTTGAATATTATTACTATTAATATAATTTCTAATTTTTATTCTTTACCAATATTTTAGCAACAAGAATTGAAACCAAATAAATTAATTGAAGGAATCCCTGATCAATCTGAGCTAAGTATGTATTTCTTATCGTTCGAGCAGTTTAAAAAAGATTTTCATATATTTTTTTAATAATCCTATAACTCCTCTAATAATTCTAATAACTTTCCTAATAATTAATCCTTCTAATATTTCCCTTAATTTTTCCAAGTGCCTCAAAACACAGATACTGGAACATGCTGGCACACACACACACACATTCTCCCACACCGCATGCCGCTTAACCCAATTCGCTGTCGACGGGGAAAAAAAAAACAACGGAAAAAAACTCAAACTGAAAGCTAAAATCGCAAGTGTCTTAGGCAGTTGTTGTTCTTGTTCGGATGTTGCCTGATGTGGAATGAGGCTGTGGGGGGTAGTTCAGGGAATGGGTTTTCAAGGGGTCGACTTGGGGCAGAGGTTAGCCTGCGTTTGGCAGCATTCGCCAAGAAATGATTTTCAAATTCTGCGCTCAAACAGCGCCACAGAGAAAGAGAGAGAGGGTTGCTTCAGGAAATTAGCTTTCCACTAAAGTGTGGAGTCTAGAGTCCAAGTTTTGAGCATAATTGCAATTTACTTAATTTGCCAAATCAGTCAAGTCGAAAACTTTGGCCAACCCTGAGTTTGTGAAGTCGAATATTCTTTAACTCTCATCAGAATTAAGTGACAAGCACGTTTATAAAATTAGTTTCGAAAATATAAATGTGGTTTTTGGTTCATGAATAATTTCATTTAATGATTGAGTATTATAATAATTATTTTATAATATTAAAAGCTATTTCTAAGGCCTCAAACTTCAGAAAAAATCTATTCTTTATTTCCCAACCTTCTTAAATTAATTTCCTATATTTCTTGTTACATTTCCCTATATCCTTGGCTCTCCTCTCACTTTCCTAGTTGCCAAAGCATACCCATCAATCAACCCTCGTTGCAAAATAAGCTAGGCAAATCCTACAAACTAAGCTGAAGTATGTAAGCGTCTGCTGTAGATGTTTTGGCTTGTTTACTTGCCATTTCTTGAGTGAAATCAAAGTTGTTTAGTCGACTCCTCCTCCTCCTCCTCCTGCTCACTCTCCATGTCCCTGATTAACTTTCCTCTGGCCTGGCAGAAATGTGTGTCAAGTTTAAAGCCTCAGGAACGGAACAAGACGATAACGATAACGATGCGATAACATTAAAGGGGTTTCTTCTTTTTTTTTTCTCTCCCAGGACAAGGCTCATTGGATCCGATAGTTTTCTGCGAAGGAATTTTTCTTACTGATTTGGCAAGCGAACTCGTGCGTGCGTTAAATTGATTCTCGTCCAGGACGTCCAAGACGGGAAGTCCACAGCCCAAAGCCATAACCGAAACGGGAAACCGAGGCCAAAGCCAAGAGGCCATTCCTTACCCCAGCTGATCTCCGTTTGTCCAGGACTCGCCACTTCCCGTTTATGACACGAAACGAGGCGAACTTAAAGCTCGCTCTGATAGTGTATGACAAGGATACACACATGTGCCGGGGTGCCCTACCTCCTTGTACTTTACAGCAGATCATCCCTTTTGTCACAGTTCCGTTTGCCGTTTCTCAATGTCCTTTTGTCCCAATGTCTCGAGTTGGGCAAGGACCCGGACCCATTGTGTTGTCTGTGTCCTGTGAATATGAATCCTCCCCTCCGTTGGCCTCCTACATCTCTCTCGTGCTTATAATCAACTAAAAGCCAAATAATCAGAAAGTCAACACAATGCCCAGAAAAGAAAAACCACTGGCAGAGAGGGGTTAAATACATTGTTTGCGATTCGAGAAAACCGTGAGAGTTTTTTGAGACACAATCATGATTGGTATTTCTGGGAACCCGATTCTTGAGATATTTCCAGGATTTCGAGGAGAACTTTCAAGACTCTGGGTTCACGTTTATTCAATTATAACTTTTATTTTTGATCCACTCTTGAGGAGCGTTAATTAGACTTTGAAAAAGTGGCTGTAAATGTCATTTATAAAATCTTTATTTAAAATTTCAACTTTTCTTTAATAAATTCACATTCTTTACGACTTTAAATGTCTCGAATAAACTCCTCTTTTCACAACTGTCAGACTATTCATTTATTCTCTATTGTTAATCATCAATAAATAAAATCAAGAAAAGAAACCTTATAAAAACTGTATGATTCAGCTGCTTTTATCATCACCTATCCCCCAGTAGAAGAAACGATTATCTGTGGACTGACAAGTCCATGAAACTTGTCGCTTGTCACTTGGCAGGCGTTGGCCATAAAAATCAATGAGCGCTTTTTGCCCCCAAATAGTTGGCAGCTGACAACGAAGCAGCAGTGACAACAGCGTACAAAAAAAAAAGAATAAATATAAATATATATAAAAATGTATATATATAAATAAATAAAACGGTGGCAAGATGTGAAGAATTTTTAAAGCTTTTCTTTGCGACCTTAGTGCCCTGCCTTTTTAGGCCATGATGTGTGTATCTTTCTCTCTAAGCGTTTTGTGTGTGCGTGCTTATGTGTTTTGTAGTAAACTTATAAAAATATCTAAATACAATAAGGCAGCGGGAGGTGTGGGGGCGTGGCACGGTACGGCAGGCTTTCCACACAAACACACACACAACATGTTGCCTACTTTTTGACATTTTCAACATGTGTCCAACGCCCGCTGCCTCTGTCGCTCTTTCTTTCTTGTACTTGTTTGAGTCTTTTTTAATACCTAGTAATAGTAATAGAAGGGTATATTAGTTAATGGACTTAATAACCTCTCCTAATGTTTATAAATTTTCATATTTAATGAGTTTTCTTAAAGGAAAATACATTTATCTGTTGAAATTTTGAACTTAAAGTATTGATCTTAGCTTGGGATTCCTTATATTTTTAGAAATCATTACAAAAAAACTCAAAAAATGTATAGTAAAAATAAATTAGAAATTAATAATATTTTCTAAGGTGTTTTTTAGTCAAAATACTGAACTAACTGCTCTTTCTTCTTTGTTTGTTGCTTTTTAGCGTTGACGTTTGCGTTGATTTTTGACAGCTGCCTTCACACACAGACGCAGGCAATACACATACACACACACACACCCACACACATTCACAAACACATGCATATGAAAACAATAACAAAAACTTGTTACCAAAGTTAAGGCAGATTGCTCCTGCCTCATTCCTTCCGGTTTCCCTTTGAGTTCCCCGCGACTCACCGTCTCCTCTCTTTTTCTCGGTTATTGTTAGACTTTGTGCGTTAGATATGTGAACACTTTTTGCCCATATCTCTAAGGTTTATGTCAAGGTTCCCTTTTTTTATTACTTTTCATATATGTGCACGGAACGGAGGATTCTTTTTACAGCCCGTACTTGTGACATTTTTGTCGCATCCACATCCATCCTCTTTCTCTCTCTCTCTCTCTGCTGAGCGCCCCCTCAAATTGCAGTTTAAAGTTGACAGCAAAGGGATATGAGCACTTACCTGTAAGTAAAAGAAAGGTAAAACGAAAGCTGATTAAATACAAGGCCACGTGAACTTCACTCTTTCTCTCCCTTCTTTGAGTGTGCACAGGAATGTAAGTGGGTATGAGTATAAGTATGAATATGGGTATGGGTATGGGTATATGAGTTCGGGTAATACAGTTAACATTTATGGGGCAATATCGCAGTGTGAATGGGCGAATGGAACGGCAGATAAAGAGACAGACGGACAGCAAGACAGCCAGATGGTTCACTTCCCAAATGGTAAATGCTCGATTATCGGGGAGTGTTCAGGAATCGGACACGGAGTCCGGACTGAGGAGTATCTGCTTCTCAGTTTCCAATTGTGTGGAAAATGGTCTGCACTATGAATATATGTATGCATACATTCATACATATATATCTGTGTTAGTTCACTCGATTTTCCCCAGAATTGTTTAATCGAATAGAATTGGATTCCACCAAAATATGCAAAATATTTCTGCAAAAGCAAACCACTCGAAACTATGCTGACATGTGGCATCGTTTCAATTTAATAATGCTTCAAATGTTTATAATAAAATTAAATAAATTGGAAATCACATAATTTACACTTTCATTTGGTTAAAATTTTGAAATTTAGATTAAATTAATGCAGTTTAAATAAATCGAGTTCTGGAAACATCATTTATGTTGGGTAATTAAATGTTACAAATTTTAGACTCAAAGTAAATTTATATTTAGGTTTCTTTTGTATTATTTCATTACCTTAGTAAATTTATTTTATTTAAAATAAATTAAAGAACATATAAACACATCCTTTAAAGACTTAAAATCAAACTAAATAAAAATACAAATCAAATAAATATTAATTTCAATTTAATTATAGTTTCTAAGGTATTGTTCCGTATTGTCGAAACATTGAACTAATTGTTTAAATATTCCAAATGTTCCTAAACATTTTCTTAGTGTTTACTAGGATTTAATTATCTTAAAAATGCCTTTGTTATTAAAAATATTAAAACTGCTTTTGTATACAAAATTGTGTTAAATACATATTCATTTAGTAATAGTAAACAATAACTATCAATTTCTAAGCACATTGGAAACATGCCAGCAAGGACATGAAAGGTTCCATTACTCTTCTAAGCTCACCCAAATTATAGGCAATCGAAAAATTGCCACACTTGGAATATCACATTACTTTGAATGCCAAATACCATTTGTCAACTTGGCAACTTTCGAGCAACAAGCCCTTGGAGAGACTTTCGAGCCTTTCGAGACTTCCAAGCCTTACTTGGCCTCCCTTCAGCCCGCCCTGACAATCAATTAAATGCTAGATATATATAGTTTAAGCCTGGTCAACAGTAGAATTAAAATTATATTCGATTTTCGGGGCAATCAAAGCACAATATGCAAATAGAGTGCAAAATATTTTTGGTGCCGTGTCATTTAAATGCATTTCACAATTGCTTTCCCTCTGTTTGTGCTGGCAAATTGGAAATACAAAAGCCACAGAGGCATAGATTCGGATATGGGTGTCCATATACACATATAGACACATACATATATGTATATATGTACATAGAAGGACCCGTAGAAAATCGAGCATTGGAAAACATTTAACGCTTGACTTAAATGCCGAATGCTGAGGCCAAAACGAAATACAATAAAATGCGAAAATTCACGCTTTCAAACGGCAATACAACAAGTCAAATATTGATACGGGAAGGGATGGGATGGGTGAAGGCAATGGGCCCTACACACACACAGACACACACACGTCCCACCGAGAGGCGAAAAAAAAACCAAAGAGAAAAAACTCTGTGGAAAAAAGAAATAAAAGAGAGAAAACTGCACGCGCCGAACAAAACAAACAATTTGCCCAAAAAACTTGGCAAAAGCAATTGCAATCGCAAGCAAGACGGGTGGAAATCAAGGGCGGGATGGGATTGGATGGTAGAAAACAGGGATTGAGTGGTGCATGGCACCACAACAAAGTTGTTGACAATGGCAAACACGTTAACCAAAAACTTTTGGCACAAAGATAAACGCAAATAAATTTGGCAACTTGTTCCTTCGCCTTCGCCTCCCAATCCCCCGCACACAGTTTGCCATGCTGCGGGGAAAGTTCGCTCGAAAGGGAAAACAAGCAGCCATGGAAATGCATTACAAAGTGCAAGAAGATCCCAACCAACGCCCGCATCCTGATCCGTTGGCTCACGAAAATCTAAGCCCGCATTCAAATCACATAAATATTGTAAATTCCTTGGACTTTGTGCTGTTCCTCTCGGCCATAAACGATTTTCACGGTGGCAGCATCTCGGAGGAATGGCCAGAAAAGCGTATAAAAAACCACAAATTGACATGCATTGAGCAGGCAAAAAAAAAACAGTAGAAAAACCAGCAGATGTATCCTGCAAAAAAAAACACACACACAGACACACACACATCTCTCCTTCTGTGTGTAACTTGTATCTTTCAATCTCTGTTGCTGTATCTGGGCTGTCGCCGCCACAGCAGCTGTATGTGCGGCAATGTATCTTGCGAGTTGAGCAGAGATTTGCGACGCATGACACTCATAAGTAAAACGCCGTTGGCCTCCGACTACGACTACGTGAAATGGAGCCCGGACAGCAGCAGCACCAGCAGCAGAAGCTGGATCCCGGACCAGGACCAATGAGAAATCAAACCGAGTGTCTCCCCGAGCTTACAGCCGGACAGTATCCGTAAAAAGAGCAGAACAGCATTGAGCAGCTGCACGGAAACTTCGCACTGAGAGGAAAATATATATAAAATAATATGAAATAAACTATAATTATATTAAAAGTTATATATTTAACTTTTAAATATGTCCAAACATACATTAATTCAATTGTCTGCCTTTTAACAAATTCAATATTTAATGAATTTCTCTTGTCTAACTTTTTAACTATTCAATGCCAGGCATACTTTTTGTTTTAAATTGTAAAACTGATAAAATGCCTTTAATTAAATAATCATTTGAAGGAAAATTAACAAAGGAATTAACTGACTATTTTTTGTCTGCATTAAAATCAAATAAATGTAAATACGTATTTCTGAAAATAAAAGAGTTTATACAATTAGTTTTTCTGTTTTCACACATTTATTTCTGGCACAAAAAAAAACATTTCACGCTTTAGTAATTATGGGAGTTCTGCTTTTTATAAATAAATGACAGGATTCCCATGGTTTTTGTAGTAATTTGACCATTTAAATGAGAGTTCTATTTTCTGTATATATTTTTTCAGTGTCCTGAAGCATAAATCGTTGTGCGGCTGCCGGTTGACCATGTTCCTGCCTGGATATCCCCCTCTTTATAGTATCAGTTTTTTTTCTTTGAAGACGGAAGCTGCCGCAACCGCTTCTCTAACATCTAACAAGTTGTCGATGGATTTTTGGCCAAGACATGGCAACAACTAAGTAAGGAAGAGCACAACGTAAAGCAATCCCCAGCGAGGGTAGCTGGAATAGTGCCAAGAAAGAGAGATTAAGACTGGTTCCCATAAGATACGACTACTAAAAATATATTTTCTGTATATATTTATTTAATACAAATTGTTAGACATATTCTTGTAAAATTTCTTATTTCTTAGCTTGTCCTGTAAGCACAAAATTCCTAAGTCTACCCTCCGACTATTGCCTCAATCTGGGCATCTTCGGCAGCATATTGGCCACACTTGTTATTGACAGCTTTGTTGCTGGGACTTCTTTTTGGCCAAAACTAGTACAAGGAATAGCCAAAAGCTGTCGCAACAGTCCGGCAGTTAGTCACCCATCTACAAAGGACCAAGGCACCGAGCAGCACCAGTGGATGCTTCAGAGTGGAGTGACAGGGCAATCGCTAAATCGTTGTTGCACAGCAAGGCTGAGGGGGAGGGGGGGAAATCTCTCAGGATACGTTAAAGGATATTACAGCAAGAGTTCAGCTCAGATGCCAATAAGGCAAGTTTTTCGGTCATTTTTATTGGCTGTGAAAACTGTCAGAATATGCTGCCATCGAAAAGCCCTTCCAGCTACAAACACACACACTTACAGACAGATATATATTCAACCCATTCGAGCGTGCCACATATGCGTATACGTAATGTGGCGCGAGGAGGAAATGAAAAATGTAATTAAAAAAGTTTTTTTCGGCCAAGTCTTTTGTCATGAGTTAAGGGGGTTTACCGGGGGGAGAAAGCCAGAGATAAGGGATGGGGGCATACACTGGAAAAAATATGGAAAATCATGAATAAATTAAATTAAATTTGAAAAATTTATTTTTACAATTTTTTAAGAGATTTTTGAAAATCAAAAATACAGAAAAAATTAAGGAAAAGTTCAGAAACAATGATCTTTGTTCAAGTTTTTTGCGTTCCTTTAAAAATTCATAAAGAAAATAAGCTATAATTGCCAAGTTCCTATTTTTTTGACATTCTAGCAATTTTATTTACATTTTTAAAGAAATAATTTAAAGACTTTTTATCAAATTACAACTACTAATCAAACTAAAACTGCTTGCCCTTTTTTTTTGTGGGGTGTGGCAAGTGAGCAAACCCAAGTTGCAAGCCAGCAATTTGCAAGGGGGAAGCCCCATTCGAAAGGCAGAGTGGCGCCCTTTAAATGTGCGACGAGTGTCATTCAGTTGGCTGGGCATGCTGCAAGCTTTTTAGTTCCCCATCTGCAGCAGCAGCAGCAGCGGCAGCAGCATGTGCATGTAGAAAGTGCTCATTAAAACATATCAACAAGCTTTATCGCCGTCGCACCATACCCACACACCCCGTTCTTCACTCTTCACTCAGCTCAGCTCATGTCCTTCTCATGCCTTACGTCCTCCTCGTCAACGTCCCGTCATCGGCACCACCGACGGCAGTTAAATTCATTCATAAACTACGTGACAAAACGAACGGAAATGTAGGAGCGGAAATTGCCAACAAACATACACACAAAACACACACACACATGCAAACTGGGTTTTAACACACACACACACACACACACACATTCAGCCAGACACTGAGTCCTCCGAGTGGGTCTGAGTGTGCTGCCCCGCGAATGGGGCCTAAGTTGCGTCCAAAGTATTTCACCGGCGCAGCCTTTCCCTGGCTTTTTCAACTATTTTCAAAGAAAATTGTGAAGAAAATAACCGCATTAAAATAAAAAAATAAACTAAAGCAGCTTTAAGAAATGTTTTCTGTTGGGAAAACTAAAATAAATACAAGAATGTTAAGACTGCGTCCCAGAAAACTCATAAAAAATCAATAGACTTTAATACTTTGAGAAGTTGTGCGGTGTCTATATTTTGGATAATTTATTATATTTCAAAATATTTACAATTTGGATTAAATTTAAAAAAATTCTATGATGTATACGAAAACTTTTATTACAACTAATAATAAAGTTTACAGCAAAGTTTCCCAGAAAGGCGTAAAATATTTCCCAGCAATTAATATTTATTTAAATTCCAAAAACTAACAGTTGTGGCTACCAAGTTATGAAATTATTCTCAGAAATTAAATAAATACACTATGAAATTGTAAGAATTTACTAACAAATTCAAGTGAAATGTGTAACTTAATGAATTTATGAAAATTGTAAATAAGACGCTTGATAAAGTAAGCACTTTCCCCGAAACGACCAGTCCTTTGTTTGCATTAAAACAATTCAAAGAACAGATATTTCACAATGGCCTTCAAATTTATTGAAATAAAGGATTTAAATGAAATTTCTGGGAATTTAATTATAAGAAAATGTAATTTTACTGTGCTAAGAAATGCGATTTAAAGCTTTATGTTTTAAGTAAGAATATTTTAAGGGAATTCCTTCGCCTTGCTTTCCGCGGTATTCCCCTTTTCGATTCGTTTTATTTTCTTTACTTTTTTATAACAAATATATAGTACCAAGTTTCCCCCACTTTCCCCATTGCCAATCGTATTACATTTGCAATATTATTTTCCCTCACTTTCCTGCCGAGCAAAGTCATCAACTCTGTGTGACGGATGCGTGGGCGGCGGTGAAACTATCTCGTTCGCTGGCGAAAATCTCATAATATTGATAGTATTCTTTTCCTGAGAGTGAGGGAAACTGCGCAAAAAATAAAACAGGGAAAAGGGAAAAGCCCAGACGACGAGTAGGCATAATAATAATAATAATAAAAATCAAGCGTATTTCTTTCTGTTCTGATTGCAATTGAAATTGGATAGATGGAGAGGGGGGCGGGGGGGCGGGGGGCTGTAAGGATGCTTTTCCAAAGGAAAATATCAGTAAATAAAAATGCAATTTTCCGGAGCTTGCTTAAGCCCCGGCTAAACCCTTCAAAGAACTAATTTTCCCAGCCATTAAATTCACTTTCTCTCTCACTCTTTAGATTTTTTTTCACTCCGTTTTTTTCGCAGGACTTTAATGCAGCGCAAAAAGCTTTTAGTTGTAAGCTAACAAACGGTGAACTGCTGCTGCAGCTGTAAACTGTAACTGTAAAAGTAAATGTAACTGTCATTGGCCCTGCCGAAGGACACACTAAGGATAAGAGCAATAGAGAGAGAGAGAGAGAGAAGGAGAGCTAGGGGAGAGAGCGAGAGTGGGCTAGTGCAACAGATAGACACACTTAAAATAGCAAACAACCCAATGAGCAGCAGCTCCTAGTTGACCCAATTCGACCTTGACCCATTTTAGCCCAGCCAGTGCTTAGCCCAGCCCGAGGGGTGAGCGCCAACAACTATAATTAAATGTTAATTAGCAGACCCCCGACAAGGCTCTCCCTCTCTCTCTCTCTTTCTCTCGCTCTCTGGCTGCCTTTGAAGTTCCACTACTTGGCCAAATCCCCTCGAGAAATGCCAGGATGCCACGCTTCACTTCGATTCCATTCGATTCCATTCGATTCGATTCGATTCCCCGGGCCCATTCATCTCATCGTAGATTACAATCAATTCCAATCTGTCAATATCGCTTCACCTGCCCAACATTTATTCCACACGCACGTAATACAGAGACAGGGATAGCGGCAGCGGCAGCGACAGCTCAGCCAGAAGGTCCTCGAGGTCCTTGAGTTCCATGCCCACTCGTGCCATTGAAGGCTCCTTTGGTCTGTGCCGATAAATGTCAAAGTCAATGCAGAAAGAGCTGAATATTCCCTACATTTCCAACTATTTGTCCAGTATCGAGGTTGGTCCTGAATACAGTGGATACTTCTTATTTAACTTATTTTAATAATATTCAAAATATTACAAATTGTTGAAAGATTTCAAATTACACTCAAAAGTAGGCAATGAAATTTTGTATAGCTCATATTTACTGTAAATCGTTGGTGTAAGTCGTGTTAAAAATCTCAATTCATTTTGAATACAAATTAAAGATTAACTACACTATTTATTTTTAATCCTATAAGCAAAGTCTGACTGTAAAAAAACGTATTGAAATGATACACTTCACATTCTTACTCTCCCTCTCAGTCATCTATCTCCATATCCTTTCCAGGTTCTCATTTTTCTCGTTAAATAATTGAAACGATAAATGTGACACACAATAAAATGCTAGAAATTCAATAAAGTTAACAATTTTACAGGGCGCCGCACATTTGGGGCGTGGCATTGACATGGCATCCGAGGCATGTAGCCCTTGTAGCCCATGTCGCTGGCAGCATGTAGCCTATATAGCGCCCCGCCATGGCTTGTAACTGTAACTTGTTGCTATTCAACGTCCCGCCAGAGCGAGAGAGAACACGAGTGGGACATGCATAAACATGATTTTATGTGCACACAGAACACGACAATAAAAATCACGCATGAATTTCATGGATCCCCAAACTCGCTGCCTCCCAGTCAGGACCTCTCTGCCTCTCTATCTCTCTCTCTCTAGCAACTTGCATAAACAACTAGGAGAAATAGAGAAAGCTGGGCAAGGCGAGAAAAAAGTAAGCAGAAAGAGAGTGTGAGAGAGGTGAAATAAAAAGGTCGTCAGGAGAGTACAAAAAACCTCAACACGAGTAAAACAAAATGTAATTACAACAAGGACTTTTCAACAGCAGCATTTTGCACATTGCAACAGCTTTGTTTAGGGAAAGACCCAGCCAGAGGGGGAGCGGGCCGGTGCATGAGGTGAAACAACAATGGCATGTGCGAGAAATGCAACAATGTGCCACGTACGCACACGACTTTTTCGAGTTTGTCTAGGTGTATGTGTGTGTGCAAGTGAAAGTGAAGGTTAGCCACACAGGAAAAAAATGGAGACCATTTAGAAGTAATATTAAAATAATTTTAAAATTTTGGGTTAAGATTTAGACCAAAAAATTCAACAAAGAAATGAAATGACGTAACACATCGTATTCTTTATATAGTATTTAGCAACATGGTGTTTGTTGGTGCTTCTCTATAGTTTTTAATTTATTAATCAAGCTATCAGTTTGGTTAGAGAGTTTATTTTATACTATATAGTATAGATTCTTAAATATAAACCAAACAATATTAAAAAATATTCTCAGTGTAAGGACCTCAGTTTAGTTTGAGTTTAGCCGGGTCCAAAATCCAAAAACCAAAGAGAAGAGCAGCCCAGAGAGCTGAGGAGAGGTCCTAGTGACTGGTGGATACACTGGGTGGTGGCTAGTGGCTAGTGGGTGGTGTGTGGTGAATGCTGACTGCCTGTTGGGGCGCTAAGGACGCTCTACACTTGAGCTTTATTGCATACATTAAGGGGCCAAGGTGCGCCGCAGAGCAACACATGCATGCAACGCGTCCTGCGTGTGGGTGTGAGCGAAGGCAAAGGCGACTGAATGAGTGTGTGGGTGTGGGTGTGGCTTCACTGTTTCTACGTCTATTTTCTTAATGGACATTGTCGTTTTCTATTGCCAAGTTAAAAAAAGGAGGAGTAAGAGAGAGGACATATAGGTCGCAGTCAAGGAGACCCACATATTTCGCTTGCAGAACTATAAATCAAGCCACAAATCCAGACAGAGGGCGCAAAATAATACAAAATATATATATATACAAGATATACAGGATATATGTATATAGCCGAGAGCAGGTTGAGGCTGGAAGAGTGATGGCCAAAGTCAGGGACAGCTCGTTTGTTCCAAGATGAGACAGTTTGGAAAGAAATGTGATCCAATGGATACAAGGATGAATGAGGATATAAATTATATACTTATAAAGCAGCAAGTTTTTATAAAATATTTGAAGGAAGATGAAGTGCTATATATGTGAGTTATTATAGTTTTATTTTTTTGATGAATAAAGAAAAGCTCTACTCTGAAAATATATGCATAAACTTACTGCTTTAATTTCTTTAAACTCTGCATTTTTATAAACAAAGAAATTGATTTTCCATTCATCTTGAAGATATTTGTAAACAAATAAACCTACTTTATTATCCCTCTGCAGGTTGTTCTTGAGTTACATATTTAAGTAAACATGCACTTCTTAAAAGAACATCCTTGTGCCAAAGGATATATATACTTCCACAAACTCCTGCTCTCAGCTGCAGCCAGTTTTTCACTTACTGCCTCGAACAATCATTATTTTTTTTTGGGGGGGGGGGGGGGGGGGGGTAGGACGTCATGCCCCAGCTGGGAAACCCCTTCCATGAATGCCAAGTAGGCAACACGTAGAACGGGAACAAAAGGATTCAGGGGCAGGACATTCGGGGAGGCTCATTGTTTGGCACTTAGTCAGGACGATGTCGGCACAGAGGCTTCTACTGCTCCTGCTGCTGCTGCTGCTGCGTGGCTGCTGCTACGTCAATGTCGATTAGATGATGCTTCTCTAAGCTGCCAGCAATCCCCGCCTGACTAACGAGCGGCTGATGCGACAAGCGCCATTTGGCTTTTAGTTTGGCCAGAATGCCAGGGCAAGAAGTGAGGCGGGGTAGAGTGATGCACCTGCAATAACAACCTGAGGACACGCGGCAGTGGCAGCAATGAGATGGCGTTGACATCCTTGACATGCTTGCGGGATGCCATGACAATTGCGCCACAAATCACGACCTCTGTGTCTCTGTCTACTTTAAATTCCCAGTCTCACACTCTTTCTAGAGACAAAAACACCGAAAGAAAAGCTCTCTCGTGGGAGGTGACAATATGTAGTTCATAAAGATTCTAATAAACTCATAAAATATTCATTAAATTGACTGAAATTTCTATAGTAACTATTATTTTCTCATATATTTGGTTAGCAGATTTTAATAAATTAATAAAGCAAACAACTAGATTAACAAACTGCACATCTAAGAGGTTATTTCAATAAGCAAATTTATTTTAAAAAAATGTATATGTTCTTGGTTTTAATTTACATTGTTTTATATACAATAACTTTTATTTATTTATTGTTTTTTTTTACCAGACCCTACACTTTTCTGTCGGATTAAGCAATGAAGTTGAAGAACAGCTAAAGATCTCACCAAAGGCCGGCAGATTTCTCAACGCCTGGCTAAGACGCTGCTTGTCCGGCTCCACTTTGCCGTATTCCAAGAATTCCTCATCGCCCACATACATCTGGGCAAAACTCAGCAGAAACAGCTTCTTCAGCGGCATCTCTGTAAACTCAGGCTGCTTCTGGTCAAACTCGGATTTATCTCCAAAATAAACATCATAGATAAGGCCCAAGCTCTCCACATCGATCAAACGCTGCTCAAGATCATGGGTAGCGGTGTGATTTAGGCAGGAGATGGCTTCCACATAGCTCGAGCGTTCGTCGAAGAAGCGAAAGATTTCATCATAATAATAACCTTTTCCATCGTAATGAAGAAAGTACGGCTTAAAGCTTACCATTATCTGGCGAGCCAACATGTAGCCCAGCAGGCTCACCTTGAAAACATCGTGACTTTCGGGCGCAAAGAAAGGTTCTTGAAGTAAATCAAGCGGCAGAACTATGGTATTGCCACTGACTTGGAAATCCGGCTCAGGATTCATGTCAGGCAGGAAGTCGGTGAACAGGAAGAATCCGCTGCCTGGGATCTCGCCTCCATTGAGCTGAGCCAGCACCCAAAACGTTCGCAACTCCAAGGCCTTGAGCTGTGCCTTTGGGAAATCTAATGTCTCCTGATTTCGATCAAACTTTAGTTCCCCATAAAAATCGGTGACGAAACGTCGCTGATCGATATTGGTGGGCAAATGGCCCACGGTCAGCGTCATGGCCTGGAGCTTCTTCTTCAGAGCCAAGATTTCGTCGGTGGTCAAGTGCAGGTGGTTTTGCTCCAGTCGAACCTCAAAGGCATCCTTGATGGCCTTAAAGATTCTCTGGACTTCAGCCACGTTCTGCTGGAGTTTTCCCTCTCCCAAATAGTGCTCCTGGTGAAGAAAATCGCTGGCCAGCTCCAGTTGAGAACGCACGGCAACAGTGCATTTGGCGGCATCCACAGGATTCGGACCACCGCC
The DNA here is from genome assembly GCA_008042515.1 of Drosophila truncata. Classification (NCBI taxonomy): domain Eukaryota; kingdom Metazoa; phylum Arthropoda; class Insecta; order Diptera; family Drosophilidae; genus Drosophila; species Drosophila truncata. The sequence goes on from VNJQ01007878.1 coordinate 141,942, forward strand.
GTCTAATCCAGTCACAAAGCGAACGAACTGAACCATCAGATAGCTGGCCACCACCTCCTGGGGGTACGTTCCTAGAAGATTCTCCAGACTTTCAAGGTACTCAATATTTCCCACCTGCACCGGCAGTAAACTGGCATTGAGAGGGCGGCTTAAGACGATCTCCAGGTACTTGTTCAGCTGCAATCCGGTCTGGTTTTCCACTTCCCCGAGGGTGTACTGATACATAAGCTCGACGTCCTTCTTGGCTAATGAGTGGAGATCAGAATCCAATTGAATCAGACTGCTGGCCATATGCGAAGCCTTCTTCTCGTCCACGTCCAGGCTAAGCAACAGGAGATGGATTCTGGCATCGTCCTCGAACCTTTCGGCATCTGGCTTGTCCAAAAGCAATCGGAACTTGGTGCTGTTCATCTCGTCATTGGGCTGCACATTCATTCGGATCAGGGAGTTCTCCAGGCCAAAGCGACGCAGCCGGGCGAGGGTTTCTAGCCACCGAAAAGGTTTCTGGGGCCACTCGGTTCCCTTGGGGGCAAACTGCGGCCAGGTAAGATCCTCATCAGGGGAGACCAGCTCCAGATAGCGCTTAGGCAAACGGGTTTCATCGGAGGTGGTAAGGCAGGAGTTGTAATAGCGCCATACCTTTTCCTCTATTGAAGGCTTTTCCTCGTTGAAAACCCGATCCTTCAGCAGCTCCAATAAAGCCTGTAGCCTGGTGTTGTATTTGTACTGCACAGCTCCATGGATGGAGTACACGTCATCCTTCTCGTGCACTCTTTGAAACTTGCCACTGGCATAGTTGTGAAAATTCTCACAGGGAACAGCACTGACGTTCATGTGCTGCTGTATATAGTCCAGAATTTCATGATTAACCTTTGAATCAGGGGCTCTAGGTAATGTAGAACCAGCTGCCAGGCCGAATAGCACTAGGAGGCAGCAGAGGTTCTTCATTGTCGGCTATCAAAACAAAACTGATAATTCGGCGCCATATATGGGATTAATATAGACTTTTTTTGTATATAAAATAGAATCGCTTTAAAAGCTCTATAAACACATAAACACTAATCAATTCTTTGCGAGTAAATTAATGATGCTTATCAAGAATTGGATTTGGTTTGCAAAACAAAATTTCGCTTATATAGAAGCCTTATCAAATATTGATTACTCACTAATTTAAAGATCAAGAAATATATAAAAATATTATTATTTTATAAATTTATATAAATATATTTATAATTATATTCATATAAATTTAAAAAGTAACCCAAGAGTCAAAAGAAAATATTGAGTGCCAAGAAAACATTACTACAATACACTATATAATATATTATTTTAACTAAAAAAAACCCTTCCAAATTTCGGACTTCAATTAAATACAAAACCCATAATTTAAAGCTTATAATTTTCTAAAAGTCTGACCACATTTTCGTCGAGTGTTCTGGCCATATTTCTTAATTAAAAGCCCTGCCGGTTTGGGCTCAATTAATAGGCCGTGCCGTAACACCGTTACGCACTTTATGGCTGCTGCAGTTTTGTTGCAGTTTTCCGACGAAGCTACTGACAGCAAGCTGAGAGGGGGAAAAATGGTTAAAAGGGGAAATGGATTTTGGGCGCACTTCCTGTCGTCCCTCTTCCTTCGAACCTTTTTTGCCTTGCAGACAGGAGTCGCATCAAAAATTCAACTGTCTGTCAATTATGAGCCGAAAAAGAAAATACACACTTGATGCTGTCTGCCGACAAGCACATATAGATGCCAATATATATATATATAGATATGTAATGATATATATATAAGGCTGTATATATGTAAAAATCTATTGAATGAAACTCGCTGCGACTTGGGGCTTTGAGTGAAAGAGCCACGCACCCACGCAATCGCTCTCTCCGAAGAGGAGTTTTCTCCGCTCTCGGGTTGCCCCGGCTCTCTCTCTCTCTCTCTTTCTCTTCCAGGAATTGAGTGGAAAAAGAAAAACGGGAACAAACATGCGCATCCCCGAATATCCTTGAAATGGCTGTGCGAATCTCGATTCCAGATTTTAATTCATTATGCGCGCCAGAATAACTCAACTCAATTCTGGGAGTTCTCCAGGTCCACACACATACAGCTTCAGGTCCAGTCACCAGGGGGTGGGTGTGGGAGTTTAGGGACTGGGAAAAGGGAAAAGGGGACTGGGGAACTCTGGACCAGAACCCACACTCACCTGACTCCTGGCCACCCGAAACCTCGGCACGCTCGCACGTTGCTAATGTCACCATGGAGACACAGCGGCCGAAAAACTGGGGAATTGGGGAACTGGGCGCCCTAGCGTTGGCTATGCAAATATCTCCTCGACGCACAACAAAGTAAAATTCGCTCTGGGCCAGCAGTTACCATCCCTGGCGTGGAAACCCCCTTTCGACACACACAAACACACACACAGATAAACGAACGAAATTTGCATGTTTTTCTTTCTGTTCTGTCTGTTTTCCCGACAGACTGCTGCCGCTTCTGCCGGCGGCGGGTCGGAAAACTAGAGGAGCCTCGCCCCGGCCAAGTCAGTCAATTGGGCCCCTCATTCTCGTCCCAATCTCGGTCTCCGCACGCGTCCCCTGACCCCTGAAATGCTATATACATACATACATACATATATCCCCCATTCACTTTCATTTCGGGGCTGCCGTTGTGCCACTGCCGGTGCATCAGTGGCGTTACGCAGCAAGGGGCTTGTTTTTGGCTTTATGGTTCCTAAAAGACACTTGACGATACTATTTTTGACTGGTTTTGTAGGTTTCAACACGATTTATTTAGTAAATATTCTCAAAGGAATAAGAAAATTCTAAGAAAATTTTATTTGCAATTAATCAGGTCCTTAAATAATTTATAGCATACTTTTTAGCAGCTACTTAGCGGATTTTAAAGCTCAAAATATTTTTAAGGCTTATTATTTATTTATTTTCTCGAAAATTACACTTGAGAATACTATTTTTGGCTTAGTTTGTAGGTTTCAACGCGATTTATTAAGTAAATATATGATAATTCCGAGAAATTAATATTTTGCAATTTTTTTAGGTCTTTATATAATTTATAGAACAACTTTCAGCAGCTACTTTTTAAAAGATATTATTTCTTTAAAAAAAAACCAAAGAAACTCCTTGCAATCCCCCTTGAAAATCTATACTACGCCCCTATGCTGCATACATTACATCGTTCGAGGGGGCGTGAATAAAAGGAGCGGCGGGATCCCGAACGTCGAGCCTTCGGATAGCCTGTTTGTAATTCGCTTTGCAGTCGCCATGGGCACAATTATTTTTTACCTTTTATGGGGCATCGGGCGCGAGCCCGTGGAAACTCCCCGGGTTTCTCTTTTTCCCGTTCTTTCCACCTTTTCCTTTTTTTTTTCTTTCTTTTAAACGCTTTTAGTGCATGAAAGTATCGGAGCAGCGGCGAGGCATTCAAGTGTCTGGCAAACAGCCGCAGAAAACTCTAGCCAGCGATTTTAATTTCTCCGCCGCTACACCAAAAGATACTTTAGTTGCCCCTTTGCGTAGAGTAGAGAATATAATTCCCATCATCATCATCATCATGATCGTCATAAATGTTACTGAGGGGATTTGCTGACTCAAAGAGACTAGTTTTTGCCAGCAGACTAAGAGGTGCCTTCAACAGTAAATTAATTAACGATTTATGCGCGTACATTCAATAGAAATTGTCATCCATCAACGCAAAACTCAATAAAAATGTTTTATTGTAACCAATATATACATACAAGGGAGACAAGGCAACAAAATATTCTTCAATAAAAAGCAAAACCATAAATTGAAAGACAGACAGAAATGAAAAATACGCTCGAGTTACCGACATTCATTTGAAAATCAATAAAAGCTTTATCGATTTAGTTTACGGCCACTTTTTGAGTGACTATTAATTGGGGCCGTGAAGAGCAGGGAAATTGGCATAAAGCACTATAATCGTAAAAAGTCAAGTTTGGAAATAAAATTCGTTACTGAATATTAAGCGTATTGAATGAGAATCAACTATAGAATTACATCGAGGAACAAAGATGATGTAAGAACAAATAAAAATAGTTATTGTATAAAAAAAAAACATTTAAAGCATTGGAAAAGGCGTTGAAATATAATATGAAAAATCGAATTTACTTTAAAAACAAATAAAATATATTAATATATCAATCGTTTAATAATAATAAATATCTTTAGAATACAAATAAATAAGCTTTTCAATTTAAATTTTAATCCATACCGCTTAAAATATGTCAAAAGGTCATAATTTCTGGTGACAGGCATGTAAGCCGATATTGCGGAATACAACCCGACACGCAGCTGATTGAAATTAAGTAAGGAATTTTTTTGCCGGAATCACAAAGTCGTTGGAATCCAATACACGGTCGTAAACAGAATGGAAATTCCCGAGCGAGGGCGCGCCGCCAGGTGTGGTGCCCCCACCTACCCCATCCGGCTTCCTCCTCAACATCCGCTACCATCTTCTTTTTTTTTGAGTCCTCTCATGTTACTTGTTTCGTTTTTATGACATTTTTAAGTAAGTCGCCGCGCGCAGCTTGCAAGTCTCAAGTCTCAAAACTCTCCCACCGCCAGGTTTCCCTCATTTCCCTGGCTTTTCCTGCGCCATCTTCTTTTTTGTTTTTGTAATTGAATGCGTTAAATTACAGCAAATTTATGCTTATCAAGTTTTGTTTCAGCTTCCCTTTCCCCCCGAGCATTATCCACCCGCCGTCTGGGGGCCCACGAGTGCTGTTTACGGTTATTTAGGCGCAGGCACTAAGTTCCCTCCTTGCTCTTGTGCTTTTTTTTTACTTTTACGATCTTGGGCCAGGAGAAGAAGAAATGCCGGGATTGGCAGTATAAAAAATACTTATTTGCAAACTTTTGTGGCGGCATCGCTGACTCATTCAAGGATGACAATGAGGAGGAACCGGATCTGGGCGATGGGCCGAGCTGAGCTGAGCTGAGCTGCTCGGCGAGAACGCCTACAGGTGCCCCAAAAGGGCGAACGGGGACTTGAATCCACTAAGAAGCGATGGCAGCGTGATTCACGATGTCATTTAGAGTTTCCTTGGAGACAAAAACTGCACAAGTTCCAAAGGGTCCGAGAGTCCGGACATAAAAATACACGACACGCAGTAGGCAAGCAGAATTTTCTACGGCAGCTAACAAAAAATATTTAAAAAAGAAACTAATATAAAGAGAGAAAGTTTAAAGGAAACTCTACTTACAAATTCAAAAGACAAGCGTTACCAAATTTACATTTCATTTGATGCCGCTAGTGGAATTATCCATAACCATGCTTGAATTATTAAAAATGCCACCAACTACTATTACTGGAAGTCATCCAATTATTTTGGCTCACCTCTAGCCAAAGGCAAAGGAAACTATAAGGAGAGCAAGGTTAGTCCGGCGGCGTTGGCGCCACGGAAGTGCAGAACGTGTAACTGAAACTTGTTTTCCTAACACTGCAACTTGGCCCTGCTTTGTGCTGCCTTGGTGGTTGGTTCTTCCGTCTTCAGTCACAGATACAACTAAATCAGTTACAGATACAAATGCACGACAACCTTGAAAGTTGCTCCTGCCGTGCAGTGAGCGATGAGAAGCTGGAGCCGGAAGTTCTAACCAAAGCCAAAGTCACTGGCAGACTCGAAGCCAGAGTCACAGGCAGGGCTGGGTTTTCCCAGAGATTTCCGCTGTACCTGGCAGCAGAGGGAAAGGTGCACTGATGAAAAATTTAATTTCATTTAAAATAAATATAGAATTAATGAAAAATAAAAATATTTTACAAGAGGACATCGAAAAAGTGAGCACAAAAAATATAAAAACCAAGGAATCCACAAATATTTGCCTTAAAAATTTCAAATGAAATAAACTCACAAAGAAATATTTTTGAAATTACCATAAAAACTCCAAATTTATATTTACCGTGCAGCGACAGTGTGGACAGTGTGGGCCAAGTTTGAAAGTTGGCTTAAAACAAAACCTGAAACATGCCAATGGAAGACGGAAGAACTTTGCTCATTGCCAGAAGTTCTGTGCCAGTTCTCAGGATATTAACAAGGATATTAACAAATACATTGTGGCCAAGTAATCCAAGGTCCCAAGTCTTGCTCAGGAAAATGGCCTTCCCCCAAAAAAAAAAAAACACACGCCCACAGAGAGAGAGAGAGAAGAAAATTAAAGCAGAAATTGTCCGGTCTCAGCTTTCCACGCAAATCCAATAGAAATTTATGTCATTTAAATGCACGAAAATGCGTAAAATGTCTTAAAATAAAATATATGACCGGGCCATATATATACTATATATACTTTGGGAACGGAATCGAGTCGCTTGGAATGGCTGACAGTGTCAAGGTGCCATGGCCCCAGACTGGAATTGCGGCACAATTTATGCGTCCGCCAACTGGCAAACAACAAAGGCAATAAGCTTGAATGCTGAAAAATTGCGTCTTGGCAATTTCCCACTGCTGATTTTCCAATCAGTGCACACTCCTCCGATATCGGCTTATTGAAAATATTTGTCTTTGCCGACCAATTCTCAAGTCCCAATCCCCGAAAAGCGAACAGCGAACAGCAAACGGCGGACAGCAAGCAAACTGCCGTCTTCATTAGTCTCTGTCGGAAAATCTGAAAAACCGAGTGGGAGCGGGGGGTAAATGGTGCAAGAAAATAAAGAACAGACATCAGAGAGAGAGAGAGAACAGACAGCAGAGAGCAGGTCGGGAAAAAGTCAAAGACTTCGCCGCCTACTCCCCCGACGCTGCTTAAGTAATAACTTTTCAACGCAAAGGAGACAATGTAAGGAGGTCCTTTTATAAAGGAGCCGAGAGCAAAACCAAGTGCGGAAAATGAGGAAAATGTCTGGCCTGCATCTCTGTGTATAACTGCAGGCTTAAATATATTGTTAAATTTGCAAGACAAATTAATTATTATGATATTATATTACCACATTATTTCGGACCTGCAGCCTTTTGTCTGACTCTTAATTAATAAATAACTTAGCAAAAGTTAATTTCCATGCATTGTCTTTGCATTTAATTATTTTACGCCTACTTCATTACCATTATATGAGCTCATTTAGCTGGAAAATTATTATTGGCAGCTACCAGCAGCAACTCAAGTGTTAAGCCTCTTTAACAATGCAATTTTCCTAATAAACTTTACATAAGATGTGAAAGTAATTATTAAGATTATTATAGAGTTAATTATAAGGCCTAAAAAATCATATAAATTCGTTTGCTAGAAGAAAAGCTTTCCTTTTTGGGGAAAACATTTATAAATTATTTAATAAATCTTTCTTTAAAATTATTCCTGAAATAAAATCAAATTTCCCAACTGGCCTTATCGATTTTTAAATTGACAAATCACGAGGCTGGTGAAAGAGAAATTAAGACATATTTGTAAACATGAAAATCCATTCAGACATATTCAATTTCCAGCAAGCTTATAAAGAAATATTCTAAATAAAAGCCAGGCTATGGCCTTCTTTTAAATCTCTAAAAATTCAACTAAGGTGGTGAGCAAAAAAAATCAATTAAAATCGAAGATAAAAAGAGATAAGCAACAAATAATAAAAAAATTAATATTCTTAGAAAAAATGACAGATTTAAGGCCAAACTGAAGTTTATATTCATCTAAATTTAAACTTCTTTTTATTGACAAAACTTTTCTCATCTTTCTAGGAATTTATGGAAGTTCTGAACGAAAAGTGAACTTCATTTAGTGCATTCAAAACTCCGCGGCAGTGGAGACACTTGAAGCTAACAACGAGAATTAAGTTGAACTGTGCCGCAGAGCAGCCTGTTATTTCTGTCAACAGCGGGGACTCCCCAACAAAAAACTCTCAACTTCTCAGCTCTCGATGCAACTTGAAAGGGGATAGACAAGGGCAGGACGAGGAGGAGCAGGACGAATACCAGGACGAGTGTTGTATATATAACATTTTTGGAACGGGGCTTTGTTTTCCCAGCTTGCTGCTCCTCTTTCGGTGTGGATTTTTTCGAGTGACTTCGGGGAGCAATCCCCCGGACTGTGTGGATGTGGCCTCCTGGGGGCCTCCTCCGCATGACAATTCTATATTTTTTTTTCTCTCCTACTCGGATATTTGTCTCATTCCCTACGTACCCACTTCGTCTTTGTTTTTCTTTCTTCTTTTTTTTTTTAACTTTTTCCCCGCTTTTCTGGCAATTGCGGAGCTCAGCGAGCAGTGAAAACTAAAAATATGGCCAAGTTTGGCTCAGGGCGATCTCCATGCGAATTTATGGGCCGCTGCCTGGGAATTTCCCGCATATACACACACCCACAGAAAGCATATATAATAGATATAGCCGTGGATATAGCTTTTCTGTGTACTCACCCGTTGTTTGGCTTTTACTTTTTTACATTCTGCCGGCATTTTCTTCGGCCCCTTACTTAAAGCGCCGTGAAAATGCCTGGCAAGGAAATTGAAAAATCGGATGTGGAATTGAATAATGTGTGGGTGGCTGGGTTGGGTTGGGTTGGGTGTTCTTTCAGAGATGGTTAGATGATGGCAACCTGCAAGGCCACGCAGTGTCACCTTGCCCCAAGATTTATGCGAAAAAAGGAAGAGTTTTTCTGTGGCAGAGATTTCGCATTTGAAATTGATAGTGCGACATGAGTGGGATTTGTTCGAGTTTCGCTGCTCTCAGCAAAAAGCGGAAAATGGAAAATGGAAAATGCTTGAGCGGAGCGGAGCAGAACCGAGCCGAGCCGAGCACTTGTTAACGCAAATGTTAGTCTGTGGTAAGGCGAGATGTTCAACAATTGGCGTAAAAGAAGAGGACTTGCTGACTAATGTAGCTTCCCAAGTTCATTGTTGACCTTTGATGACAGCATTTGTGCGGAGTCTCTACATTTTTCAATGAGAATAATGGGTTTCCATGCTTATATGTAGCTCTCAGGGAAATTGAGTTTGTACAAGTTTTCAGTGAAGTTTTCATAATTTTTAGCAATTTAAGAGCTCTGGAAAATTATTTTCTCATGAATTACATACTTAAATAATTAAATCAAAATATTTGTCAGTCTCCCTTTCTTTTGTATAAATTTTAAATCACTAAAACTTAATAAAAAACCTTAAATAAAATGTCTAAATGATGATGCTTTTTTTTCTTGTCTAGAGGATCCTAGAGGACATCCCTTTTGTCAGCCTTTTAGAAGGTAATAAAAGTGTCCAGGATTCGTCGCTTCGTCCTTTCGGCGAAACAATTTCCGTTGAAAGCTCGTCTCAAGTTTTACCGCATACTTTAATATTTACAATTATTTAATTAGTGACCACCTAAGCAAACGCTGGCCAAAAAGGGAAAGTTCCTGGCCAAAAGGTAAACGCTGCTGGGAGGGTAAACAAAAGGGGCCAGAGCTGAGGGATTCAAAAGGAGTGAAGGAGTGAACCAGTGAAGGAGGCAAGGAGCTAGAAGAAGCATACTGAATAGTTGTCGTGGCGCACTCACCTTTAATTATCGCCAGGAAGATCAACAGGACAAACAGCGACAGCGACGCTGGCAGCGGGGAGTCCATGTCCTTGGCTTGTTTGTTTCGCGTGGCTCCTGGCTTGAATGGCTCTGCCCCGCCGCCTCCTTTCACTGTGGGTATCGGTGTGGATGTGGCACCGGCACCGGCTCCGACTGCGTCCCTGGTCCCTCTGCTGCAAAGTGGCTGGCAATCCTTGCCTCGTCGTCACCTTGGCTAAATAGTTGGCCAGGACTACTACGCAGCTCCTGAGGCAACCGGCGATGATGATGATGATTAGCACAAAGGAACGAGAACAAAAGCCAAGCAAGCAAGCTCAACAAGGTCTCGTTGGGGATCGAACTCAGTTCATGGAACGCGTTTCGTCGTCGTCGTCGTTAATTTTCACCCAGGAATCTCTCAATTCTCCGCTCCTTTGATTATTATTTTATTCGAGTATTTTTAAGCAAATATTTGGCACGCGTGTTCCTTCTGCTGGCCTTGGATTTTGCTGCGGTTGTGGCTGCTCCTTGGTTGAGGTTGGTTGGTGGTGGCTGTGGTCCGGCTTCCTCTTCCACTTTTTGGTTTTAGCGCTGCAGATTTAATTTCCGGTTTTCGCCTGGTCACAGATCTGCTTCCTTTTGCTTCTTTTCTTTATTTTTTTTGGGAGTTTTTCCGCCGTTTCTATTTGACTAATTCTCTTTCGTTTGCTTTTCGGTTTCAGTTTTCCCTTTGCGTTTCTGCCTTTGCTATAATTTACATAATTTGCACTTTTTCTGGTTTGCTTATTTGTGTTTTTTTCCTTCTGTTTGTATGATTTGTTTGTTTGTTTTTTTTTTTAGAGCTTGAGAAACCTTAGGTAGCAGTTGTTGTTGTTCTGGTTGTTTTATATATTTTTTTGGTGATCCTTAACCTTCTTTTTAGTAGAGTTTAGTATCGTTGTTTCGTTCAGTTGTAAGATGTTAGCTGGAAATAATAAATAAAATATTTATAACGACTAAAAACAATGAAGATAATGGTAAGAAATATGGAAACGATTAATTATAATGTGTTTAAAGTTATAATACTATCTTAAACATATGAATATTACAGTTAAAATTAAGTTTGATGAACTATTTCTAAAACATTCTATTTAATAATCTTTTATATTTCATAAAATAATATAAATTGTAGTAAATGAAATTATTTAGATGCTTTTTAAAATATGGTGTCACTTGATTTATAGTAATTATAATTTTTTAAGTTAGTTCTTTAATAATTTTTATTTTATTTCCATCCTTATTCCCTATAAACTCCTTTAATAAATTCTATAAAATTTCCTTAAATAAACCTGTGGTAGTTTTTTAATATTCCAAAAACATCAAGTATTTCCATCTCAAAAATGTCAACTTTATGCAAAACTTTGAAGTTCTCGGAACCCTCTTCTGGGTTCTCTCCCCGTATTTAATTTAGCTTAGCTGTTAGTCTCGCCTTTATCTAGATGCCGAGTCCCCGTTCCTCATTTAACGCTATTTGCATTAATTCCCTTGGTCATAATCTCCTACGCTTTTGAGGCTTTCCCTATATACACACACACACAATCTTTGCTTAGTTTGCTCCTTTGATATCAAATCCCTGGCCACAACTTAGCGAACTGCGAACTGGCCACAAAGCGAGACGACAGAGCCACCACAAAAAGTAAAGCAGATACCTGAAGAGCGGAATTAAAGCCACAAAAAAAATGACAGCAAAAACTTAAGTTGAGTTAATGTTTCATTACAAAATATACTGTTAACCCCATTAAATGTTTTTCTAACCCCAAATTCAGTGTGCGAACGAGCTGCAGATGCTTTGTCACCTCGAAGGACTCTGATGAAACCAATGAGCCAGGAGGTTTTTCTAGGGTTGTCAACTCTTGTCGAAAAATTAATCAAAAAAATAAAATTAATTTATGTTTTAAATAAGAATTAATCTAGTAATCTAGTATTTGTGGGACTGTCATTTAATTTCAATATCAAATCTGTAAATAAAATATCATTTAACTGAAATATAAACATATTTTCCTCCCAATTTCATTAAATTTAAAAATATACCAGAATTTAAAATACTTTTAATAAATTCCTACTCTAAATTCTTTATTATTAAAATTATTTCAAATCTTATTTCCAATTTAAAATATCTTCCAATAAATCCTAAATTCAGTTTAATAAACATTCCTTCAATAAAACAACTCTAGCATAAAAATAAGCTGATTTAGCAACCCTGTTAACCTCCATTGCGAACCCTAGCCATTGATTAGTTTTTGTTTTCGGTCAACAAACTTGAGTAAATTAAAACAATGAATTTGCGTAAAAACGCGAGGCGAACAAAAACAACATGAAAACGGAAAAAAGAACAAAAAACAAAAAAACAAAAAAGGAGGAGAAAAAGAGAAAAAAGAGAAAAACCGAAGCTGAAAAAATAACAAAAGCAGGCGAAGCGCAAATTAAAACAGTGGCTGCTACGCTCCCCGGGAAAATCGGGGGCGGTGAGTGGTGGTCGATGGGCGTGGCCATTGGGCCGAGAAATGCAGTAATTGAAATACATGCGGCGGCGGCAATAGCGCCAGCATCGAGTACGCCGCTGCGTGTGGCACGAACTGCGATGCCGCAAAACAACGCGAAAATAAATAGGAACAAAATAAATCAGTAATTAGACCAAGAGATACTCTAGGAAGGTATTTTTGTGGCTTATTTTTAAGGTAAGATGGGGATAAAAGAAAAATATCAAAACTTATGTATTAAATTCTTGAAAATATTATAAATTCCCAATTTAAATGAGTTTTATACCAAATATAAAAACGCAGCATTAATATCAATTCTTTCTAAGTAAAAAATATATTTTTTATTTATAATTCATTTAATTTTAGATAGAAAAATGCGTCCTTACTTTATTTTGTACGAGTTATTGTTTTATTAAGGCAATAAAATATGTCGCTTTGTCATTTTTTGCTACGTACTTAATCAAATTTTTATGTGCATTGATTTGTGTCATTAGTTGTCTATTAATAAAGGTTTTCTATCACAATTAAAGTAAAAACAAATCAATATTGAAACATTATTCAATTAATTAAAAACACAATTTTAAGAAAAAAAAACGAATAAGCCAGAATTTGCAAAGGATTTCGAAGCCCTTTAAAATCTTGTAAAAAATATATAAATTCCAATAAAATCCACAAGTAGTTTAAACAAAACAAAAGCAAAACCCGTTGCTAGTGAAAATTGTGGAAAAATTTGCATGGAAAAATTCGATAGAGAAAATTCCTGAAGAACATTTTCTTGCAAAAGTCTTCAGCCATGCTTCTTAGCTGCTTTCAGGGTTATATTCTGAATAATAATTAATTTGCTCCGGAAAAAGCGAAAAGTGAGAAGCGCCAAAGCCTTTTCGTCCACCTGTTACATACACCACCACGAATGCGGCACAGCCTTCCGACAGGACGCCACGAACTACTGGAAAATAACGCAGCATGCTTTCAGGCGCCCGGCCATCATCCGTGCCACAGAAAGCCACAATAATTTACACGTGCTCGATGGCCACAGAGGGAGAACGAGGGAGGGGGGGGCTGGTGGCAGCTAGGTGGAGCAACCACATCATTTGGGATAAACTAAGTCCGGGGCTGATGGCTGACTGGGCTGACTGGGCTGGCAGGTTGAAAGGGCATTAATTATGATGGAAAATTAAAATATTCAACTTATTTGATTCCCCGGCTGCTCAACCCAGAGTCACGCAGGAGGCGCACACATTTCTGAGGCAAGTGTAAGTATATATATATATCCCACCACCACTTTTCTATATCTTTTTGTCTACGGTCTACAGCGTCAGCTGTTTGCGTAATTAGAGGTTTTATGAGTTATGTCCGTGTGCGTGTGTATCCCTCCTCCTCCTTTAACTCTCCCCACAAAAAGTAAAAGGGAAACCAGGACCTAGAATGAAGGAGTGGCTGTGTCCTTCGGCGGAACCGGTGCTGCCCTTGTCGCGGTTAATTAATTTCAAGTTTAGTTTCAGTTCGCCTCCAATTTGTTGGTTCTGCGGGTTGTGCTTTTTGGCACAAAGCTGGCAGGTAAAAAGTTTCAAAGTCAATTTAATGCTTCGCCAATGATGAGAGCCAGCCGTCGTTCTGGCACACAATGAGCCTTGAAATTGTGAGAAGAGAAAGCACTATATATTCCCTCCTTCCACGATCAACGTAAAGCGACAAAAAAAAGGAAGCAAATACTGAATCCCGCAAAGAATCTGGCTTTCTCTAGTGCCAAAGCTGGCTGCATTTTTTAGCGCGCACTCCACAAGGCCTCAAATTACCTGCTGGCAGCAGCAGCAGCTTTTCCAACGATTCCCCGTAGCTCCCAGTTCCCAGTTCCCCTTTTTCCAGTTCCCAGTAGTGTGCCACAAGTGCCCCGCACAGTATCCGCTTTGAGGTTTCAACTTTTTGCGGTCGTCGGTTCATAATTGAACCCTTTGGTGGCCACACATACTACTACTTGCATGCATGGCCAGGAGATTGCTGCACAAATTTGCTTTAACCCACTGAAAATTATGCTCAAGGGAATCCACTTAGCGGCTTAGTTTTCAGGCAGCCACGAACAATAAGGGCTTTTTTTACACGGCAAAAGAGGGTTTCTTTTATATACAAAGAAAATGAAATTTCAAAGAAATCTATTGCTTATTTAAAATAAAGTTGCTTTAATTTGGAAGTATACTGGAATAACAATTTTAAATAACCTTTTAAAGAAAGTTCAAAGATAAAATTGGCTTCCAATTTTTCTCTCTCTGCTTGTGGAAACTCAAAACTTTGATTGACTGCCTAATGGGCGCCGAATGGCGGACTAATCAGGCGTCTAAGTGCGTTTCGAAAGCCAATCAAAGAAAAATTGCATGTTAAATGAGCTTTCGTCATAGAATTTGGAGTGTGTATATATAGGATATATCATATATTAGAGTGCCGGCTTGGCAAGACTGACAGTATGTCTGACACAGGCAGACTGACAGACACTCGCGGCCACCTCAGTTCACTTGTGGCCTTTGCCCTGCACTCATCCATTCATTCAGTCATTCATTCAGCTGCTAACATGCCGATAAACACACACAACACCCACACCCATACCCACATCGCACACTCCCACACGAGGCTGCAGCAAATATTGCCATTGAACGAAACGTCAAAAGTCATTTCGACAAAATACAGCGCATACTTTTGTGCCCTGCCATTCGGTCGAGTGGGGTTATTGGTGGCTCTTCTCCCTTTTTTTGGAGAGCGCATTTCACTGAAGGAGCAGGAGGAGTGGTTAGAGTGGGTGGAGTGCAGTGAGGGGAGGAAAAAGGGTGCCGCAAAGAGGGTGGAGTACAGTGGGTGGAGTCAAGGCTTTTGTTAGCACAAAGCCAAAACAACAAGTGCTATGTAATTACAACAACAGCACGAGCAGGAAAACAGCACAAACAACAAGGGAAATGCAAAAGTGCACTGAAGAGAAAACTGCAGGAGGTAAGGCTCTGTTTATTTTCCTCAGTTTTTTTTTTTTAGGAGCCAGTAAATGGCCTCGTGAGGAGTCACGACAAAGTATTATTGGAGCTTGAGTTTTTATTAAACTTCTCTCAACACTTTCAAGTGTAGATTCGGATTGCACTTCCTCTCAATTCAATAAATGAATTTAATTTAATTTATTTCACAATGCTTTTTGACTTGAAAAAGTCGAAAAAGCAAGATCTTGTCAAATTCAGATTGAATTGGCAGTACAGCCTTTGGCATCCTTTTCAATATTCTCATCTTTTAACTCAAAAATAAAGATAAAGCATAAAGCTTTCCCCGAGGGTTATTTATAGGAATTAATATTAAAATTTCCAACAAATCGATGTCATAAAAATACCTCAGATATATTTAAAGCTTAAGCGATATATGATTCGTGGCCTTTGTGCCCGAAAAATAGCCACGAACTCATCCCCAAGCTGCCTGTTGCCCGCCAACTGGGTCAGACATCGCATCGATAATGAGGCAGCCGTCGATGTGGCGATGGATTGGTCTGGTGACGGGGCTAAGGACGCGGATTCGGATCCGGATCCGGTTGGGAAGGAGAAACGGATGAGAATGACAACGATTATGATGTGAAGCTGCGGTTCCGGATGCAGACGCGATGACGATGATGATGTGCAGTTGACATTATAAACAATTTCGCAGCCATTGGCGCAGTTTAATTAAAATGGCGACCAAAAAATATTCAACTATAATCTATTGCCAGCACAAATAAAAAAAAAACGGAAAGGGAAAGACCCAGATAGCAGGCATAGGGATAAAGAGAGAGAGACAAGGACGAGGGACGAAGTTAATTTCATGGCGCAAAAAGAGGAAATGGCACAGCAAACAAAGACAAAGACAATGGCCAGGGCCAGGAAAACCCAACCGAGTAGTCTGCCGCCAGGATGCGCAGGATGGCCAAAGGGATAAGGGGCGGAGGGGGCCACTGAGACAGAAATTAAATTGGAAATGTTGTACTACGTGCAGCAGACAAGCTAAAAGGAAATACACCAAAGGCAACGTAAAATGCAAAACAAAAAATATCCTTGCAGACCCTGGTCTCTCTGTCTCTGTCTCTCTTTCTCCCTGTGGCTGTCTGTGTGCTGTGTGGGTGGGCGCAACAACAAGTGGCCAGGACACGGCCAGCGGAAGCTGTTGCTGCAGGATGCAGGATGCAGGACCCTGTGTTATTATACAAATGGAGGCGGCCTCTTATAAGTTGGAAATTGTCTCAGATTTAGCAGGAAGAAAAACGAGGGGAAACCTTACAAAAGACAAAAAAAAAACAAACTAAACTGAAATACAACGGGGGAGCAGCGATTTTCCCAGAAACGATGTGCAGATGCTCTCCCACGAAGTGGCTTTTAAAGAGAAATTTTATAAACATTATTCCTAGGAATTAATAAAAACTTTACAAAGCGGCGAATAGGGCTTCAGATAAGGCAAATAATTGAAGTTCATGGGAATATGTAAATTGCTATGACGCTTCGTCTTAAATTCTAATAATAATCATAGAAAGTTTACAATAATAACAAAGTTTTATGTTGAATTTATCACTTGATTAAGAAACAAGCTTGCATTTACAAATAAAATAAATAAATAAATGCAATTATTAATCGTTTATCGAAAATACCTAAAATTATATCGAAAAAGTCTTTAGAAATTTTGAAATCGATAACTAAATCCAGAGTTACCAAGCCGATAAACTCGAAGTAAGAGTAAAACTCTCTGTTGGCCATCTTTCAAAGCGACAGACAAGACAATGTAAGATGGTAGATGGAAATGGAAATGGAGCTAGCGATGGTGTTGGCGATGGAGATGGAGATGGCGATACGGAAAAGCCAAGGCAGCCAGGGGAAGCCTTTGGAAAAGGGAGCCGCAGCAAAGGAAAGGCTGGCTCCGTAACTGAGGCAACATTATTTAGGTTTAATCAGCAAAGCAGATTTGCATACGACAGTTTGGCTGCTGCAATGAAATAAACCAACTGGAATTCAAAAGGGCCGCTCCTAGACTCAACCAGAAGGGATATATGTACATATACCAGAGGTCCACTGGACTGAAAGCGGAAAATACATCAAGCAAATGGCAAGAAGAGGAGAACAACTATTATAGACTGCTGACAACTGGGGAAATGAACATTTCAGCCGAAATGTCAAACGCCTAGCTTCCGTTTGGTGTTTTAAATGCAGCAAATTAAAATCAGGACTCTCTCATGTTGATAGAAGTTTCCTTATTAGAATGAAATGCATGTCCCTGTGGATAAGCACGACGCTCTCACTCTGTATATTCTCTTCGCTAGAAGTTAAGTGGGAAAACTCTCTGAATTTTTAATTGTTGCTGCACTGCTCGCCGCATGCTGAGCCGGCAATTCGTAATTTCCCCTCGAATGAAATTTTATTTCGTACAACTTTTTTTTAGTGGTGCCAATTTTCGGTTCGCTGTTCGCAGAGAATTAAAATCAAATTAAGCAACTTTTGGCACTGCAGCAGCAGGAGCGGCATGTGGACAGCAACCGGGGGGGTGACAACAAAAGTAAGCATACAAAAAATTCAGGGTTTTAAAACGCTACAAAATTCATCGTGTTCGGCATCCGTTTTGCAACAAAAAAATATAAAAACAAAGATAAAAAAATTGTTAACATGAAAAAACGAGGTAAATAAAAGCACATTTTTTTGGTCAAGGAAATGGCAAAAAGTTCCCAGCTAAAATGCAGCCACCAGCCATCGTCAGTGAGGGTTTTCCAAAACGTCTTTATGCCCCCCTCTCCAACCCTCTGCAACCCTTAACTTGGGTTGGAAAATTGCTTTCGGTGATTTTTATTGGATTTTCGTGTGTAATATGAAATTCATAACAACCAACAGTGAATGGTCTTCCGCTTTCGAGGGCAGTCCGAACTGTGCGACTGCTCCTGCAAAACTCCGATTGCGTTTGGCGACGATTTGTCCTGCCCTGGCTTGATGTCATTTTAAATTTTCCAGCTAGTTTCCAGCTTTTTATTTTTCTTTTTTTTTATCTTTTTTGCTTTTGCAGTTTTCACATTGCTGAGCTCAACACTATTTGATTGCTGGCTGGCCAACGCGTCACGCTGACAAGTTGCAAGTTTTTCCATTTCCCTAACGAATCTCCAGTTCTCTGGGCTTAAAAAAATCTAATAGAGTTCGTTGACAACAAAAACTATCATTGGAACAATATATAAAAAATAAACTTTTCAGTTTGTGAATGAGACAAATTTTATTTAAAGAATAATAAATGATTATTAACAACTGTAAATGTCATTTATTCATGATTTTAGAAAGAATATAAATCATTAAGGTATACTTATTTAATCTAAACAGTGTTCTTTTACTAAACTATATTTATAATTAATTTCTCATTGCTAAAAATTCCTCAGAAATTCAAAAATATTTTCCCGTTTTCATCATTTTTCACTGTTAAAGTGTAGGCATATAATTGGATTTACTTTTCATTTACTTCTTCCTTTTGGCACTATTTTTAGCACCTGTTTTAGTTCGTATTTTTTCCTGCATCCTCCCTTTTATCCTGTCATTTATCCATCTCCCGCACTTTCCTCCTGACAGGGCGTTTGTATGTATCCAGCAAAAGTATTCCCAATTGGCCCTGACTCATATTTAAATGTATTTCCTTTTTAGCTCATTATATTACTATGAAAACTTGAGAATTGAGTTGTCTGTTTTAAATTTGTGTGGAAAAATAATTTTAGTATTTACTAATTCCCTGATTTATTGTTCTTTTTATGGCATAATATTTCGTTTTTGTTATATTCGTAAGTTTAAATAAATTAATAAGAAACAAAAACAAATAAATGAAATCGTATTTGTTAAATGTACTCAAATTATCGTAGATAAATATCCTAAAGCCATATAAAATTTTAAAAATATACTAAAAGAGCAATCTTTTAAGTTAAAATTTTTTTTTACGTATACTTAATATTTTCTATCCTCTTTACATATTAAGTATACGTAAATGTAAAGAAAATTATTATTTAGATTATGCATGTCGTACTAAATATTAGAAATATTTAGAAGGTGCAATAAAAAGTAATAAATTTTCAAAGAATTTTTAAATTAAAATTCATATTGCGTATACGTAATATTCAAACCTTCAAAACCTTCGCACATATTAGGTATACGTATTACGCAAAAATAAAGAAAAATATATTTTAAAAATAAAATAATAATATTATTGTTTAAATATCAAAATGTTTTTAGTGTTATTATATTTTTTTTCATTTATTTAAAAGCACTCACCCAGCAATTTGGTAGAAATGAAGCTAAAAGTTGCTGCTGTCGTCGAAGCTGCTGCTGCTGGGTTGTTACTATTGATGTTGCTGCTGCTGCTGCTTGTGTTGTTTTTGGTCTTTCAGTTGATTTAGTTGTTATTGTAGAATTTGTTGTTAATTTTCCCAGTAATCGTTGTAGTTGTTGTTGTTGTTTTTGGAGCTGCAGCTGTAAACAGTCGGCGACCTTTTCGTTTTGGTAATGGAACAAACACAACGAAATCGTTGATGAAAGTTCCATAATTAATAGGAAAATGTAATTTGTTCGCTCTTCGCTTTTGCCTCTTTGAGTGATATTTTACAAATAATTTTTTACATATAATATTTTATATTTATTTTTTGTTTATTTTTGGTTTATTGACAATTTGCTTTGTTTAGAGTGGTTTAAGTTTATTTGCTTTAGTTGCGTGCATTTAAATTGTGGCATTTAAGTTGAGACTGACTGGCCCCTGCCGCTGCTGTCGTTGATGAGGGCTGATGGCAGTTGCAAATTGATGAAGGAATTGCTTGATTGCTCACTTGCTGGCTGCCTGCCGGACGACAACAGATTGATGTATTGATGTATCTGGGTATAGGATTGGAATTTAGCTGGCATTTTTGCTGCTTGCTACAGATACAGATACGGATGCAGATGCAGATGCAGATGCAGATACAGATGCGGATACGGGTGCAGATGCAGAGACATGGATGCGAGATGAGTTTGGTATCGGTTTAGCATTATTGCGTTACTGTGATTTTTTATATATTTTGTATTATATTTAATTTCCTCTTTTAATGGCTATGAACACATTGTTGCTGGCCGCCGCCGTTGGTTATTTATTATTTGGCTTTTCCTCGTGCTTTCTTTTTTCTTTTTTTTTGTTTAATTCATGTTTTCATTTATTTTTATTTAACATTTTCTGAGTGCTTTTTGTTGTGTTTAATATTTGCATATTGCCTTTATGTGGTGAGTGTAACGAAAAAACTTTTATTTAAATTGGATACGTTTTTTTTTTTATTATTTTTATATCTGAGAGGGAGAGATAGAAAGGGAGAAAGAAAGAGAGGAAGAGAGAGAGAAGAGAGAGAAAGAGATGTAAATATTTATATAGTTAAATGTTTATTGATATTAACCAAGCAGGGAATATGTATGTACTTTCGTTTCATTTACTAATTTTCCACTTTTCCCTACAAAAATTTGATTGAATTTCTTTCACAATCACAAAATTTCCAACAAAATCAGCCTAATTCAAAGCAGAGCTACTTCTTTATCTCAATATATATTCATGGCCTGTTGCATTTTGGTAGAAATTATGGCTGTAAATGTCCCAACGAACAACGAACTGTCACAGGCCATAAAAATTCAATTCACAGAACTGGGCGTGGGAGAAATAAGAAATAACAATTGCCTCGACTGTGTCACGCCCCCCTCTGTCCAATCAGGGCGCCGGTGGGAGGAAATCTCCCACCCCCCCCAAAAAAATGCCAAGCAACAAAACCTACCCAATACCCATTCCATTTCAAAAACGCCCATCACGTGCCACAATTTACGGTCAAAGTTTCGAGGGTCGCAACACTCGCAAAACTGTTGCGAGACTGCCAACTAAACATTAGTTTAATGGCGGTATCTTCCTCTGGACCCTGGCCAGTGGCCACCTCCAAATACCCCAAGAGTGCCCCGAGAGCACCCCTTTTCCTGCCTCGCATCGATAACTATAAGTACTCGTGTTTGGATAGCCAGGCGACGGCAGCGTCGGCGGCGTTCAAAGTTTGACAAAAGTCACTTAAAGCCGCCACAGCAGCCATTTCGAATATCCGTTATGAGAACCGAACACAGGCCAAACTAGAAAACTACAAAAAAAAACAACAAAATAGTCGTAAAAAAATAACAAGAGTGAACAAAAAAAAAAAGACGGCAATGAAATGAAAAGAAAGCAACTGAACCGGAAAAGAAGAACGAAGGAATATTGAAGAGTTTCAACTGAAGCTACTCGAATGGAGGGTGTCCCTCGAGTGAGGGAGTTTTCAAGCAAAAACTTTGTTTTGTTTTTCTTATTTTTTTTTTGTACTTTTCCCATAAATCAATCAGTTATCGATGGCCTTAAAATTAGATAACATCGAAGACGGTGATATATATGTCCCCAGAAGGTTGTATTTCTTAAACTTACAAAGAAGATAGTTCTAAAAGTTAATATTTTATAGTCTTGAAATTAAATATATAAATATTTGCAATGAAAATTGAAAAGATGAATTTTTAAAATATTTATTTGTGTATTCTTTATTTTTAATAAGCAAATAAATATTAATAAGCCATCAACAAGAGAAATAAATACATTTTAAAATAGGTTCTTGAATTCTACATACAAGTTAATCGAAAAAATGGTATTTTTCCTGTTTTCTTATTTGTTTTTTATATAATAAATCTTTTTTCCTAAGTTCTGTTAAATTTTAACTAAATTTTCACCCTTCTAGTGCTTTAAACAAATTTAATATCAAATAAACAAGTAAACAAAACATTTAAGACAGCAATTAAATAGAGCTTTGGCATGAAAAACGATACATTAATCCCTGAAGATCTGTCCTAATGAAATTTTACTACTTTTACTGCAGCAACTTGCCGAAAAGACCCCCCTTAATCCCTGTTAACTGTTTCTACTTTTCTCTACCACTTTTTCTCTAGCAAAAAAAGAAAAAAAGATACACCTTAGACCTGGTGAGTTCCATCAACTTAATCTACCCGAAATAATACCCTGGGGGACTTGGGCAGAACGGGAAGCTGGTAAAAATGATAAAAAGAGTTGAGCCACTGACCAAGAGACACCAAAAAAAGAATACAACAAAAAAACAAAAAAGAATCCCAGTCACTCAGCTAGTTGGGCTTTTGTTGTTGGTTATCCTGTCGCTTTTGGGTGATGCCGCTGCTGCTCCTGCTGCTGCTTTTTTCCCTGTTGTTGGTAGACAACGTTGTTATTTATGACAATTTCATTGTCTTGTCCACTTGCTGCCCTTTTTATTTCCGTCTTTGCCTTTTGCTTATTTACTACCATCACACACACACACACACACACGCTCACATACACATATAGTCCACAGGATGCTCTCACAGACGCAGAGAGCTTCGCTTTGTGTAGCACACTTTTGTGCGCGCGGCGTTATCAAACGTTTTCCGCGCTGTTACTCTTAGGATTCGGTGTATTTTTTCCCCTCTCCCCCCTCATCGTACTAGGACATCTTTTTAAACAGCTCCATCGGTGTGTGTCCTGTCTGCATGAGTGTGTGTGTGTGTATGCGGCTGTTATCAGTGGCACAGGACTCATCAGGATCCATTGATGGAAAGTTTGAGTGAGTTTTCGGCACTCTGAGTCAAAGAGAGAAAGAGAGACAGAGACTCGAATTTGAAGAGGACTCAGGACTCAGGACTCCGGATTCAGACTCAGACTCGGACTCGGTTTCGGGACTCAACTTCTGTTTACACTTGGAAGAGCACGCCAAGCGGAGTCCTGCCAATTGTTGCAAGCCCTTTGTTGTTGTCTTGCGGGTGAAAGCTTGCTGAAAACCCGTACACACACACCCGAATATTTATGTATAACCAATTCGAGGTCCTTTCCTTTTCTTTTTTCCTTTTTTTTTTTGGCAAGCATTTGTTCAAAAATTTATGAAGCTTCTGCTCAGGCAAAAGTGGCTTAGGAATTTATTTAATTAACCCCAGACTGCCGAGGAAAAGCAAGAGCCACAGCAGCAGCAGCAGCAGCAGCAGCAGATTTCCCCCTTTTATATATATTTTTTTTCTGTATGACAGCAAAATTGTCCTTTAAGTGTTTTATGAGTGCGGCATGATTTCAAATGATTTCTATTTCTGTGTGGTGTCTCTCTGCTCTGCTATTTTCCCTTTTTTTTACGTTTGTTGTCGTTATGTGCTCCAGTTCCCACGCACACGTACGTATACGTACACGGAAACAGATTATTTTGTGGCTAAAAGTATATGTTTTTGTAAGGAAAAATAACGTTTTTTTTAAGAAAATGTTTGCTTTAATATATAAAAATATTGGAAACATTTAAAGAAAAGTTTAGGAAGCTTTGTT
The DNA here is from genome assembly GCA_008042515.1 of Drosophila truncata. Lineage (NCBI taxonomy): Eukaryota > Metazoa > Arthropoda > Insecta > Diptera > Drosophilidae > Drosophila > Drosophila truncata. Next base: position 165,289 of record VNJQ01007878.1, read on the forward strand.
ATGAAAGAAAGCCTATAGTTCTTGATTATTTGTATTATTAATTAGTTTCTTAGCAAAATTATATTAGAATATTTTAGAGACATATTTCTCTTTTAATTATGTTGTTTTTAAGAACTAAATTAAATTGATTTTTTTATGTGTAGAGAGTGGTTTATACGCAAACGTAACAATGGCTGGCAAAATAAAAAGAAAAAAAGGGAAAAATACTGGCAGAAGCAGAAGTAAACTTGCAACTTGTTTGCGCTTTCCCTGGCTGCTTTCTTTTTTTCTTTTTTTGCTGACTGCCTGCTGATTAGAAATGCTTTTGATGTATGTATGATGAAAATCTGCGGCTTTTCCACTGCGGCAAGTGCAGCAACCTGATTCAGAGAGGTAATGAGCAATTTAAAAAACTTTCCATTCTTTGTTTGCCGATTGAAACTTGGACAACGGAGGAATTTGCAGAGATTCTAAAGTTCAGATTAAAGTAATTGCTTTGGGAAATAAGCAATGTAGATTGTTTTTAAACAAGGATATCTGTCAAATTTTAAAAAGTTTGCTATTTTTTTTATTACAAATCATGCATGGGAAAATATTATCAAAGAACGCTTTCTTTTATTATTTATTTAATACTTTCTTTGTAAAGTTTAATATTTTTCTGTTGCTTATTATTGGTAACTAAAATCTCAAAATAAAAACAGCCAAACTACAATTTTCCTTTTGGTTATATAAAACTTAATAAAGTAAATTTTCCCCTCTGGGGTAAAAATGTAATTACCTTCACGAAAATTCATATTATTTTACAACATACTTTGAGGTAAACTAAACAATTTAAGCTTTACACCTGCAGATGTTTTGCGCCACTGTCCGTAAACTATTTTCCTTGGCCTCCCCACAAACATTTCCAACTTTTATTAATTGCTCCCGCCACCACCGCCTCACATTTCAGGTTGGTATAAATAAAAATGAGAAGTTTATGCGAATAATTCTCCGTTTTATTCATACTAACTTTGCTTTTAAGGATCGGTTGCCACACTCCTCGGGATTGAGCAGGTTTATGCTTTATGCATTCCCTCATGGCTTCGTATATTCATTTTTTTTTTGTATTTTTTTGTGTGCGAGTCCTGTGAGACTTTGAGCGTGGCCTTCACCCCCACTACTATCAATCCGAATGCCTACCCCACTTTGCCTCATATCCTTGCCTTCCTTTTTATTTTGTCGTGCACTGGGATTAAGAATAGATTTAATCCAAAATATAAGAAAAATAATAATAAAAGCCATACAATTAAAATAAACTTATTTTTCAACAAAATTAATTAATAACAATATTTTAAGCAATTATAATAATTAGAGATATATTTTTCTAAATGAAAAAACTTTCAGTTAAGCCTTATAAACTGCAGGTCAACAACAAATCACACCACAAACATTTTATTGCATACTTTTAGACACCTTTTTAAAGGATTTCCAAATTCCAACGACTTCAAAAGCACCCAAGTATATATGTACTTCTTTCTCAGAACTATAAACCCCATTGTGGCGCTGTAAAGTTTAACTATAGTTTTATTCGCAGTGTATCCTTTGCATGCGTTAAACCAAAAAGTTGTAAATCTTCCAACTTACGTTTAGTGCAACAAAGTCGCGTTTTCATATGATGAACATAAAAGAGTGAGCAACAAAAATAACAACAGCAACAACAACAAAATGGAAACTTAACTCACACATGCAGGCGGAGAAAGTGAAGAAAGTAAAAGGGAGAAAGAGGCAGGCAGGGAGATAGCCAGAGAGAGTAAAAGAGGCAGAGAGAGAGCGGCGGAGGGTAACGGTTAAGTTAGTGCCAAGGAGAAGAAAAAAAAAGCGCCGAGCTCGACAGAATTCCATGCTGGCGACGAAGATGTTGTTAAAATAAAATAGAAGCGAAGGCGAACGCAGGACGACGGGCAATAAAAAGTGCGTAAGGAGGAAAATAGAAAATGACAGAGAAAGAGCGAGAGTCCTGCGAGAGAGAGAGAGAGAGGGCGAAGGGCAGGCTGGCAGGCAGTAACAACAACAACAACAACAACAACGATGACGATGTCGAAATTAATACGAAGGAATCACATTAAAACTTCCACAAGGAGCCAGAAACAAGGAGCAGGCACAGGCACAGGCACAACGGCGGGCCGGGCTGACTCCTTGAAGCTCTCGCCAGACGACGAAGCTTTCGGTTGGGTTAAAGACGAAACATATTGTGCGTAGACGCCAGCGAAAAGGACGAACAGGACGCACACCACCACCAACACCACCACTACCATCACCCACACACACAGACAACGTGTTTAGGTTTAAGTGTTTTGCTGCTGCAGGTTGATGACGGGGGTTGGATTCGGGATTTCGGGATTCGGAATTTTGGATTCTCGCAGACAGATAGACACGCACACACACACACACACAGAAGCAGCCGCTAAGCGGAGCAATTCCAACAACTCCATCGGGTGTGTGTGTGTGTGTGTGTGTGCGTCTGCTTAGAATAAAGGTATACACGCACACCACGTTTTTCCATTTCGGCTCTTTATTATGTCTACTCAAATGCTAAATCGAACAGGACGAAAAAAAAGGGGGGCCCAGGACGAAAGCGAAAGCGAAGCGAAGCCAGGGCAAGGCGAGAGGCCAACTAGCGAAGGACAATAACATCTGAGACAGTCGCAATCGGAGTAATCATCATAAACAACACTGAGGCAGGTCGAACTCCACAAAAGCAAAATTTATTGATATTGGTATTTGTTTTATCAAGAAAACAGCTCAATCTGGGGGTATATTTATTTAAATATTAAAATTAAAAGGAACAAAGAAGGGCCTTTTATTTATTTATCAGAAAAATCATTTGGAAAATGTATTATAAATACGAAAAAACTTATAAAACGCAAGTTTTAGAAGGAAAACAATTCGAGAAATATTTAATATATAAGAAAAAAAGTTAAAAACACCATTTTGAATAGCTTTAAAATTGAAAAACTTATTTAAATAATAATCTTTGAATAGATTAAAGAGAAAACTAATTAATTTAACTAAAAAAAAAATTATGGTATAAACCACAGGCCTAAAAATATTTCTGCATATTTTAAATCGATTTTTTGAATTGGTTTTTTATGCTCTAACAAAATTTGTTCACATAATAAAACCCATTACCTAATCCCTCACTTTCATAGACCAATAAATCTAACAAAATGCCCTATATCTTAAATTATTCATGACGAATAACTATAGCTTCCCCTAAATTTTCAACTTCTCTCTCTGTTTCATTTTTGTATCAATCAATTACATCCATTTATTTATTAAATATACTGCTAGAGGGTTTATACATAAATGTAAAAATAAAACAAGCTAAAAGAAGCTACTAGAATTTTTTAAAAGGCTTCAGCTAATTGCCCTGAAGCTAGTGAAAATTGTTTTGAATTCACGCAATATAAAAATATCAAAAAAATATAAAAATACTTTATTAATTTGTAGCATAAATAACCGACTTTATATCCATGTCTCACTTAGCTAAAGGTAATAATGAAAATGATTATTAAGCAACGTACCAAGCATAAATAGGATTTATATTTCATTCCATCAAAGACAGAGATTACTTATTAGGACATCGGGCCTGCCATGACTGTGTAATAAATTGGGTAATAAATTCGATTCGTTAATTAACTTATGTGTAAGATATTAGCTTGATTCTTGACAAATTCAATGCCATTTGTTGAGCACAAAACTAGTTGGCCTAATTAAATGATATTTATCTTCAATACCTAAATAAATATGAGATTAATGAATGCTGTATAAGAAAAAATATGATTAATTTTGTATTTGTTTATTAAGGAAAATCCCAAGTATCCCAATCTACTTTCTAACTTACTCAATAATATTTAAAAATAAATAAAAACAAGGAGAAAAGTAAGAGTCACCTTCTGGTAATAATATTTGACTGAATGCCTCCAAATAGGACGCCAGCCTTAATCAGCTTTTCTTGTGAACTTTCGCCCTGTGGGATTCTTTTAGCCAAGACCTTTAACAGGCTTAAAGCCATTTGCCTCGCCTTTTCCCGCTAAAGGCTCCCCCTCGTTGGAAACATGAAACCAAGAATGTGGAAGGCAGCAAGGATCCCTCCATCTCCTAGCCATCATCCTCGAACAACTATCGATGGGCTGTGCGGCCCAATTTTTAAACTACATGCCCTAAAATGTGAACTAGGCGTAGTCAAGCAAAATGATTGATGAAAAATCTGCGTGTGTACACAACTTGCCACTCAACACGACACACACACACACAGACACAGAGCTACACACACAGCCACAGAGAGACGCACATATACATGACCACTTACGCCCACTTAGACACGCCGCGTTCTGGTTGCTTTTTGTATTTTTTTGCCTTATTTTTCCTCCTCTGTAGATGTGTGTGTGTGTGTGTTGTGTGTGGCAGTTGTTAGTTTGGCAGCAAAAGTTTTCTTCCCTTTTTCGCCAAATTGAATGATAAGGAGGCTAAGGGGAGCCGTGAAGGATGCGAGAGGAAATGACTAAAAGAAAAGTTTTTCTTTTTTTTTTTTTTGGCCCCGAAACTGATTGATAGCAGTGCAAATGTTAATTGCATAAGGAAAACAAGAGGAGGGGGGAAAATCAGAAAATCACCAACCACAAAACTGCAATTTTATATCAGACAGACAGAGCAAAAAAGAGAAAGAGAGAGCGAGAAACAATGGATGAGCAATTTAAGTTGTGTACAATTAAATTTTAATTATCGCAGCAACAAGGCAGCTGCTGTTGGTGATTTTCCCCAAACAAAAAGCCACAAAAATGTGCTTTTGAAATTGCAATGAAATCGCTCTTAAGTGAGGATTCCAATAAAACAATCCGTCAAAAAGCTTGCATTAACCAAAATGAAAAAAGTAAGCAAAAAAAAAAGGAAAAGAGCCAAGAAAAAGCCAGGCAACAAAATTTTTGTGCAAGCAAGTGGAACTAAGGGAGACAAGGGAAATCGCCTGGGATTTCCCTCAGCCAGCCTGGGAAAATTGCTTCGATTCGTTGCGAGATAACTGTCAGAAGCAACAGTTTATAAGCCAAAATACACTGCACACACTGCACTTCTTTCGTTTTGGCCCACAGTTATGTATTTGTGCCAAGAATTTTGCCTATTTTACCATTTTATCGCCAACCTAATTCAATAATTTCCTTTTTCTGTGGCCGTAAGCCACAAAACGAAATGAAATTTAACAAGCAAACGGAAAACAAACGAAGGAATAAAAACACATACACAAATTTTTGGAATAACAAAACCCAGTCTGTGGTTTACATTTCTCAGTTTTTCTTTTCTTTTTTTTTTGAAAATGCCCAAATTGTACGAACAATTCGCCAATCGGAGGAGTGGGCAGGACACAAGGATGTGGAACAGGCGCAACAATTATACGAGATGTTGAGTGGAAAAATCGTAGCATACTTTTAAGCTGTTGCACCACAGAGCGAGTGCATTGGTTTTGTTGTTGGGGGGAAAAATGAACGAAACGACAGGCGGAAAAACAGAAAACGTTGAACGGTAAACGGAAAACGAACGGAAAAGCAAAAGTGGAAAAGTGGAAAAAGGCAGCAGAGAGAAAGGTGTGGAAGCAACAATTTTTCTTTTTTTTTTGTAGCTCGTTTCTGTGTGTGTTTACCTTGATTCGTTTAAGCAAACATTTTTAATTGCATTCGATTTAATTCAATATTTGTTTAGTGCCATTTTTAGCTGGATTTTATTGCTGCTTGTTGTTTATAGGTATTTAATTTTTATTTTTGTTGTTGATGAACACACACACACACACGCACTGGCACTTACACACACACACTGTGATACGCGCGGGAGCTGCCGCAAAGGAGTAGATTTTCTTTTTTTTTTTTTGTTGAAGTAAATAGGAGTTTCTGCACGCACTCGACGCTCCTTTGTTTGCGCTGTTGAATCTACAACTCCTGCTCCTCCTTGTCCGCCTCCTCGATTGGATTTGGGTTCAGTCAAGTTCACAGTTCGATTTCGACTTCGATTTCAAAAGGGGCTTCCCCGCTAATTTCCCTCTCTGCACGGGCACAGTCACAGTCACAGTCAGAGGCAGCTGGACTTAACGGTACACACAGCACACGCCGAGGCAGGCAAATGCAAATGGCGGCAGCGTCCGGAGAAAGTGCGTCCTGTCTGGTTGTACCCTAACGACTTAATGCGCTCAACGCAGCTTTTCACACGGCCATGGACCACGACGAACCACGCAGCATCCACAATCGCTCAATCCGAATCGGAAAAGCGGAAAACGAAGCTTCCAGCCGAGCGCAAACGAATGCCAGCATCTTGAGTGAGTTTTCCCTAACGCCGAGTGAGTGTTCCCTGGCCTGTGTATGTGCCCTGTTCTGCCTGGCCATTCATCAACTCCCACTCAAAGCGAGTGAAAGCTGCGCCTGGAATGTTTACAGTCGAGTGACGAGCAACAGTGAGCGTGGGCAGCTGTAGAAAGCATCAGGCATTGCTGCCAATGGTCAATGTCTCTATACCTGCAAAAATAATGGACATCGGAAAGGACACCGTGCCCAGGCACTCAGAAAAAAACATTTGGAGATTAAAGTAATCCCAAAAAACGCTATTAATAATTATGAATGATTTTTAAGGATTAAAGTAATCCCAAAAAAACCATTAAAATCGATTTAAAGTAATGAGAAACATTAGTTTCAAATTACAGGTAAAGGATTTTAAAAGTGTAGTTTGTTTATTAAGCTTTACATAAATTAAAAAATCAAAAACTAATGATTTTTAATCTGTATTAGTTGGTATTTATAAATCTTAAAAAATAAGACGAAAAAGAGGACTTCTTTGCATCCTTACCATTCTTATTAGAGCTGGAAAGCCCTACATATTTATCGATTTATAATCGACTTCCCAAATAAAAACATCGAAAGCTTTTACTATTTTATCAATTATCCTTAAGTATATTTACAAAGCATCAAAATTGTGGTGAATAAGAATTGAAGATTTTATAAAGAATACCAAAGTTAATTAGGATTTTATATAAATATTTAAACTAAAATTAAGACCAACTAATCTCCAAACTCAACAATTTCTTTCACTGCAGTCATCCTCGCAGACGAACCCTAATTAATGAGCGACAAGTGTGCCAGACACGGGGCTTCAAGGAGCCGAACTCTCGGATGAAGCTTTAGTTGATGACTGTCTAATATTTTAGTGACTAGGAGACAGGACAGGCGACAGCTGCACCGATTTATAAAGACGCACCCAGAAATTAAAGCCGGCAGCGGCTCACAATGGGCTATTATTTTTTATTCAGGGAAACCCCCAACCCAGCCTCCAAAAGTAAAATCACCAATCATTTTTGACCTTGAAAAAAAATCACCGGATATCCGATTGCCCCACTGTGCGCATGCATAAGCTTATGGAAGGGCAGCAGCTTACCAAGCATGAATTATAGAAACCAATAAAATTAAGTGCATTAATTTGTATTGTTGTTCGTTCCAAATGGAAGTTGGCAGTGCCAAAGCCAAGGGCAATATAATCAAACCTGGCAAAAACGGTAACAGGATTATATTTGATGCATGCAACACACACTTTTGTGTGCAGGCAGCTGCACAAGCATTTAAATGCCGCCGGGGCAGCTTACGTTTATTCAGATGTCTCTCGTTGTGTGTACATATGTACATATGTTTGGGCCATCATCCAAAATGGAATGCACAATAATAGCCTTCCTTTGATTGCATTAATTGGCCTTTAAACGGATTAACCGAAGTGCGGGGATATTAAGAAGAGATATTACTTATTGCTAAAAGTTTATTAAATGCATGAGAGAAGAATTTAATAAAAAATGCTACAAATAATATGATTAACATTTATTCTTTGGGATAAAATCTTACAACTTTAATATAAGAAGAAAAAAATAATAAGATATTGTGATACAAATTATTTTGAATTAGCAATTTTTTTTAAGGTTTCTCTCTCTTTTTATTTTAGCTTGTTTTCTTTTCTTTAAATATCTATTTATTCAGTAAAAGTTCGCACATTGTTTATTTGAATTTATCAAAAACGTTGCGCCATATCGTTATAACGTAATCGTCATCGAGAGTGAAAGTTACTTTTCGATTTTCGATATTTAAGCAGGCGGTGCCTGACTGTCACACTGAAAAGCCGGCGTAGTATTTTTTTACTATCTTTCTTCCGGTCACCTTGCCACCAGTCGTGCGAATTTTTTGGAAAAAATGCCGAACGAAAATCAAATCGACCTTTCCGGTGATGGCGGCGTCCTAAAAGAGATCCTGCAAGAGGGTCAGGGCACCGAGACGCCGCACACTGGCTGTACGGTGTCGCTGCACTACACCGGCCGCTTGGTAGACGGCACTGAATTCGATTCAAGCGTCACCCGCGAGCCCTTCGAATTTCCGCTCGGCAAAGGTGAGTGAAAATGGCTTCGAATTGTCAACTAACTGCGACTTCTGGAATTTTCGGAGTCTATATTTTCCTCTTTCTGTGTGTGTCCCGTTTTTTTAGGCAATGTGATCAAGGCTTTTGACATGGGGGTGGCCACCATGAAGCGCGGCGAACGCTGCTTCCTCACGTGTGCTCCGAATTACGCTTATGGGGCTGCCGGCAGCCCACCCGCCATTCCGCCAGATGCTACTCTGGTCTTTGAGGTATGTGCAGTCTTATCTATTCGGGAAACATCTATGAAAAATAATCAGAGAACTTTTAATTCATATTTTATTGATTGATTTCCTATTGATTAGCATTGAATTATATATATTTTTTTCCTTACTTTTACAGCTTGAAATGCTGAATTGGAAGGGCGAGGATTTGAGTCCCAATCAGGATGGCAGCATTGATCGCACCATTCTGGAGGCCAGCGATAAGAAGCGGTCACCCAGCGATGGTGCCTTTGTCAAGGGTAAGTCGCAACACCATTCTGCGGTTTACTATATCTTATGCGGTTTCCTAAAGCTCACATTTCTGGCACTTTCGGGGACCGCGTGTTCGAGGAACGCGATGTGGAGTTTGATTATGGCGAGGGCAGTGCCATCGGCGTTATCGAGGGTGTGGAGATTGCCCTGGAAAAGATGAACATAGGCGAGACTTCCAAGTAAGAGAGCCAAGCAAGAGGGGAAACCCAGCTATACATTTTTAAAAATCTTTTCTTAGACTTAAGATCCAGTCAAAGTATGCCTTTGGCGACAAGGGAAGCGAGGAATTCAAGATACCACCAAACTCTGCCGTGGAGTATACTGTGAAGCTCATCGACTGCGGCAAGAAGCTGGAGGAGTGGAAGCTGAGCGACGAAGAGCGTCTGGCAGAGGCCAAGGCATACAAGGAGAAGGGAACCAACTATTTCAAGAAGGAGAACTGGTCACTGGCCATCAAGATGTACAACAAGTGCAAGAGTCTGCTGCCCTCGAATGCCGACACCAACGAGGAGGTGAAGAAGGTCAAGATAGCCACACATAGCAACATTGCGCTGTGCCATCAGAAGTCCAACGATCACTTTGAAGCCAAGCAGGAGGTTAGTTAGGTTAACATTTGTATTAGGCCCTAAAATTCATTATTAATTCCGAAATTCAATCATTTTTCCTAGTGCAACGCTGTTCTGGCTCTGGATGAGAACAATGTTAAGGCCCTCTATCGTCGCGGTCAATGCAACCTGACCATCAATGAGCTGGATGATGCCCTCGAGGACTTCCAAAAGGTAAGCATTAATTTTTTTCTTATAAATGCATTTTATTAAAATTATTTCTCTTATTAGGTTATCCAATTGGAGCCAAACAACAAGGCCGCTGCCAACCAAGTGATCATCTGCAAGCAAAAGATCAAGGAGAGCAAGAACAAGGAGAAGAAGCTCTATGCCAACATGTTCGCTAAACTGGCTGCCAACGATAAAGAGGTATTGCCGACTCCCATAACCACTGAATAAACAAAAACAAAACACAAAAAAAAACCAAATAAAGTACAACATTCTCATCTCTCTCATCCCTTGCGTCGTATCCTTCCTTTGTTAGGACGAACCGCCGCGCGAAACCGACGTGCTGAGCAAGTGCGGCGAATGGTCTGAAGAGGATGCCAAACGCGAGGCTGAGCTCACGCTAGAGCGCGACAATATAATTATGATCTAAAGCGGATCATCGTCTTAGTGCTTTAATTATTATGATTATTATTATACCCCACAGCAGGGCTTATAGTCCCTAATCGAAAAAATCCAGTAAATGTAATGAAGAGATGCTTATTATACGAAATACATAAATAAAACGCTTTGTCAAGTACTTTTCGGCAGCAACTGAAAGCTGGGCCTTGTCTCCCTGTCCCGCAGCCATAGTGGTGATGTGGGCACCTGAACCTTGACATACTCGGAGGCCTTGAAACAGTAACCGGAACAGAATTTCTTGCGCTCCGTGAGATCGTAAACTTTGTTTTTGGAAGAGCTAATGGCGTACTTTTGCTTGGGGACCCTAAAAAATAGATATTTTTAATAAAACAGCCTTGGGAATGCCTCTAATCGAAGCACTTACTTCTCTAGGAGATTGGAGCATAGCGGATAGCCGCATAGTTTGTTTATGTCTCGCTCATCCACAACATCTGCGTAATTCGAGGGACCAATCTCCCAGAGCTGCAGGTAAAGGCATTTTTTTAATGCTAATTACGTTCGTGTTGCTTTAAATTTGCATTATTTTTACCAGGGACAGGAACTCGGCCTCCGGTATTCCCGGCTCCATAAGCCGCACCACAACAGCATGAGCCCGCGCTAGTGCCGCGCGTTTCTTCACCACCGCCGCGATGAGCTGTTGCCTGCAATGGAAATGGGAATAAGTAACTAATTGAATATTTATCTATTCTAATTAGACCTCAGTTGCTCGCCCTTTTCCGTTGTCATTTCCTTGGGATTTTGCAATTTTAATTTAACAACAATTGCGTCGATAGAGCTGCACTGATTTCGATAAATATTAGTGAAGTGATAGCAAGGGTATATTTTGAGTCAGCTGTTTTTGTCTTTTTGGTATATTTAAGTGTTTTTACGGCGGGCACACTGTTATGAAATAAACAAAAATAAACAAGAAATTATTTTAATCTACATAATAAACAATGCCAAAACTCTTTCTAAAAGATGGAAAAACATGTCAAGGAAGAAGTCTGCGAACTTTCTGACCATGATAAGCCCAAATGGAACTGCAAACAGGAAATGGGAACTCAAGAGATTCCTCCTAGAGTGAAAATAGAAGAAGCCGAAGCAGATTTCGTAGAGAATCAAGAAGAATCACAAGGAGAGCAGTCTTATGATCATATTCAAGTAAAGAACGAGCCACTGGAGGAAGACCATATAGTAATCTGTCCATCTGTCTATGAAATCAGTGAATGTGACAGCCAAGTAAAAGTCGAGGACAATTCGAATCAACCAGAAGATTACTGTGAAAATCAAAATTATGACAATGAGGGAGAATATCCTATAAGAGCTCCAAAAATAGCTTACACCTGTCCCCATTGCCAAAAGGTATTTGAACATAAAGGCCATTTTGAGGGGCACATCCGTACCCACACAGGAGAACGACCCTTCAAGTGCTCCCACTGCCAAAAGTCTTTTTCACAATTAGGAAATCTTCAACTACACATCCGAACCCACACTCTTGAACGACCCTACAAGTGTTCACAGTGCCAGGAGAGTTTCTCGCGGAACGGACATCTTCAGCGACACATTCTGTCCCACACAGGAGAACGTCCATTCAAGTGTTCCGACTGTCCGAAATCTTTTTTGACAATCGGCGACCTTAACCGACACCTCCGGAAACACACGGGAGAACGACCCTACAAGTGTTCCCACTGCCAGGAGACGTTTGCTCTAAGCCAAAGTCTTCAGCTACACATCCTGTCTCACACAGGAGAGCGTCCTTTCAAGTGTTCCGACTGCCCCAAGTCTTTTTTGATTAGCGGGGATCTTAAGCGACACATCCGGACACACACAGGAGAGCGACCTTTCAAGTGTTCTCACTGTCAGGAGACTTTCTCCCTAAAGCATCACCTACAGCTACACATTCGAACACACACGGGAGAAAGACCTTTCAAGTGTTTACAGTGCGAGAAGTCATTTTCCTTAAAACAAACTCTTACGCGCCACATTCAGACACACACAAGGAGGACGATCTAAATAGACTGTTTCTGGTCATTATTTAAAGTCATTATTATTATTTAAAAAGTTTTTGTAGTAAATCAAATTTAAATTAAATGACTTTATATTCAAAAAGTTTCCGGATAACGGATAACACCTTCGATAACGATAGGTTGACAATTTTTTCCACACGCCGAGGGGTCACACTGGTATCGTAAATTGTAAACAGAAAGTCAAATTGATAACGAAAATGGTGTGCGAGAAGTGTGAGGCCAAATTGTCCAAAGTATCTGCCCCAAATCCCTGGCGAACGAGCACTGCCCCCGCTGGCGGCCGGAAAATCAACGAAAACAAAGCTCTATCATCGGCACGCGAGCGATACAATCCCATAGGCACCACTTTGGCACCCTGCCGGTGAGCATCAATCACAAGATATTTATCAGAATCTCTTTAATTCAGATCTATTCCCTGCTAGGATCTGCCGGCAAAAGGTACACCAGATGGGCGCCCATTATTGCCAGGCCTGCGCTTACAAAAAAGCCATCTGTGCCATGTGCGGAAAGAAAATCCTGAACACCAAAAACTACAAGCAGAGCTCAACGTGATGTCTTTTATCAAAGGATACGCTTAAGCCTAACCTAGCCATTATAATAATAATAATAACAATAAGCAACTATTTACATTGATTAAGCCTCTGTTGTGGCCGTCTTTTCGCGCTGCTCTCTTCGCCGCTTGGCGTTCTGGATTTGCGTGGAGTAACTGAGGGCATCTTTGTCGAATTCCAGCGGCATGATACCTAGATCCCCACAATAACGATTCTTGGCAATCTGCAGGTACTTCTTGCCCCTCACCGACGTTAGTCTTTTATCCTGAATGATCAGAACGTTGTCCGCCTCTTGTGTGGCCTTTGCCGTTCCAAAAACCGAGCTGGTGGTCAGTTCATCCTCCTGCCGTTCCTTTCGCGGGTGCATAACCAGCGTAACATGAACGTTGTGCTTGGTGGCAAAGCCTCGGAATGCAGCTATTATGGCATCCTGCTCCCAGAACTTGTCGCCACGATACGTGGACACTCCCATCATGAATTGCAGGTTGTCGATAATCACATGCATCACGTCATGGACATAGGAAGCGTGCTCGATGGCTTCGAGGACAGGTTTAAGCGGCTGCTGGCCATGAAAGGTCATAAAGTACAGTGGCAGGCGTTCAAATTCCTCGGCCCAGTGATTAAACTCTTGCAGTCTGTCGTCCAAAGGGTAACCAACGTATTGACGTAAAAGTGTGGCTGCCAGGCGGGTGTTGCGGATCTCGAATGAACCCCACAACGTGCTTACACCCTGCATGGCCAGGTCGAGGGAGTACTCGCTCATAAAGGTCGTCTTGCCACTGCCTGTAGGTCCAGTGAGGATGGTTAGCTCGCCTCTCCTGTGGCCCTTGAGCAGCTTGTTCAGCACCGGGAATCTTTTCCACTTCACTCCATTCACCTTTTCGATGTTTTGCAGTTCGCTGAGAATATCATTTCGCATCGCCCCAAATGTGGTGATGGCCTTGTGACGCACTGGCGTCGCCTTGGCAATAATGTGACGCAGATTGAGGCGACGGCGGAGAGCCAGGTGCGGCGCCGGTTCCGTTTCCGTGGGTCGGATCAACAGACAACGTCGCTCATCCATTTTGAGAGCGAACGCCCGAGCGGCATCCCAGCTATGACTGGCATCGTAGTGCAGCCAGAATACCAGCTCCTTGAAACGCTCCAAGCCGGGCAGGCATTCCTGCGGCAGCAGATTCAACTCGTAGGGCAGGCAGACAATGCAATCTAAAAGAAAATGGAGAGGAATTACATCATAATTAAGTACTAATTACTTTTCCTTACGCGTTTCAATGTTTTGTGTGGCAAGCACAATAAAGTCAAAAAGATTGCTGACTAGAATAGCTTTGGTTTTGTTTCCAGCTCCATGAATCAAGAGGCCAGAGCTGGAGCTGCCCTGGAAAGTCTCCTCACGTCGATCGGCCAGATGGAGCACTTTCTCCCCCACAACTTGTTGCGAAGCATTGCGCAACTTGAAGTGCAGCAGCTGCTTATGTGGCTCCCATTGGGCTCCAATGGCGGTTAGATGGGCTGCCTCTTTCAAACCCTTGATGCCCAGAGTCTCGCAGGCTTCCGGGGTTACATCAATAAGATGGGGAAAGCGGGATTCATATAGTGGCTGCCTTTGCGGTTGTCTCTTGTAGCCAACCGGTAGGGGAAGCTGATAAGCTGCCAGAGCATTACCCAGCGAGGTTTTTACATCGCAATTAGGGCACATAAAGGCGCCTGCAAAAGAATATCCCATTAACAAACATCTTTGATATATTTAGGGGTTGTTTACGCACCCGTCCGCTTGTTTACGTAAGCCAGCAGCCCGCCGTGGTCCGTCGTGCTTTTTGCCGTTGCCGGCGTCTGCCTGTTGCGTTCACATAATCGGCACTCCAGCTGCAAGCACGTGTGCCCGTCCTTGTGGGGCAAGTTGATCTGTCGGAGTTGCCGCTTAAAGTCCACATATTCCTTGGGGTCCAGCGTACACTCCCCCAAATTTGTGTCCACTTGGGTTGCGTAGTTTTCTCTCCAAACCCGAGATTTGTTATTATTTATACGGAGCAGCGGTTTGATTAAACCGGCGCGTCTCATTTTCCATGCTATCGATAACGAAACTTATCGGCGTTCAATCGGAGATGGAGCGAGGCGCTTAATTTTAAATATTTATTGCGGAATATCTCTATTAAATTAATATTTGCAATTAACATTCGTTTTTCAGAAACCAATTCTAAAAACTATCGAAATTACGCTAGTGCGCGACTGCAACTTTTATGCAAATTACGTAAAAGCTCCAATTACGTTAATGCATTGCAAAATAAAAGCCAGAAATTTAACAAACCATTAAAATTTATGGATAACCCACCTGCAATTAATAAAGTTCCTCTGCATTTTATTAATATAAATTAAGCATCATAAAAAGCATATAGAGGACTGACACGACCCAAATACAAATAACACAAAGTAAATTTTGTTTTCTTTAATATTTAGTTCTTTATTTATTTAGAACAATGATTTTCTGAATTGGAGAACTCTCTTTGGAACAGCAAATGCACAAGTCAGTCAATCTGTAAAGAAAGAAATAAACATGAATTAGATCTTGCAAATTAAACAGCAACGAAAATAAAAATTCTGTTTAAAGTGCTTGGGTTCAGACGCCAAAAGCCATCCTTGAGCCGAAGCCCTCTGGTGGAAACCGCAAAAGGTATTTGAAGCAATCATCATTAAAGCACTTTAACTACTTATTTTTTATTACTGGTAATTATTAAAATACATACCTTGCTTGGCATTATACACGTGCTTAGCTGCATCCATCCAAAGGCAGGAGGACCTAACCTCAAAATGTTTTCGAAAAACTAGAAAAAAGAAGAGAAACTTTGAATTAATAAGTGTAATTCATTAATCTTGCCAAGGAAATGTTTGCTTCTTGAATCAGTTTACAATTTTCCACACGAGTCTAGCTCTCGGTACAGGTCTGTGTAAAAAATCATCACAAGAGCAAAGGTATTTGTTTGAGAAAAACGAAGTCTTACCTTTATTGGGTACCCAAGAGGGCACGATCCAATGGCCTCACATGTGTCCCGAGGTGTCTCAACGGCATCTCATGTGCCCCGAGGTGTCTCAAGATAACACATGTGCCCCGAGGTGTCTCACCGGCTTCACATGTGTCCCGAGGTGTCTCAGGCGCACAATGTACGCTTCAAGTTCAATTTATCCATTAAATCTGCTTTATTTTTCACTGTAAAAGAAATTACTATCATTAGCACTCTGTCTACGCCATGAAAAACTAAATATTATACAAATGGCTGCCATCAGATTGCCGATTCATCTTTAAATGAACAAATATTGTTCAACAAAACGCTGAAAAATACAGCGTTGAGTCGAGAAAATGTTCCTTCAGTCTCGTCATCAGTTTCATCATTTGTGGCACAACATTTTTATAATTCACTTTAATTTTTATCTTTTATCTTAACCGAGTTTTTTTGACTTACCATCTTGAGTTTTTGAAATGAAATGAACGAATTCCGACAAATGCACGTGGGAAGTAATGGCGGCGGAAAAGAAATGCAACCCTTCTTATCGATTCTAAGTATCGCACTATCGATATTGAGAATATTTGTAGTATTTTTTAATTTAAAATATCATATTTAAATTTGGTATTTTTAAATGTTTTTCAAGTATCGTTTTACTGCAATTAAATATACAGCATATACAAATTAGAATAGGTAAATTTTTAATACATTCGTGTCTTAATTACTTATATATTTATGTATTTATTTAGTTTGTATAATAAAATTTTGTAGTTATTTATATATAATATCGATTTAATATCGATAGACCACATCTAATCATCTCTGCCCGAGCAGCTGATCACCAAAATCGTAACCCGCACGTGTGATTCTGTTTTTAATTGTTTACGTTTTTAAGGAATTACATTTGAAAATGGTAATTTACTTGCAATTTTAAATATTTCCCATCTTTACACATTGTCCGAACATTACAGGGAAAACACAAGAAGACGCAAAAGGTGAAGAAGCAGCGAAATGCTCAACTGAAACGCCTGATGAAGCCCACCGACACTCGGATCAAGGAACAGACGAGGCTCAAACGAAAGAAGGCTGCCGATCCCCACGAGCTGAAGGTGCATCAGGTTACCCAACAGAGCTCCGCCTTGTTCTTCCAGTACAACACCCAGCTGGGACCGCCCTATCACATCGTCTTGGACACGAACTTCATAAACTTTAGCATCAAGAACAAGCTGGACATTATACAGGGAATGATGGACTGTTTGTATGCCAAGTGCATACCCTACATCTCGGACTGCGTGCGTGCCGAGCTGGAGAAGCTGGGCAACAAGTACAAGCTGGCCCTGCGCATCATTTCGGATCCCCGCTTCGAGCGCCTGCCCTGCCTGCACAAGGGAACCTATGCCGATGACTGCCTGGTGGAGCGAGTGCGTCAGCACAAGTGCTACATTGTGGCCACAAATGACAAGGACCTGAAGAACCGTATCCGCAAGATCCCAGGCGTACCCATAATGTACGTGGCGGCACACAAGTACGCCATTGAGCGTATGCCAGAGGCGTATGGCGTAAAGGCGTAGGATTCTTAGTTTATAAACCGATTTAAAATATATACAAATAATTTAAGCTGCATCACGTAGACTTTTCTTAGAATGTCAGCTATGACAGAAGCTTCCCATAAATTTATAATTAAGAAAACATATTCTAGTTTAGATGTTATTGACGTTTATTTCAAAAACTCTGGTTCATCGTGGTCATCGCTCTTTAGGCATCGGCGTGCAGACGAGCAGTGGGCTTGGACAGGAAGTCCGAGTATGCCTGGTAGGGGGTGGAGCCCAGAGGCATCTCCTTCCACAAATCGGGAGTAAGGTAAGCGTAGGTCTTGGCGATGGCGGCATAGGTAGCCTTGGCAAAGTTACCAAGGGTGCCAGTGGAGCCACGGGCCGAGGTGTAGCAATCCTCAATACCGGCCATGGTCAGCAGCTTCTTGGGCACGGGGGCCGAGACGATGCCAGTACCACGGGGGGCGGGGATGAGACGCACGGAGACGGAGCCGCACTTGCCAGTCACCTTGCAGGGCACGGTGTGGGGCTTGCCGATCTTGTTGCCCCAGTAGCCACGACGCACAGGGACCACAGACAGCTTAGCGAGGATGATGGCGCCGCGAATGGCGGTGGCCACTTCCTTGCTGCACTTAACGCCCAGACCAATGTGGCCGTTGTTGTCGCCGATGGCAACGAAGGCCTTGAAGCGGGTACGCTGACCGGCACGGGTCTGCTTCTGGACGGGCATGATCTTCAGCACCTCATCCTTGAGAGCAGAGCCCAGGAAGAAGTCGATGATCTCGAACTCTTTGATGGGCAGAGAGTACAGGTAGATCTCCTCCAGGGACTTGATCTTTCCCTCGCGCACCAGGCGACCCAGCTTGGTGACTGGCACCCACTCCTTGGAGTCCTCCTTGCCGCCACGGCCGCGAGCGCCGCGTCCACGGCCACGACCGCGTCCACCACGGCCACCACGAGAGCCAAATCCGCCACGGAATCCACTACGGGCTGGAGCTGCGTCCGCCATTCTGCAAAAGAAGCGAAAATGAGGTTAGTTTCGAAGATAACAGTGTAAAAGTTCTTAATTAAAAGTTTTCTGGTCAGACGCCTTGCCCATCGTTAGGCCGAAGCCTTCTGGTGGAAACCGCAAAAGGTATTTAAGGTAATCATCATTTGATTTTACATATTTTCTCAGCTGTCGCCATTTTGAAACACGTGGTAAAACCAATAGTCAAGCTATTTTCTTAAAAATAAGCTTGATTTTCTGGCATTCCACAGGGAAATTGGGTTATTAATGTTTTTCAATGCCTTGGCTATGCTGAGCACTAATTTTTATTCTTTTATATAATCTATTTCACACATAAATTAAGCAAAGAAAATCTTACTTGTAGGTCTATCAACTTTATTGGGGAGAAGACGAAAACGAAATGGACGAGACGGCCATTTTGGCCTGGCGGCCTTTGCTTTGCCTCGAAATACCACATGCTTAGATTTTCCTGATTCCGGCAAACGGTCATATTTAACTTATCGATAAACATAAGTGCATTTTTTTAAATAATCTTTAATAGTATTTTAGCAAATTTTACAATTAATAATAATAGTTTAAATAGTGAAAAAGTTTGCCGCCTAAAATGTACTTTTTGCTGCCGCTGTCCCTTTGCTTCCTGCTGATCCTGCCAGCCGAGTCTTTTGAGCCATTCAGCATGACCGCCGTGGGTCTTGGCCTGGCCGGCACTGCAGTTTATTTTAAGAATCAGACATATTGCAGATTCTACGAGTGCTGCGATGACCGGAGCATACCGGGCGACGTACAAGCACTCAAGCGTTCGCTACAGAGTACGCTTTTCGGCCAGCACATCGTGGCACGGCACCTAGTGCCCGCTTTGATGGCGCACGTCAGCTCCCAGAGGACGTCACGCAAGCCGCTGGTCATTAGCTTTCACGGGCAGCCGGGAACGGGCAAGAACTTTGTGGCGGAACAGATCGCCCAGGCACTTTACCTGGAGGGCTCGAGGTCCGGCTACGTGGCCAAGTACCTGGGCCAGGCCGACTTTCCACAGGAGGAACGCTTGGGCGAGTACAAGAAGCGTATAAACGAGGAGGTGAGAAAGCAGTTAAACAACTGCCCGCGCTCGTTGTTCATCTTCGACGAGGTGGACAAGATGCCCAGCGGCGTCTTCGACACGCTTGCCTCGCTGGTCGACTACAATGCCTTTGCCGATGGCACGGACAACACGCAGGCGATCTTCATCTTCATCTCGAACACTGGCGGTGTACACATAGCCGACCATCTGGGCCAACTGATGTCAGGCGGCAAATTGCGCGAGGACACCCGGCTGAGTGACTTTGAGCCGCTGTTGAAAAAGGCCGCCTACAACACGCAGGGAGGTCTGAAAAAGACCGCCTTGATAGACTCTCATGTCATCGATCATTTCATTCCCTTCCTCCCCATGGAGAAGACTCATGTGATAATGTGCCTGGAGGCAGAGTTCGGGCGCTGGAAGAAAACTCCCGACAAGAGCATCATAGATGACATCCTGAAAAACTCAATTAGTTTTGATAGCAAACACGGATTGTTTGCTATCTCCGGCTGTAAGACGCTAGAGAAAAAGGTGGCCATGGCCATTATTTGATCAACCCTGTAATACCAAGTCAAAGTTATTTTGTTTTTCTGCGAAATGCAGGCATATTTTAAGGAATAAAGTACAACTTTCTATTGTTTTAAACATTTATCGAAAATGTCACTTATCGATACCATTTATCTCTCTCTTCCCTAAAGTTCTCTGGTCACACTGGCGATTCTAGCACGTTGTTTTGAAAACTTTACCTGTAAATGTTTTGATTTTGTTTGCTGCCATGTCTAACGCTTATTTCGATGAATACGAAAACTTGGAGGTGAGCTTCCGGCAGATAAAGATTCCAAAAATTACATACATTAACCCAAATGGCAGATCCATGAGCTCATGCTGAAGGATCGGCCCCGACAAGCCGCATACTACAATGCGATACTCGGAAACAAGGCACTGTTCAAAGATAAGATCGTTATGGATGTGGGCGCCGGCACTGGAATCCTCTCCGCCTTCTGTGCTCAGGCAGGCGCCCGTTTGGTGTACGCCGTGGAGGCTTCCAATGTGGCCACCAAAGTGGCATTGGATCTGATCGAAGACAATGGCCTGACGAACGTTGTTAAAGTCATTCAGTCGCGGATCGAGGAATTCGTGCTGCCGGCCGAGGCCGAGAAGGTGGACATCATTGTTTCCGAGTGGATGGGCTTTTATCTACTGCACGAGGGCATGCTGGACTCGGTCCTGCTGGCCAGGGACAAGTTCCTTAAGGAGGACGGCCTTTTGTTTCCCAGCGAGTGCACCATTTTTGTGGCGCCCTGCGCCGTTCCCTCGCTCTTCGACGACTGGCACAGCGTGGACGGCATTAAAATGAACACATTTGCCAGCAAGTTGCGATCCCAAAAGTCATCCCGGCCTGAGGTTATGCATTTGAACCCCAAAGACTTGCTTCACGAAGGCGTTGTTTTCCATTGGATGAACCTACTGGATGTAAGTACCAGCGACCTCGACAGCATTCAGTTCAAAGAGGTGGTTACGGCCCAGAAGGCAGGCAACCATCAGGGATTCTGTATTTGGTTCGAGGTGCGCTTTCCCGGTGACGACGAGTCCGAGTCTGTGGTTTTAAGCACATCCCCGCTTTCCCCACAAACTCATTGGAAACAGTGCGTGGTTGTGCTGCCCGAGGAATCCTGCGAGAGCCTGGAGGAGAAGTCACCCATTGCCTTTCAAATAACAATGAAACGCAGTGCGGGCGACATGCGCAAGTACAACCTGGAAGTGGATCTACTGGATCCCAACACTGAGGAGCATCCCATGCCCTGTCCCTGCCACATGACTAAATGCATTCTGACAGAAGCACATCTGAAAATGATGGACACCTCGTGATTATATTTCGACAAGGGGGAATCCATTTATTTAACACTTTTTTTAATACAAATACAAAATATATCTCAGTCAAACTTAACGTCTAGTTTAGAAATTGAATTCTCTGCTGTAAAAAAATATAATTATTTAACTTTAAACCATTAAACGTTGCAGCCGGCTCTGAAGTTCCTTCAGCAAGTTCTGAAGACGATTGGTGTCGGGCTTTTGATAGCAAATATTCAAACAGCCAGCCACTATGTCCTGAGCCTTGCCAATGATGCGTCGTCTGTAAGGGGAAAAGACAGATATAAGTAAACACGCTCCTTAAGTAGGGTTTCTCTCTTCTCAAAACTTACTTGGAGCGATACCAAACGGTTTGTGCATTGTCCGCCAAAAGGGTGACCACTCGAATGGCCGATTCAATCAAATGCCACTCATTACCCTCGTTGGCCCACACACGTTCATTCATCGAAATCATTCTGAAATGTTATACAATATAAGTTCATATTTTAAGCATAACCCTTTAAGATTCACTCACCTCGAGTAGTATTCCAGGAGGAGCTCAACATCCAGACTCATGGTGACCAGTTTTTCCGGCACTATTCCCTCTGGTAACCTCAGTTGACAGGCCTTAATTTCCAGCTCCCTTATGAGGAAGGCAAAGGGAAAGCAGGCACCCGATTCATTATATTCCCTTACCAACAACTCGATTTTGGTAAATAACCGATTGCTGCGCTCCAAAGCCGTGCCCGGCTCCTCGACAATGCTATTGATTATGTTACCCCACACCGATTCGATAAGCAGGGGATCGTTGTGATGGGAGCAGTTCAGTATGGACAATTGGCACTCCCAGAGATTGAAGGGCTCTGCAAAGTGTGTATACAGCTGTGTGATATCGTACAGGGCATAGTGCAGCTCCTTAACGGCGCCAGCTGCCTCGTGATTACTGCGAGCCAGCTCCTTCATGGCATTGAGAACTGTTCGTTGAACTTTAGCTATGTCCAGCTATGAATTTTAAAGAGAAAACATTAAGAAAAGAAATATTTGAAAGAGTAAATAGTATTATTACCTTATCTTCCAGCTCTTTAAGGAATATTCCATTTGTTATGGACGAACCAACGTTGCCATTTCGCATGGACATCACCGCTCGCACCAAATACTCAATGCGCTGCTCCAAAGTTATATTTTCGCTGCGCGTCATTGCCAAATTATCCAAAATCTGTGCTGCCTGTGGATGATGATTGTTCTTCTCGTAATATTTCCACAGCAGATCGATCACAACCACATTCTCGGCATTGCGCGTGGCATTGCGTCGCAGGAACTCGCCCAGTGATGGCTCCTCCACATCCAAAAGCTCACTGAGCATATCGTGGGCAAGCAGCCATTCGTAGAGGGTCACATGGATCAGGGGGTCCTTGACGCGCAGCGTTTGGGTGACAATTTTCGGTATAACTTTGCTGGAGCTTATATTTTTCAATTGAAGAGGCGATGATGTTTGGCTTTGATCCTGCTGCGGATTCATCTTATTCCTTGCCGTCTGATAGATGTGATCGAGCATATTTTGCACCTCCTTGTAGTAGTTCATCCTCGTAACAAAGCAAGCGTAGCCCTCGCGATCCTCAGATGGTTCCCCGTTGTTGTAGAAATGTATGCCCACCTCCTCGGGATCGCTTTTGGCCGCACAAACGGCCGTAAGCTCAATGACGCCCTCGTAAAACTCTGTGGATGTAAACTGTTGGCAAATACTACGCAGCGGCAAGGTGGGTGCAGCTTCTTTGCACATTTGCAGGGTAGTTCGAAGCTTCTGCTCCTTTTCGGTGGCCGAAGTACAGTTCTTGGCATTCATCAACAACTCGGTGGCTTTGTAGGTGACGGCATCCTCATGTTTATAGAGATTAGGACAGTGTTCACGCAAATTATTGGACACCTCCGTCACTCCGGCCTTATCTTTAAGATAAAGATTGATCAAGGAGATGATCAGAAAGGCAGTAACCTCCGAACGGGTGAGCAGAAGGTCGCGGAAAGTGCAACACTTCAGCATCTTCTGCTGATCAATATTAAGCTGCAGGCAGATATTTTGAAAGGGATGCGCATTCAAGA
Organism: Drosophila truncata; assembly: GCA_008042515.1. Classification (NCBI taxonomy): domain Eukaryota; kingdom Metazoa; phylum Arthropoda; class Insecta; order Diptera; family Drosophilidae; genus Drosophila; species Drosophila truncata. The sequence continues at coordinate 188,559 of VNJQ01007878.1, forward strand.
TGCTCCACAGAGACAGAACCTCACAGGCGTGTTCTAATTGGATGATATTTATGGGGTTATTAAAGGAAATTTAAGTGAGAAAACCATTTAACTTACTGACAAAGAGATTGAGGGCGGAGAGTGAACGCTTTTCCTCAACCTGTGCCTGCTCAGCATAGTTGCGCTGCTCGGAAATTGGCAAATGACTGTTGGCCATAATCAGAGTGTTGTAGCCACTGGTTCTGTCCAAGTGAGTGTCGAACGAAACGCGATTGGAAGCTGCAATTAAGAAGATGTGGGATAATTTAAGGGCTTAAGAATGTAACCGTTAAACTTACAGGATATATCGTGCACTGAATGATCTTCCAGGAATCGCCGCAGGGCCCGCAAATCGGTCAGCAAAACGGAACAATCCCTGGGACCAACTTGGGAGCAAAAGTTTTTGTCCACGCAAGGCAGTTGCCAAATGGAACGCAGCATCCGGGAGACGTACAAGTACAAGCCATCGTGTTTGGCCGAGTAAACAATTTGTGAATTTTCATTATTAATCACCGGCGATGGTTGTTGTAGGTTTGAAACTGAAAATACATTAAATATTCGTAATATTTCATCGAAAATTACCCTTTTAACCTTCATTACTCACTTGGACTTATTGGCTGATTAAATTGAGAAGCATTGTAAGACATTGGCGTGTTCCCCTGATTTGCATTCGGCATTGGCGTGGACATAAACATGGGCAAACGCTCTCTTCCAGTGGCTGCACTCTGATTCGCCAAGGTGCGATTGTTATTTGCATTCAGGAACTTTTGATGCTGAAAGCAAGGCTCACCGCCGTACAGCATAAAAGCTTGGGTGGCCCAGAGGGCAACATTACCGCCACGATAGCTGTCCGAGGTGGCCAGCAGCAGGGCAGTAACGCAGGCCTCACGCTGATTCTGCGACTGGAAGAACATCTTCACCTCCTCGTGATGCGGGCCATTGCAATACTGCAGAATCTGCATGAGAATGTCCGGCATCTTGAGCAGCTCAATGATATGCGTTCCCTGATTGGTTAGCAAAGCCACTTTACGCGAAAGTTTGGCACTATTCAAGGGGGACTTTAAGGAGGGCGCACATGGTTCCCGCACCTCCGCCAGGCCCCAAACCACGCCATCCAGACTCTCCAAAGCCGTCGACTCTACTAAATAGGTAAAGTTAACCGACGGCGCCGAGTTTACCGACCATAGAAGATCCTGTTCCTGCTGCTGGGTGGTAATCATCAACATATTTCCCTCCGTATAGTGAGCGGCATGCACTTGCTTTGGCTTGTTCGTGGTGGCATTTGGCGTGTAACCAGGCGGCAGGCGAACGTGTAGCAAATAAAGTCCCCTTGGAGTTTCACCTCCAACAGGCGAGAGTTGTGCCTGGGCAGCCGACTGGCCAGCAAAACCTTGATTATCGAATTGTGAATAGCTGGCAGTTAAGTCGAACTGTTGCTGCTGCTGCTGCGGCTGATGCACATGGAGCGATGTGGTGGAGAAATACAGGCGAACGCCACACTGGGTCACGGCCACGAGATGCAGTTTGCTGGAATCATCGGCGGTAAGCGGGCAAATGGCTTTGACACACTTGAAAATCGCAGGATCAACAGTTCTAAAAAAAAACAGTAGTTTTATGAATTTGTTTTCCTTTTTTTTATAAACTGTTTACTCACGTTATCAGCTTGACTGCCTGGTTTGTTATATCGTTTTGGGTGATCCTGCCCAGCCTTCGGGCTGAAGTGTAATCAGTACTAATGTCCCAGGCCTCGATGGAACCCCTTTCTGAGAGCACGTACAGCAACTTCCTACTGTTGTCTACCTCAATGCGCTCTATGCCGTCCACTTCCTGCAAAAGAAGATACTCTATCAATTCGGGAAGCCCAAAAGTAAAAGATTTCTTTTATTTACAGAGAAAACTTTGAGGAAACTCGGCACCATAAGCGAGACCAGACTCTGGGAGAGATTAATCTTTTTGCAACGCTTGCCAAACCAAGATGACTCTGCCTGATAGGAGATCTCATAAAGGCAGCCATCGCGGCCGCCAAGGAAAATACGTCCGTCGTCGGTTCCCTTGATGACGCTAATGGAGACGTTATCCGTGCCGATCACAAATATGGGTCTGTTCATCAGCTGCATTTCGTTGAAACCACTCTCACCGAACGTAACGCCCAGGACAATGACTTCAATGGGCGTTGTGAGCAACAGTAGGAACTTGACATCCTCCACGAAGACACCGGCTCTTGGCTTGATCAGTCCAACGCTGACTATCAAATGACTCAGGCCGTCGTAGTAGGCAACGTCTCGTGCCTGGTTGAAGGTCCAAATGTAAATCTCCGAATCGATCGTCAGCCAAGCCCGCCCAATCTCCGGAAAGAGGCCCATGGTGCAGTGGCATTTGATATCTGCAAGATAACGAACAAAGTAGAGTCTAGTTGATATTGGAACCAAAAACTACTTACGCTTGAAGTGCTCTAGGATCTCCTTGGGTATGCCCGACTTGGTCACCGTCCGCAGTTGTTGTAGGTTATGTGATTCGTCGGACTTGAGGAAGGACAGGCTTTGGTAGTCGTAATCGTTGAGTCCACTCGTCGTGGCTCTGCCATGTTGGCTGACGCCAGTCAACTGCAAAGATAGTTTTATGTAATCTTAAGAAACTGCTGTCCTAGTGGTTTACTTACCTCCAGGAGACCCGGCTTATTTCTGTCCAAATTGTCATGCCATTCCAGCATTTTTCCTGCCATCGCGAAGAAGTCGAGTTGGGCTTGCGGTGACGTCATTGTGTTATCCTAAACTAATGCGGGGCAGTGGGTAAAAGCAATTCTAACTTTAAAATGTAACTAAAAACAATTGTTTGAGATAAAATTCGCAATTTACGGCCGGCCGATGCTGTTGTACCCACGCTCCCGCCTTATGGTTGGCCTATCAATAATATCGATATCCGATAGAATCCTGGAACACAAGGGTATTCTTTAATTCCTTAAAAATTTAAGTTAATAAATAAAACAAACAAATTGGCTATACAGACATAATAAAAAATAATTATGAAATAAAATTATACAATATTCAGACATTTTCATATTTAAAATACTTATGAAATCAAATTATACAATATCCAGAAGCTTTAAATTTGACGCGGTTGTAATTGACCGAACAACGGGGTTTTTCCGTTATTTTGAAAAAAAAAAAATTCAAAAATAAAAACAATCAATTATTATTTTAATTCTGAAGCTTAATACTAATTGTAAATTCTTTAAAATCTACATATTTGTTTTTAATACAAACTTTATATTTCTACCACGCAAGAAAAATTTGTCATTCACCCCGAACCGTAGATATTTTTCAGTATACTATTCTGATAAGACAAATGCCAATCGATAAATTTTCAGTACACAATTCTGATAAGACAACTGCCAATCGATAAATTTTTTCCTTCAGCTACACAGCTTTTAAAAACTATTATAAATACAAATTATCGAAAAAAACATATGTTTCTGTGAACAATTCGACACTGGATATAAATTATTTGCATAAATATTAAATAATTAACAATATGATTATTAAAATGGTATATTTTAGTATATTTGAAGGAAAAAATCGATACATCGATATTAGTATCGATGCTTTTACAGCTCTAGTTTTCTTTCTTTTCGTCTCGTTTCCGGAACGAGCCCACACGTGGATTTTGTTAAATTGCATTTTAATAATTTGCAATTTCGTTAAATTACAATTTATTGTAATTGGCCGGTCCCATAGTAAGTTTCTGTGAAGTTTGGACCGAAATAATGGTCGGGAACAGAGGATTAAATGAGAAACTTTGACGAAAGAAACCAGTGGTGGTGTGGGCGGCACTACTACCAGCGATGCTTCTTCGCGGCTGCTACTCGCCGGAATCCCAATCGGCCATACACTATATTGAGAATAATTGAATGAAATGCTGTGTAAATCGGCGAAACGATGTGCCCAAAAATCACCTGTTGAATGTTGAAATGGATTTACCTCCTGTGAAGCCAACAAATAACCCTATTTACTTGTTTCCTACAGACTCGTCAACATGCGAACGATCAATTCCAACCAGTGCGTGAAGATCCCCAGGGATATCAAGGCCTCGGTGAAGGCCCGTGTGGTTACCATCACCGGCACCCGTGGCACGCTGAAGCGCAGCTTCAAGCACTTGGCCCTGGACATGTACATGCCCGACAAGCGCACCCTGAAGGTGGAGAAGTGGTTCGGCACCAAGAAGGAGCTGGCCGCTGTCCGCACCGTGTGCAGTCACATTGAGAACATGATTAAGGGTGAGTAGGAGAGACTGCGAATCCAGAAAACTTATTATTAACATTGTTTTGCCTCCACAGGAGTCACGTTCGGTTTCCAATACAAGATGCGCGCTGTGTACGCTCATTTCCCCATCAACTGTGTCACCTCCGAGAACAACACGGTGATTGAGATCCGTAACTTCTTGGGCGAGAAGTACATTCGTCGCGTGGAGATGGCTCCCGGCGTCACCGTCGTCAATTCGACTGCCCAAAAGGACGAGCTCATCGTGGAGGGCAATGACATCGAGTCGGTCTCTGGATCTGCCGCCCTCATCCAGCAGTCCACCACCGTTAAGAATAAGGATATCCGTAAATTCCTTGACGGTCTGTACGTGTCGGAGAAGACGACCGTTGTGAAGGTGGAGTCTTAGACTTTTATATTGTGTTTCTACCTAAAATGTTAATAAAAACCAACGGCCGAAACTTTCAATAAGAAAACAACGTGTGTGTGTGTTTAAAACGCTTCGAGAACCGAGAACGGAAATGCTGTAAATTAAACATTGCTTACGTATTTGAGATCGTACCAAGTTTTGTTTTACCTCATTTTGAAATTTGAATTCTTTGGAACCTGCAATTCTTTTTGGTTGATTTAAGGTTGTTGACTCTGAAACGCCTGTTGGGAAGATTTTTAGGGTCGTTTTTATGGGAGATTTATGACAAATCATCAGATTTTTATAAAATTGAATCTGCAACCATATCTCGAAAGCTGCATATATGTGTTTACATTAAATATAGGCACTCGATCCTATTTAAATACAATTCCTTATGATCTTAACTCTGCTTTTATGAAATAAAATTAGATCTGTCCCTTATTTTTCAAGCTTTTAAGCATTTTGGTAGGTAATTAATGGTCAAAAATCGAATTATTACCCGGTAAAGTAAAGGGATTTGGGGATAAATAGTTAAAGTATTTTATAAAAGCTCAAATTTACTGTTTTTACAAATCAGCTGTTCAAATTCAGTACGCCTTAAGTAATTAATTAAATTTCAAAGTTGCAATATATTCAATATGTTTGAAATGTGAATTCAAAAACAAAAACAGCAGTTCTTCAGCCCATTCCATTGTTCCTAAATATTATGAAATCCTAAATTTCGATCAATTAATTTTAAAAAGACTGGGAAAATTTTAAGAAATCCATCAGCTACCGTTAATGTCCACTAAAATAAGAATATTCAGTTTTTAAACGATGATTTAACTTAGGTCCTAAATATTTCAGGGTCTACTTTTAATGTTTTTAATTTAAACATTTTTTAAATGGTTTACGATACATCGAATAAAAGAATCGAATCATTCCCAGCTCTTCGATGACCACAGACAAATTTTAAAGTTTCACCTCTAGGCGCTTAAAAAGGTCCCGTTTCTTCCTAATTTCATTCATCGTCGAGCTTTCGTTCAACGCGGTACTAAAAGGAAACTGAAGTGATCAAGAGAAGGTGAAGTGAAAAGAATAAAAAATGGATTTGCCACCAAATACTGGAACTGCTCGTGGTCGGGGACGCGGTACTAAGCGTGCTCCAGAGGCTAACCGCGGAGTTGCACCTCGGCTGGTAAGTGTATTTCGCGCTTAAATTAAATAGAAAACAAGAATTTGTGCAGCGACTGCCATTTATAAAAACCTACAATTCAGAGAAAACAAATTTTGACAGCGTGCATGCATTTTTTTTCATCGGACCATTTATGATTAAGTTTGCTTGTCCCTTTGACCCACAGCCACAAAATGGCCGACCAACAAATTTATATTTTTATAACTAGACTCATTTTAATAATTACACTTTTACCATTAACATGTAGGAATTCTAACACTTACAATAATTAAAAGTGCAATGCCGGTGCTCATAATTTGAGAGGTAATACATTAAAAAGCGAATAGAACGCGTTGAATATTTAATTTTCAATTAAAATTTATTATATTTCATGAAAAAAATTGGGTGTCAAATAAAGTGACATATAATCTGTCATTTCATCTCATTGACATGAAAACTTTTGATTAACAAAACATAAAGCAATGAATTTACATCATTCAAGGTATTCATTCTTTTCAAACAGTATTTCATGTATTCGCGAGCTGTGTTCATTCTCCACTTGCATTCCAACGATGGCTTGAAAGATCAGAAGAAAAAAAAAAAGATTTTGCGTATGTGTGAGTGTGTGTGTGTGTGAAACTGTCAAGTTGACGCTTGAAAAAAAATGTTACCCTTTTTAATGTCAACGGGAAAGCTTAAAAATAAAAACAGAACAAGGTTTCAGCATTAAGTTTTTGTTAATTACATTCTTATTCAGCATCATTTCATTCAAAACCACGGATCATATTCTGCAAAAAAAATAACGATCTTCAGCATGTGTATGTGTAAATGAGAGAAATAGGAAGAATGGAGGGAAAAAACCGTGAATTTTGTGTATTGTTTGTGTGTATACTGGCGCCATATCTTAAAGCGCCAAAAATTGCAGATCAGAGCGGAGGAAAGAAGAAGCAGAATTGTCAAAAATTAATTTAGAAACCTAAAATAAATGATAAAACCTCAAAAAAAATATGAAAATAAGTAGTAGTAAAACTTTCAGCTTTCTAATCTTAAGCAGTCTAATTATTTCAAACTTTTTTAACTGTGTAATGTTGAAAAAATAGCTTATTCTCTATGTATAAACCTTAAAATTTGCAGGGCCAGTCTCCTCATTCGTCGCATTCTTCAAAGAGCGGGACAACTGTGGGAGCAGCAGGGGTAAGCGGTGCTCCGGAAAAAGATGTGGATCCCAGCTTGGAGACTCTAAGGTCCGGAGATACGGAGATACCAAGTTCGGAGGGTGATCCCCGCGGCTCTGTCCGTGGCCGTCGCCTGATCACGGATGTCGTCCACTCACGTCCCCAGGGACTGGCAACCAAAAACGGATCGTCTGGAACAAGGATTACGGTGCAGACCAACTATTTCAAGATTGTGAAACGTCCCAACTGGACAATATACCAGTATAGGGTTGACTTTACCCCTGAGGTGGATAACACGCGTCTGCGTCGAGCCTTTATGCACGAGCATCGCAACCTTTTGGGGGGCTACATTTTCGATGGAACTATCTTGTTCTCCTGCAATTACTTCAAGGCTATACCCAATAGTCCCTACGTTCTCGATCTGGTGACTAAGAGCCGCTCTGGTGAGCTTATTAAGATCAAGATCAAACATGTTGGCTCCGTCGAGACTGCGGATAATCAGCAGTTTCAGGTTCTTAACTTGATTCTGCGCAGAGCCATGGAGGGTCTAAATTTGCAGCTGGTTTCACGTAACTATTTTGATGCTCAGGCAAAGGTATGTTGAGTTTTTATTATAAGCTTTTTGCATGTAATTCATTATAATCTCTGTTATTTTAAGATCAATCTAGAGAACTATCGATTGGAGCTTTGGCCTGGCTATCAGACCTCGATTCGCCAGCATGAAAATGATATTCTACTTTGTGCAGAGATTGCACACAAGGTGATGAGAACTGATACCTTGTATCAAATTTTATCGGAGGCAATTCGCGACAATGATGATTATCAAACGGCTTTCAAGCGTCAAGTAATTGGTGAGTTTATATGGTTTATTATTAAAGCTAATTATTATTATATTTATTTTATTATTATTATGCTTTAATACTTAATTATTTATCATATTTGTTTCCAGGTATGGTGGTTTTAACCGACTATAACAACAAGACTTATCGCGTTGATGATGTTGATTTCAATTCTTCGCCGTCTTCGAAATTCGCCCAAAAGGAAGGTGAAATTTCATATTGCGAATACTATAAGAAGGTAAGTTATTTCTTACAATACATCTAATAATCGTAAACTAACTAAATATATATTTTAATGTTCAATTCTTCAGCGCTACAACATCACCATTCGTGACTTGAAGCAGCCTTTGGTTGTGTCGCGGCCCACCGATAAAAACATTCGCGGTGGCGATGATAAACTTATAATGCTGATTCCGGAATTGTCCCGGGCTACAGGAATGACGGATGCTATGCGTGCAAACTTTCGGTGGGTTAAAAAAATACAAATGACATAGTTAAATTACAATTTTATAATATATTTTCTTCAATTTTAATTAGATTGATGAAAGCCATGAGCGAATATACCCGTCTGACACCGGATCGTCGTATCGAACGCTTGCGCACATTCAATTCGCGCTTGAAGTCGTCGAAAGATAGCATGGAACTTCTAAAGTCCTGGCATATTGAACTGGACACGGCCTTGGTGGAGATCCCAGCTCGAGTCCTGCCACCGCAGAATATTGTGCTAGGCAATAACAAGCGATACTTGTGCGACAGCCGCGCAGATTGGTCTAATGAGTTCCGAAACTCGTCAATGTTCTCCCATGTGGACATCAAGAGGTGGTTGGTGATTACCCCTCGCCGGAATGTTAACGAAACCCAGGACTTTGTGAAGATGTGCATGCGCGTAGCTTCAGGCATGAAGATGCAAATCGCCGAGCCTCGCTAGTAAGTATTGCCTTTATTTTTCTTTTAGGATTTTCTATTGATTTGCTATGATTTTATTGCAGCGACGAAATCAACGATGACCGCAACTCTACCTACTCGCAGGCCATTGACAATGCCGTGTCCAAGGACCCACAACTCGTTATGATTGTCATGAAGGCCCCGAATGAAGAGAAGTACGCATGCTTTTGTTTGCTGTCTTATAAAAAGGCTTTTAATTTGTGATTTCTTTATCGTTTAAACAGGTACAGCTGCATCAAGAAACGCACTTGCGTGGACCGCCCAGTTCCGTCTCAAGTGGTTACCCTTAAAACTATTGCCCCTCGGCCGGAAAAATCGGCTGGCCTGATGTCCATTGCAACGAAGGTGGTAATACAGATGAATGCCAAATTAATGGGAGCACCCTGGATGGTGGAGCTACCTCTTCGTGGGCTGATGACCGTAGGCTTTGATGTCTGCCACTCGGCAAAGAATAAGAACAAGTCCTTTGGGGCCCTGGTGGCCACCATGGATATGAAGACATCGTGTCGGTATTTCTCCTCCGTGACGGAGCACATGAAGGGCCAGGAGTTATCCGACCAGATGTCCATCAACATGACGTGCGCTTTAAAAGCTTATCGCGAGCATCACGGTTGCCTGCCAGAGCGCATTCTTTTCTTCCGCGACGGCGTCGGCGATGGACAGCTCCACCAGGTGGTGAACACCGAGGTGAAGTTTCTGAAGGAAAAGATGGACGAAATCTACAAGTCTGCAGGCTTTCAGGATGGCTGTCGCATGGCCTTTTTGGTGGTGGCAAAGCGCATCAACACGCGTTACTTCACCAACAAGCGTAATCCGATTCCGGGCACTGTGGTCGATGACATTATAACCTTGCCGGAGCGTTACGATTTCTTCTTGGTCTCGCAGGCAGTGAGACAGGGAACAGTTTCGCCCACCAACTACAATGTCATACACGATAATATGGGTCTGAATGCTGATAAACTCCAGATCCTGTCGTACAAGATGACCCACATGTACTACAATTACTCTGGCACCTGCCGTGTACCGGCAGTCTGTCAGTATGCTCATAAACTGGCATTCCTGGTAGCGGAGAGCATCAATCGTGCACCGGCTCCGGGCTTGGAAAATCAACTTTATTTCCTTTAATCATCTCAACAATTCCCTAAAGGGCCAACTGACCATTTTTATATTCTAAGACATTGCAACACAACTTGTAGCTTGTAATTAAATATGTTAAGACGTTACAACTTGTAATTGTTGTAACTTGTAATTTAATATGTTTAAGAATATGAAATATGAATAAATGACCTTTAAGTTTAATGGTTTTTGTTGTACTTGCAAGAAACTGGAGAGAAGGCTATAATATTAATATAAACGCCAGACTTTGTTCAACTAACATATAATTTAATAATTCACTGTATAACTTTTTGTTCTAAATTACACTAATGTTACATATAAATTTCTTAGGTACCGAAAACACGGAAGACCTGAAATCCATCCTAAAATTCAATTTAAAAATCGAAGATGGCTCTCCAAATACGCTATTTCCTGATGTTTTGTGAAGTCTGTAATAAAAGGAGAAAGATCTTAATTAGTTTGCAAAATTGTACACTGACGTTATAAGTCTTTACCTGTTTAAATGATAATGATACGTAAAAAACACTTGTAGAGTTGCTGAAGCTACGAGTTTTTATCGTCTTGAACAGTTTCTGGCTTTGTCGTTGGGTTGATTTCTTCACCGTTCGAGTCCTAAATAATAAAAGGTAAAATATTAAAATTATACCATATGAAAATCTGTTTTATTAATAAATATTGAGTAGAAAAAAAGGGAGTTCCGAAATGTTATCAAAAAGCTATTTACAAACTAAGGGAATCGGTATCTAAGAGCCAATTCTTATTAATCCTACAAATAAATGGGAATCTCAGACCTGTCCTGCATGCAGTACTTAGAGTAAGAAATTATATGTATTGCCGACAAACAGCATGCTGGAATTTAAATAATTATTCATTATATCATAGGTATTCCTAGTATAATTTTTAGAGATTTTAAAGGGTGAAAATAAAAATAGTTGGATGATTAGAGGTTTTATAATGGACACAACTATGGAAATGTGAAGAATATTCCATGTTTATGACATCTATAAGCCAATAAAAGAAAATAATTTAAAATATAATAAATTTGTATCTAATAAAAATCAATAAATACGACAAAATCGACTAACGAAGCGAGAGATATACGAGTACTTACCCTTAATTCATAATAGCGAACAAAAATAGATCTAACAACAGTTATTATTCTGTTCAATTTTATCTCTAGTATAAAAAATATTACGTTTTAAGTAACCTTTCATTATCACGCCGTTTTAACATTTTTGTTAACAGGAAAAAATATATGTGTCTACATTTTAGATATTCTGAGGAGTTACACAGTTATAAATATAAATTTTGAATAGGTATAATATTGCTTTTTAAGTAACGAAGTAATTAATTAATTAATTTAATTAAATACGATAATTTAATACTTAAGAAAAAATATCTAACTGTGTAACACCTTTAAAAAGACAAGTGAGGTCAAAAAAACTAAATAATTTTTAAACTTTAGGCCCGCTGCTGCTTGTTTGTGTGTTTTTAACGTAATAGGTGCGTCTGGATTTATGTAAATTAAATCAGGTGACCATAGCTCATCCGTTAAAAGGCTTAGTTTTATATAGAATATATATCATCCCTTTCGTTTTCAATGTAAGTCGTGTGTTTTTGTTTATTAAATTTTTCTTTAAAATTCAAGTTTTGTAAACATCACCTCATTTTTGGGGTTTCAATGATTGGCAGTTTACACTATAATAATTCAAGTACAACACAATAATAATATATCTATGAATTAAATATATATATACATATATATATATGTATTCTATTCTTCTTCCAATCTATTACAAAAAAACCAGATCACAATTTAGTTACGAATTTAGCAATTTTGTCGAATGTTACCCAACAGAGTACATATTTTGATTTAAATATTTTGTTTATCGGTAACCTATATTTACAAATACATTTGAATTAATTAATATTAAATATCAAATATATACATATGTTATTAGGACTAGGGTAATTGCACTAACAATAACAATAATGACTACCAATAATACGATGGCAGCGACTGTCACTTTAAAATCCATCTCATAAACTTGATGAAGTAATCCTGCAAATTTACAATTACATCAAAACGAAATCGATATTTAATTTGCATTTTTATAAAGTTGAGACAGTAAAAAAAAATCTATTGGCTATTTGAATGTTGATCAAGGATATAAAACGATTGCATTGCAATGATCCAGATGAGGGAGTAACGTAAAAACTTAAATTATATATTTTAATAAGTACAAAAAGTATAGTAAACTTTCTGGATTATCTAAGGTACTTATGAATACAAATTTCACTAATGAAAAGCAAGAGAGTGACGTGTTTTCAAAGCTTTACAGAGTTTTCTATGAATTGTTTAAGGCTATGGCTTAAATTAATAATAAAAAAGTGGATAATGAAGGCCAAGGTATTTCGGGTTTCCTAAGAATGAACAGCACATTTTGGGGATGTATAACGATATGATTTATCGACAATATTGTGTATCGAAAAATATCGCTTTTAACTTTTAAATATTGTTAATAATTGCGTAACTTTTTTTTGAAGGTATTTGAAATATTTTCATTATGAAATTTATATTTTTTTACAAATTCATGAGTGAAAATGTAAGTTTGCTCTTTGCTCAATGAATTTTTCTATTAAACAAAATAAAAGCAAAACAAAGGCAAGGTTAGGGGAATCCTAAGCATTAAATATCTTCTAATCGGAATGAATGAGAATTTTAGTACGAAATCAAACACTACTTTCGCAATGATTTGCAGAGATCTCTTTGGGCGCATTAATTGTGGCAATGTTCCAAATTTACAAATGTCCTGTAATGGATTTCGAGGTCAGCATTGAGAGCATTTGGTAAAGCTATAGTTATGGACAGCCGCGCTGAGAGAGTTACTGTTCACAGAAAAAGACACCCACCTGGCTTTTCAAGAAATTCGTGTTCTGGACTCAGGTGTAAGGAGTATGCAGTGTGATCACCTTCAATATACTTCATTTTATATGTACATATACGCAGAGACATAATAAAAAGAAATTATAGTGAACCGAAAAACACAAGAGGGCAATGCAAAGGCAAAGGCAAATGCAAATGCAAATACAAATGATTGGTTTTCATCTCTTTTTCAAACTTCTAGAACTCGTTTCGATTACATTTATTAAAAACACTTTGATTTGGTAACTAAGAACATCACTATTTGACCATCCCTTCTACATGGTTTAAGTTTTAAATAACTTGATAACTTGGTTTAATTAAGCTTCGTTATTAATTACCTAGGCATTAATTACTGTATAAAGGAAAACAAAAGATTTATTACGTTATGGTAAGTAGTTAACCGGCAGAGATGACAAATACACTTTGTTGTCCTGGATATAAATGTATATTTCAAAATAAAGACAATACGATATATTATAACAAGCTTACTGTTTGTTTTGTTTCTTTTTCTATCTACAGATATTCGATTTAATTGAATTTTACTCAGACCCTGCATGGTCAACAGATAAGACTTACGATGGCAAAGGGCTCGGCAGCGCCAAAAGAACGATTGTATAAATCTCCAACAGCCCTCAAAATTTAACAGAATTCGAGAGTAATGAATATTTTTTTGTTAAACTGATCTTTTAGATATTATAATTATTAATATTATTTTGTTGTGTATAGAGTTGTTTTTTTTTTTAAATGTAAAATCAAAGACTTAATAAACTTATTTTTGGGAAACTAAACGCATAAGACAACCAAATTGGGATTATAAATTATTATGACAAAATCCTGAGACCTAACCCATAAAATCATTGTTCGGATTTCGAATTCATATGAGAGTCTTGTGAAAAGCATTCGCACCATTCAGGAATAAAGATCTCACCTTTTTGGCTGGCGGTGTTGGGACCTGAAGATGATATTTGTTCTGACAATAGTCGCGCAATAGCGCTATGCCTTCGGTACGATTGTTAGCGTAGCGCGACTCCCAGGCATCCAGCAAACGATTGTAATACCTCGGACTGTCATTGTATTTAAGGTACTTATGGGTTTGATCAGTTGGGAAAATACGCTCCAGTGGAGCACAACGCGCCAGTTCATCCTCGGCAATGATCAAGCAGCGGACGTCATCAGGGGTTAAGTTATTCAGGATCTCATCGACATACTATTGCAAATAATATTAAATATAATAAGTCAAAAGGTTGTACAAGCAAAACTAAGAACCCACCTCATTCCTATCCTCCATGGACTTCCTGGTAAAAGTATTGTGCTTAACCTTTTCCTCGCGCGATAAATAATTAATATAAAGTCGCTTGTCATAGCACATTTGTGTGCCAGGCGGAAATGAGAACTCGGCGGCCAGTTCTTTTTGCTTATCCATAGATAGTTTTGGAGGTACCTATAAATATATACCATTTTATAAATATTTAAAGCTCCTTAACAAGGCTTAAAATCAAACTCACATTGTACAATGCCGTGTTGAGAACGCCTTGCACCAACGGCGCCTTGACATGAGCATCTAGTGGCAGTTCCGAGTGTAAGCTCGGCGATATATTAACTTCCAATAGCCAGGGAACGAGATCTGAGTCTAGAATCACATCAAAGCCAAACAGCTCAAAGCAACTGTACTTGGACTCCACATTGGCCCGGATCATGCTATTGATGCCATTCTCGCCAGCGAGAATTGTGCGTAAAACCAAACTGCGCAGGGCCTCCCACAGGCAATCGGTGCGAACACCACGATTGGCCAAGTATTGCCACAACGATTTGATGGTCCACTTGTGGCCATGGCAGGCATTGACATCTTCGTTCTTTGAATAGTTCGAGGAGAACTTGTTGATGCTGTAGTTGGTCAAGTGCATGCAACGATCGTTTAAAGTATCTGTCTTGGCGCTGTATTTAACTGTGGAGAGAATATACATAAATAAATTAATAATATATTAGATAGTTATAGTTAACATAATGAAATAATTACCAGAAGCAAAGCGTGCCAGACCATTGTGGTACATAAACACCCGCAAAGGATTTACAGAGGTCACCAGCACATACAGACGCAGGTCAAACTTGCTGCCATTAATCAGAAGAGGCCTCTCTATATACCTTTCACAAACCAAGCACATAAAATTAGAGTTATTATACTTAATAAATTCATTTAAATTAGCTTACTTTTGGACAATAAGTGGCCTGCGCTTAGGGATCTGTCCCCATCGATTAATGACTCGAATTCCCGCTCCACGTGCACTGGCCGGTGGCTTTATAATCCACTTTGTGTTGCGCTGAGCATACTTTGGCCAGTGGCGGCGCAAGGCGCCCAAATCATTGGGAATAATGTAAGTGCGCGGCATAAAGCCAAACTCCCTGTTGCTATGCTTGCCCATCTGCCGCTGGAGATTCTTCCAGCACGAATCCTTACGCCCAATACGAAATGAGCCAGGCAAATGATTGATTTTCTGATACGAACGAATGGTCTTAAAGCAGGGCGACTTTAAATGCTTGCCCCAAACGCCCATCCAGTCGTTGGTTTCTGTAAAAAATTATATATTAAGAAATTCTATGGTTAAGCTGGAAAAACTCACTCTTTAGCATTCTCATGCCGCTGTTGGCCAGTATAAGACGTACTACCTTGGGCATAATATTGGTAATGCGCCATTTCAGCACTCGATGAAGCTCTGGCGGCACCCTGGGACCCTTTTTGGTGTTCGACGAGAAGGAAAGATAGGGAGGAACATGGGGAAACAGGCTGGGCACTAGCAGGGAATCGGGATTTTTAAGATCATCCTCGGAAGACTGCGTAGACAGATAACTGGGCGTGCTTTGGGGCGAGGCGAAGCGATCTGTGGAATGCGTTAGCTTGTAGGCATGCGCGCGATAACCATCCTCTGTGTCTGAGATAACACTGGCCGTGTCGCTCTCATCGAAATTGGAAACTAGGGAAAGTTGGGGAAATTATTAACAGTTTGCATTTAAAATTTATACCATTTCTTCTTACGATTGTCCAAATCATCGTCGTCATCAAAGTCCTCGTTGCGATCATAGTCAATGGGGCTGCGTTGTCCATCTGGCTTGCCTTCCGGCTCCATAAGAATCACAGTTTGTCCCTCGCCTCCGCCTCCGCCGCTTTTGTTGCCTTGCTGCTGCTGCTGCTTTAGACTGAGACTTCGCTGGCTGGCTAGCTGCTGCTTGCGTCCCATCCTTGGACTTTGAGTGCTGTAAAGCAGCACCCGGTGGACTGTAGGCAGGGGCTTCTTGGTGGACACATTTGCGCCACCTTTGGCCCTCTTTGGTGTCATTGGCAGCCGTGGCACTGGTTGATCCACCACCGATTTGCGTATATATTTCAATTCATTATTATTGTTATTGAGTAAACTATCTCCAACATCCTCGATGACCGTATTCTCAGAAATACGGCAATAGCGACGATGAATCTGTTCGAATCCATCAATTACCACAGATGCGTCGTAGACTTCTTTGGTTTCACGGTAATTCTCGCCATCATCCTCAGCCTCTACCCAGCCGCTGTCTGCAGCGTAATCCGTGTCCAAGCCATTGTTTGGCAGCTTTTCCTTTAACACATGCTTATCATCATACTTGAGGAGATTCGGCCAATTGCGTTCTGCGGAAGCCTCCCGTCGACCATTAATGACGGTATCCTCGGTGGTCGTTGCATCTCCACGAGGACTGACAGCGACAGCGATTGATTTTTGAAATTTACTCATTGGCAGTTTGCGGCTACTATTGGAGCCAAACGATTTGGACAGAAGCTCCGTCTCGCCACCTCCACGATTGTAAAAGTAGGAGAAATAATGCTGATAGTGCGTGTGATATTGCGTTGGACGTTCGGAGCTGCTGAAACAAAAGAACAAAGTTTAGATTCGTGGAAGAAACTAAGGTAATTATTGGGTTTCTTTTTACACACACATCTATGTTGTTCAATGGATAAATATATATATATGGGGAGATATCTAGAGTTTTGTGTAATATCTAAACACAACAACATACAAATACGTGTGAGTGCGTGTAAGCTGGAGGTTGTATGTTCTGTTTTTGTTTGTTTTCTTTGTTCAACAAGCAGGACAACAAGTAACAATAAATGCAATTGTGCAAAATTACAGTATGGCATCCCATGTCGGCTCTGGTGAGGCGCAATATCGATCCGGACTATTGTCCGTATATTTGGGCAAGCGGCCTTTCCGTTTTTTAAGCTCCGGATCGAAGTAAACGATGGATTGGTGCTGATGCTGCTCCTTGTCGGCGGCAGTGGCATAGGGACGCAGTAGTTTGTACTGTTGCTGCTGATGCTGCTCCTCTGCTCGCCGCAGATTCTTGTGGTAGACGTACTCGCAGCTCTTGTTGTTCCCAGCTATCATCCGCTGATTAATCAACGATGGCTGGACAAAGGCATCTGCGTAGAGTGCAGAATCCGGCGCTGAATTAGCTGCCGATTGTTGGTATTGCAACCTGCTGGCTGCTGGTTGCTTGGTGGTGGGAATTCGCTTTGACGGATGGTTTTGATTTTGATTTTGACTCCGACACCATTGGGTCACGGGATCGATTAGGTTGCAGTTGTCGTAATTGCAGTAATAAAGCGTTGTATTGTCCACATTGGAGTAGCAGCGGGCGCCAGGTGATCCTGGGATTTGTTGGGGGGCACAGTTGTTGCTGCTGTTGCTGTTGTTGTTATTCACGTTCAGGTTCAGGTTCAGACTGTTGCTGGCCAGGCTATAGCCACTGTTGTTACGCATGTCCAGTCCTGGTCACACACACACACACACTCACGTTAAGCTCGATGATTTGCGCTGTTTACAACCCACCGAAAAAAAGTCCTACAATTATTTAATGATTCGTTTGATGGAATGGAATGGAAAGGAGGAGAGGAGAGATTGCGGATGCAGATTAATCGCTGAGGAGGTCATCACATGTGGCCATACACGTGCATGTGTGTATGTACACACCCCCTCATGCCGCAGGGCAGCCACTCTGTAAACCAGGTCAAATGTACAGAAACTTACTTGCCTCGCGCGGTTTGTGACCTTTACTTTGTGTGTGTCGTCGGTCGGTAAGAGGATTAAGGCTCGAGCCAGAGATACGGCAGCGGCGGTGGTGTTGTTCTTGTTCTTGTTGCTTGGGAGTCAGCGGGCACAGGAGCTCCCAAAATATCTAGGTCACTGGCACTTGTCCTTAGAGCACATTGGCGTGATTACATTTCCAGCACGACACAAATTGCGCCAAGTAAATAAATAGGCAAACTAGAAGAGAAGAGGAGACGGACACGGAGGAGGCATCCTCCGATTCGGTTACAGAGTGTGCGTGAAGGTTGTGGTTGGTTAACGAAAAACTTACCTACAATAAAACTAACGGCAAATGCAGAATTTCAAAAACAGTGATTTATTTGGCCTTTATAAGTATAGTATGTTTGTATATATACTCCAGACGAATGGGTCTACTGGAATTTTAATAATCCATTCACTAAAACTTTTCACAGCCTACTATTGATACATGTGCATTTTGGAACCTATTTTGCACCCCCGCTATTAGAGATGGAACCCAATCGATGCTCTGAATAATCAAAATTGATTGAAATAGTCGATGGCAATCGGGTAGGAGTTTTAAAATTAAAACAACAAAACATGTTCTTAAGGAATTTACAGTTTTAAAAAGCCAAATACTAATGAAGAATGGTTTTATTCAATTGTTAAGTTAAATTAAAATATTAACTAAAATAAATTAAATTATAATTAATTTTATTGTACTTTTAATTTATTATCAAACTTGCCTGTGTCGACGTTTTTCACATATTAATATATGTGTTTTTGTAATTTTAAATAAAACTACCAACAATCGAAAACTCTTATACCAGTATATAAAAATATACCAGAATATACCAACATATCGATTGTCGACCCTCTATCGATATCATTCCAATTCCACCACTAAAACAAAGGTGTGGAAATCATAGTTTCCACAAAACGAGCAAATATTTGCATTTTTCAAGTCCCAAATTGGCTAATTAGTGTTTTCATTGGATCAAATTTGGCACCGAACAGCCTAAACGGAAGTGGCTGCTTAATGTTTGTTGTTGTGCTGCCTGGTGTGAAGCGAAAAGTGTGACGGGCGGTGAGTGTGTGCTGGAGTGTGTGGGAGGAGGTGGAGGGGAGAAGAGTGTTTTAAATCGAAGTCAGGTCTCTGCCTCTGCTGCAGCCGTGCGAATAGAAAGTGCCTGCACAAATATGTGTATTGTTGCGATTTAACGCAAGTGTTCACAAGTGCGAGAATCGCGTAAAGTCGCCCCAAAAGCCACATACACACAGTTGGGTGCGCGTACGTGGGTGCATGTGTGTGTGTGTGTATGTGCGTCAGACGGAATATCTAATTTGCGTTGGTTGGTGGGAGGCCAGGAGGCAGGGCAGCCGCCGCCGCTACGTAAAGTAGGTGCCACCACGTAAAGTCGCTGGCGTCAAAACGGAAGCCGATGGATAAGTCATTGCGCTCTATCGCCGTTATCCCAGTCGGAAAGGCGGCGTAATCGTTGCAGTGGGGGTGATTTTTGGGCGTAACGCTCTTATCACCCAATAGTGAATACCCATTTCCGTGGGGTGTGGTTTGGTTTTTGGTCCAGACATCAAATTTATCGCAAAATAATTGAAATAACAAACCGGGCGATTAAGCATTTCTTGACTTCCAGAAATCACAAGAGAAAAACCTTTAATTTGCTGGAAAATAGTGCTAATAGGAATGTATAAGCAAATGGGGTTTACTGAAAGTGTGACATATTTACAAATTTATAAATTTCAGATAATTAAGCTTGTTTATACTATAAACAGCCTTAAATTATATGTCTTTGTGATTGATTTCAAGCGCCGATTGAGGCTTTTTCTATTTTCTAAAGCTTTTTTATACTAAAAAGTTAAAAAGATATTTATTTTCATGTTTATATTATAAACAGCTTTAAATTTCCTGTCTTTGTGATGGATTTCAAATGTTTATTCAGGCTTTTTCTATTTTCTAAAGCTTTTTACTACTAAAAAGTTAATAAGATATTTAATTTCATGTTTATATTATCAACAGCCTTAAATTTGTTTTCTTTGTAATGAATTTCAAACGTTAATAGATGCTTTTTCTATTTTCCAAAGCTTTTTTAAACGAAAAAGTTAAAAAGATATTTATTTTCATGTTTATATTATAAAAAGCCTTAAATTTGTTGTCTTTGTGAGGGTTTTTAAACGTTGATCAAGGTTTTTTATATATTTTCTAAAGCTTTTTATACCAAAAAATTAATAAGATATTTATTTTCATGTTCTGCCGTTTGTATAATGAAGTTCATGACCTCACATTAAGCTTGTGAATCACCAGAAGCTTCAAGAAATGTTAATATAAAGAAAAGAGTTCTGAATCATAATTAAAAAAACTCATAAAACTTCAAAGAAAACATCCAGAATAACTTATATTAACTTCTTTAATTCCAAACACATAATAATTAAATATTTCTTATCTTCCAGTCAATGAGGAGGCGCTAATTATACTCCCGGTGTGTGCTGCTTAATTGGAGAGACAGTAACTATCGCCAGTAACTCGCCATTATGCCACTGCCGAAGCGATCGATTGAGCCCGTACACGTGGCCCGCTCCGTGTACCAGCAGGATGAGCTGCAGTCCGTGGAGCTGGAGACGGTCACAAACACCACACTGACGAACATTATCCGCCAGCTATCGTCGCTGTCCAAGCACGCCGAGGATGTGTTCGGTGAACTGGCCCGCGATGTGGGCAACATTGGCGATCGGGCCAATTCCCTGCAGGCGCGCATCGATCGGCTGGCCATCAAGGTGACCCAGCTGGACAGTACAGTGGAGGAGGTACCTCTGACGGATATTACGCGCAAGAAGGCCTTCAAGTCGGCCAAGATATTTGACCAGCAGATCTTCTCGCGCGCCACCATGCCGGCGCCCATGATGGAGACATATGCACAGTGTGACAAACCACCGCCGCTGGACAAGCTCAATGTCTATCGGGACGATGGCAAGGACGGGCTCAAATTCTACACGGATCCCAATTACTTTTTCGAGCTGTGGCGCCAGGAGATGCTGAAGGACACCGAGCGGGTGATGCACGACAAGGGCAAGAAGATGAACAGGCCACGGCAGGAGGGAGGCGCCGGTGGAGCTGCCGGACGTGGAAACAAGAAGCAGAAGACCAAGATTCGAGTGCCGCACAATACACGCGAGCAGCAGCGACAGCGAGCTTTGGTGCACGGCGAGACATTGATGCCCAACAATGTCATCTATCGCACACCCAACTCCATGGTCAACGAGGAGGCCGGCTACGGAAGTAAGTACTCGCCAATGGGATTGTGGATGGAGGAGGAGCTCCAAGAGCCAAGTACTCAGTGCGCAGCAAATTCGTTAATGTTGATGCTGATGCTGATGATATTGGAAACTTCGTTTCACGCACTGAATATTTGCACTTGCCGAATGGAATCTGCTGTTTAATTATTATCAATTATGTCCTGTCTGCCCGTGTAGTTCAGCTAGTCAAAATACAGACTGTGGGCGAGGCTGCTGACATCGATTTGCGGCAAAGCACTCTCGATGCGCACCACCACCAGGTTGTTGGTAATGTCCAGGACGTAGGTACGATGATATATGGGGCCCTGGCCTTGTATGTAGCTTTCATTCAGCGCCACCCTGCCCGGCCGACATCCCACGATACAGATGTTTCAGCCATTTGCATTCACCTTTTGTAGCTCACTCGCTACCAAGAAGGCGGTTGATCACTAATATGTTTTATTTCGCCTAGTTTGCAGTTGCTGCATTAACACCCACATCGTCATAAAATAGGGGAAACGTGAGCAAAAAACACAGACAATTTGACGAGGTTGTTTACAGTCAAGGCTTAATGCTGTTAACTCTTAAAACTAACCGATAATATTGGGTATTTTATTACAGGGTAAAACAGAGCTGACAAAAAACAGTTGAACGTCTTTGAGTTATTCCAAATTAAGTCTAAACTTTGAAAAAAGGGTATGAAATAATATATTATTAATAGATCGCTCATAGAGACTGTGGGCTGAGAAAACTCATTAGAAAAACGAAATACAGTGAAGGGATTAAAAGTAGAAAAGGGTTTTTTTGTAAGCTCAAACTTTTAGTAAAACAAAGCCTTAAGGGTTTATTTTCGGATTGGTTCAACTGTTACTTAACAGCTTTTATTTCCAGCCTGACTCAGAATGAGAATATAATCGTTTTATCCATATACCCGAAGACGTATCAATATATAAGATTAGTAACTCCATACAATTTTTTTTAGAACTTTATGAGAGCGAAGAATGAGCGATTGTCGTTGCCATCAAAAAAGGAGCCTCATTATTACAGAACGAATGTATGGTTGTTCCTCATCTTAGTATTGAAACGTCTTTGATTTAATCATAATATTCTAGGGTTAGTTCCTTAAAAATTGTGATCAATATCCTCAACTTCATGATTCGAATCGTTCTGACTACTTTTCACCGCTTAGGACTTTGCTTGCATGTCGTTTGTTTTAGTTTTCTTTCGTAATCCTCTTTCGTTGTAATATTAAATTTGTTAATTATTGGATCAAACACGCATAATCATCTCATTTACAGATACAGTAAAGCCTTATAATATGCTATCGCATTTGGAGAATAACAGTAATGTCACAAAGCAAACCGCCGTTGCGATTGCAGGTTAGACATCCACATCCACACAAAAACCTATAAAAAGCAAGCTCAGTAAAGAGACTATATAAGTGTACTATCCACACGCTTCTATCCTACAACTACTATGTACTACTTCTTACCATCTAGAAAACCCTTTTGTTTTTGTGCAGAGAATAGTTGATATCTCGGATTTAATCGAAATCGTGATGCAAATGAATTGAAAAGTGAGAAATTGTGCCCTCTAATAATTGGTTTCCATTTGATAATCCCGATTGATGATTGATCCGCAGCAGTTAGTTTCTGTTTAGGATAGAACCACCTATCTTTCTGTTTCGTTGTAGTTCAGTCAATTTCCTTCCATATCTCCGTCTTTCCAATCGTTCATTGTCACTCTCTGCAGCTTAACTAATTTTCTTTCTGTCGCCACATCTTGTTCTCTCGATGGTTTTCTCTAAATTGTGTTCCTGTGCCAAAGAAAAGCCTCGATTGGTTTCTGATGTACATAAAAGTATCAAAATTAATATTGGATCATCTGCACAGGAACTACTCTTGAATTGTTTGTAAATTCTTTGTGTTTTTTTATAATAATTGGCGTGTTTATGTCTTTAATTTCAAATGAGATGTGTGTCGTCCTGTAGAAACATCTTTAAAATACGGTTTTTAACACTTTTCTCATCCCTTTTCTAGATATGGGAGTCTATGAAACTCGCCAGCCTCGACCAAACTCGATCGAATTGCACCGCCCCTACCCATCCGAGCAGATCGATGGCAGCACCTACGAGCAGCTCACTCCCCAGATGGCCAATCAGTATGCCGCCACCTTCGGACCCAACGGCGGGGGCCAACAGATGCAGCAGCAGCATATGCAGCAACATCAACAGCAGATGTACGACACTGGGCTGTATCAGTCGCATGCGCTGTATGGACAGACAGGCGGCCAGGGCGTCATGTCACCAGAACCCATTTATGGACCTGGCGGCACACCGACGCGCAACAAGCCGCGTCCCTCGCAGCCACCACCGGCTCCGCCGTCGAATGGCAGCGGTGGCGGTACGCCCACAGCCTCTAATGCCAACACACCGACCCGGGGACGAAGTATGTCGACCAGTCGGGATGCCTTGCCACCGCCACCGCCAGTTCCGGATGTCATTTCACCCATGTCCGTGATGAATGGAGCCAATAACAGCGGCGGCCACATGGCAGTGAAGCTGCTGGGTCGGGCTAGCATCAATGCGTCGGGAGGAGCTGGATCTCCGCAGATGACACAGAATAGCATGCAGAATGCGGACATGGTTATGACGCAGTTGGCCAACACATTCAACAGCATCGGAATGACGGGCGGCAATCAATTGAACTCTCTTAGCGATTTGCCACCGCCGCCACCAGTGCCAGATCAGGTTCGCTTTCAGTTTGTTTATTTCAATAGAATTTTTGGAATTTATTTTTTTATTAATTGTTTAGCACTCACCCAAGATGTCGCCACCGAATGCGGCGCCCCCGCCGCCACCACCACCGCCGCCTGTGGAGGATGGCATGGGTCTAGGCAGCGGCAATCAGCACACGATGAGGCCACACCAAATTCTGCCCAAGTCCCTGGTCAACGGCGAAATGCCGATGCCAGGCCAACAAAATGGTGCGCCGCCACATATTGTAGCGGCTAAAAAGATAATGCCTCCATTCCATGATCCACGCAATGATTTAATGAAGGCTATTCGAGATGGTAAGTTAAAAATAGGGATGAATATTATTCAAATATATAACCAACTTCTCTTAATTTAATTTCTTTCAGGCATTACCCTACGAAAGGTAGAAAAGTCGGAGCAAAAGGAGTTTGAACGCAATGCAGCCCCATTGGATGTGGCCTCCATTTTGGCCCGACGTGTGGCAATTGAGCTATCGGAATCTGAGGATTCAGATAGCGAAGACGACAGCGAGGGCTGGATGGAGCCAAATGAGACATCGGCTTGATCCCTGATGAACTCGCTGAAGCCGGACATAATACTGAAAAACAAGAAGAAAAAGTAATTCCAAAGAGAATTAATCCATACGATGGTCTAAGCCAGGCGTGGTATATACAGAATTGGATTACACAAAAGCACCAAAGCTTTTCCACACACCACCCTTTATAGCATATACACAGCTACACCTAATCCTAAATCTAATATCTAAAATCAAAACATTATTACAATTGTATATATATACACCAACGAGTAATTATCGTTACAGCAGTAATCGCTACTATATATATAGTGAACGCATTTGAATTTGAAGCCCCCGACAATGATGGGCTTCTGTATCATAGTAGTCTCGGTGTTTGGATATTAAATTATATGGAATAATCGATATTATCACTGAACTCAAAACATCCTATTCCCCAAAACTTGCAATCGATACGATTAATATCTATTAAACATTTATCCAAAACGAAACTTTAGAATTTTGTAAATATATTGTAGCTTACATTAAACAAAAAAAAAAAAAAAGAAAAAGAAAAACTATCGAACCCCGTAGCATATTTCAATATACTCAACAGCAAGCTATGAATTTGTATTATCCTTGTGAAAGCTAAATACCTGTAATTAATAACATGATTCCCGTATATAAGCAAGCGAGCGTACAAGATAATTGTGTGTATTTCTTTATATAAAGTATAATATATATAATATAAATAATAAAGTAATTATATTCCAAATTTCAAAAAAACAAATAATAAGTGCAGCTTTGTTTTCATTTGAGTGTAAGTTTGTTTTTTCTTAACTATCAGAAGAAATGGAATGAAAAAGAAAGGTTTTAAGAATAGTCTTTGATAACGTTAAGGAAATTATAAAAGCTACACACATTCGTGTAGCTCACTTTAGGCTTACTGCCGGATTCTTGTCTTATTTTAATTATAGATAATAGAACTTCTTCTCCAACGCATTCTGTGGAATGGCGTGCAAGTTAGTGCCGACAAGGGTGGCCAGTTTTTTGGCATACTGACAAACTGCCGGCACACGCGTGGTGCCCGACCAATTGTAGTACAGATGGCACATCTTATAGGTTAGTTTCTGTATCTGGTCTGGGCTTAGCCGAATGTTGCTATACAGAACATTATAGCTGGTCGGCGATACTGAGCCCTGGTTGACCTTCTGCGATACCAAATAGAAATCGTATCTCTCCGGTAGAGTGACCACATCATCGACAACAGTTCCCGGTGGCGGGTTCTGTCTTCCATTTTGGAAGAAGCGAACATTCATTGATTTAGTTACGACCACATAGGCCAAGCTTGGAGGTCCTGCATTGGCTCGTTTGTACTCGGCATCGAGTTTCTCCACTATATCCTTGACTTCGTACTCAAAAAGCTGCTTCAGGGAGCCAGAGCTCACACCGTCTCGATAGAAAAGGATACGGGTCGGAAGGGCCTGATGTTCCCGTTGATACTGTCGCAGGGCCTTTGCTATCATTGGCCAAAGGGTGTTGGAGAGAACATCAAAGGCACTGCATTCGGCGACAGTGCTGAAGTACGTAGAGTTCTTCTGAAGATCCATAGATGCCACCAGGGCGCCGTAGGCCTTTTTGCGGTCGCGTGTGCTCTTGGCAATGTCAAATCCAATAGTCATCAAACCAGACAGAGGCAATTCGATCATCCAGGGAGTATATCCCAGCTTGCAGTTTATCTGTATTGCTATTTTGGTGGCAATGCTCATCAGGCCACGGTTCTTGGCCGACTTGACCGTCACAACTTGAGTTGGCACGGCTCTGTCAACGTACCCCCGCTTCTTAATTGCCGAATATCTGAAATACGAAGAAAGAAGTCATTAGAAATTATTTTATCAGTTATAATAATATTAAAGTTACAGTTTAAAGTTCAAATTATTATATTAAAAATATATATAGTATTCAATTATTAAAATACCTTTCCGCGTTGTTATTCGGAACGAGACATAAGATCAGTTTGGGATCCATACGAGCACAGTCATCCATAGCTCGTATATAGGAAGCAGTGCGGTCATCATAGATCCTCATTCTGCAAGTTAATGTATTTTAATTTATTTAATTTATTTAAAATATTATTTTGCTCTTACTCTTCAGGACTTCTAATGTGAAAGCCCATTCCATTTGCCGCCCTCATCATACTTTCCATTAAATTTCTTAGATCATACGAATTGCGTTCGGGGACAATAACTACCCAGCGATCAAGGCCCTCTCGGGGAGTGGTTAGTAAGCGACTGTCGCGGAAGCATCGTGTCCAGTCGGCATTATCACCAGCACTCATCCTTATATAAACACATATTAAAATACAACTTCATCATGTTACATATTAGAACTTACTTTCCGCTTTGGAAAACAATTTTCTGTACCGAAATTACACGACCTTTAAGCTCAGTTAAATTTTGATCAAGATCCATGTTCCAATCTCGGAGTACCTTTAAACTTTCAGTGGTGGTTTGCAAGCGATGATTAAACTTTCGCAGGCGATCGATGCGTCGATCTGGGTTCATGCGAGTATGCTCAGACATAGCTCGCATTAGTCTGTTGATAAGAGCGATAAATAACTTTACGATAACTTAGATAACTTATCGATCTTACTGAAAGTTTGAACGCATATTATCGGTGAGGCCAGTCACCCGGCAAAGCTCCGGAATAAGAACCACCACATCACTGGCATTGGCTTTCTGAGCCTTGTCCCTGTTCTTCGAAATCAGCAGAGGCTGATTATGATCGCGGATGCGTATGTTGTATTTCTATAAACGAAATCCTGGTTAATATCAAACGAGTGAAAAAAAGATTCCAAAATACTTACGGACAGATAGTAATCCACAAAGCTCACACTTTTCCCCTTGCAATCAAACGTTGATCTTGGTGTTTGGCCAAAATCCACATCGTTAATGCGGTACGTTTTGTTATTGTAATCCGTAAGAACAATTAAATCCAAGACATTCACACGGAATTCGTCCTGGTGCCGGGCTGGATTTTGTGAACAACGTCGTAATATATCATAGACAGTCTCAGTGCGCATAACTTTGTGAGTTATTTCAGTGCACAATAGAATATCCTTTTCGTGCTGTCTGATCGAAGTTTCATAGCCCGGCCACAGCTCCATTTGAAACTCTCGGATTGGAATCTGCAGTAAAATAACGTTTCGAGTGAGTTAATCGAAATATACAAGATCTTAATTTATGCTTACCTTTGCATGGGGATCAAAGAGATTTCGTCCTACGAGTTCCAGTTTAAGACCCTTCATAGATCGGCGCAAAATTAAGTTTAGAACTTGCAAAAAGCGAGGCTCGGCCGTCGATATAAATCCGATAAACTTGACCGTTATTGTGTAATCGATATCCAACTTCGATTTTCCGCGCAGCACTGTGACTTCCTTTTCGTATTTTCGAGTAGTGAACAATTGCAGACCGTCGAAAAGATAGCCTGATCCCAGGACTTTGGCGTGATCCGAAAGTATACCCATTCGGACGCGTGGGTTCTCCACGCACGGCTCGAACTGGACATGATAGTGCACGATACGCCATTCCGGTTTAGTTTTTAAACGGAAGAAGTTCGATTGCAGATTTATTGGCTGTCCATCTGTCCCCTTCTTGCTTACTATGTCAGCCGGTCGGGTATTCACATAATCAAAGCGATCTCCCCGGTGTCGACGGTCTCCTCCGCTTTCTCCCTCTCGTCCTTGTCTGGACGCACCATCTCCTACTGAAGAATCTCTCGAGGAACCCGGTGGTCCCTTAAAAATCTTTGATCTCTGCAAAAAACGTAGAAGATTCAAGATAATAACGGAGCAAATCAGTGGCGCGCTACGGTTACCCCTTGAAACGTTTTCATGAAAAAACTTTAAGCTTTGAATGCTCACATCTACAAAATTGTACAATTGTTTTGACAACTGATTTGAACGCTTTGGAAAATTCTCTGTCGAATAAGTATAATTTAAATTTTTTTGCGACTATGACTTTTTTGATATCCGCAAGCTCGATTGTTCGAGAGGTGCCACTGTGGGTCGCTCTTGTAAGTTCAAGGTAAAGGACAGTTACACACAATGTGTAACTGTGTGTGCCGATGTTTGTAAATCTTCACGGATCGCTGAACGATCTCTCTCTTCCCTCTCACTCCAACGGATTATGGGACTACCTTCTTAATTGCATCATGGCCGCAAGAGCTGCTATCTCTTTCTAGCGCTTGTTCTTTGTTAAGGTTGCTCCTTCTTGACGAGACCACCTTATTGCATCATGATGCTTCCGAATTCCTTTTCCCACGCATTCGCATGTTCCGCAATTTGAAGATTGCAAAAACATTAAGTTCTCTATTTTGATAATTCCAATAGATAGAAGCTAGACTATTCAAAGGGTATTATAACTTAGCAAGCTTCTCATATTTTCACAAATTCTTAAATTTCTTCGAAATCTGCGAGGAAAAAAACATTTTTCTCTCCTCTCTTTTATGTTGTATTCTTAGGGAATTATCTACAGCAGCATACTATTGTACATAAAAAACTGTTTGCATTGGAATGGCTGCATAACTTTGTCTCTTTATTAACGGACCAGCAAAGAGCAATTGTTTTTGCTGATGTAGCTCGAAAAAATTGCTTGCTCAGCAGAAATTTGATTTCCCATATTCCCGGCATTTTTGTCTACATTAAACCAGACTTTGTTTGATATTTCACATCCAGTCAAAGAAAATATACATAAAAAACACAAATACATTTACGAAAATTTCAGCGTCTCAAAAAATGCGCGGAAATTAATGCATACAAATGCATTTGGATTTGAGTGTGTGAGTGAGATAACGGAAATTCTTGGAAGATTGCTTTCGGGAATACAGTACCCTTTTCAACAAATTAGCTTTGGACTGGAATAGGATTCCCTACTAAGCAATTCTTTACCATTAAATAATGGATTTAGTTATTTTAAAGTACGTACTGGTTCCTGCAAGGGGCTGCCTCTACGAGACGAGCCAGGTTCGTCATCGTCGTAGGGACGCCGGCGTCCACGGCTCTGATCCTCGGCCATCTTTAAATTAAACTTTTAAACTTAAACACTTCCAAACTTAAACTTAACAATCGAGCGATCGTATGGCGGCTTCCGAAGCTTGAAAAATAGACTGACCACAGCTGAATTTTTAGAAAGGCATCAAAAATGAATGGAAAATGTGTTATACTTCGGTATTTTCCCAAGTTTGAGCTACGGCCTCACTGATTTTTTATAAACAAAAAATAAGTTTACGTTTATCGTCAGTTTTGATAAAAATGAAGGATATACAAACATTTGAACGCTGCCTAAAAGACTTTGAATATTTCAAAGACTTCCAGGGATTTCTGGATCCCAAAGGCATTGGTCAGAAAAGGAAAATAGCCCTGAAAAGAAAGTTTTCTCGGTTTAATCCACTGAATGATCTGAATGAAAACCAATTCCGCATAAAGTATCGATACAGTAAGGAAAATCTACGCCGAATTATAGAAATAGTGCGAGACGATCTGGAAATTGAATACTATGAGCCACTGAAAAGGGAGCAAGTTCCCATAGACCTGCAAATTTTATCAGCCATCCGTTTGTGGGGTGGAACTGAGGTAAGGGAGTATGGGAATGTGTGTATAACAAGGGCGGGAAAATTTCTTCGTTTTGAAATTTTCCATTTAACTTTGATTTTTCATTTTAGCACCCAAAATTAACGGCAATGGCGCATGGCGTTAGTTTGCGAACCTTGGCAAAAATCACTCGACGTGTGGCTTCAGTTTTAGCCTCGAAAGCATCTCGATATATTAGAATGCCTGCTACACTTTCGGAAAAGGAGCGAATTATGTGTTCCTTCCAGGCCATTGCGAATATGCCACAGGTTATAGGAGCATTGTTGCAGACCACAGTGAGATTTCAACCGGAAAACTCTGGCTCTCATCTCAACGAGGAAGATCCTGATGGCGAACTAACGTTTCCAGCTCAATCGAACGAAGAGCTGCACTTGCAAATTGTCTGCGATGCCGCCCATAAGATAAGGGACTTGGATATTCGGCTGATTGACGAGCACTCAATGCCCTCAGACGCTGAGATGTTTGCCTTGTCCAAAATCAAGGATCGATTCGAGCAGAACGAATTCCGTGGTCGCATTTTGCTGGGCAGCGAAATAGTTCGTTGTTCTTCTTCACTCTACACGCCAGTGCGTTTTCCAAGGAATCAATCCGAGGAGCTCTACAACCACGCCCACTCGACCACGTATGCTTCGGCCAGGAAATGTCTAAGCCTGTTGATGAGTCGCTTTGGCATTCTGGGCACTGAAATTCAGGGATCTCATGGATCAGCCAAGCAAACTATCACAGCATTGTCTATTTTGCACAACATGGCAATGGAGTGGGCAGATCCCAGCATAGGTAAGGCATCTAGATATTGGTTTTAAGTTTTTAAATACAGTAAATCCCTTATTTCAGATTCGGAACTGCATGTTTCACCTTATAAATCGACTTTTTTCAATGCCATGAGCAACGCATCAAAATCTGGAGAGGACAACAATCGAAAGCAGTTTATTAAAACCCACTTTGCATCTCATTAAAAACAGTATTCATTATAATAAAAAAACTTTAGATTAAATGTTTCTTCAAATAAACCCATTTTTTAAAGGGTTTGGTATATTTCGGTATTTACTATGTTATAGTTCACACCGATTTCGTATAACAGTTTTTGGGTCACTTTTTCCGATTGGGACAGAGCTGCCAGGCTATGACCTATCGTATACGTTAGATTTTGTCCATAAATAAGCTAAAACAGGCTAAATATAAAAAATAAATGCTAAAAAATATGCTATAACCGATAATTATTATTTTTATTAATTTTTAAATTAAAATAAAAAATTAGCACGGGGTAATATTAATTCGCAAAGAGTGGCAGCACTGTACTGGGAAAATACTTATCGTTATCGGTCACACTGTAGGTAAGTTTTCACGCATTTTGGCAAATTTTCGTCTTGTATAATTCCAACGACTGCACTACAGAAACCCAATCGAAAAAATGGCGAGTTTGGCTACCAAAGGATCAGGACTTGTGAACAGTAAGTTCCGTCAGCCTTAGGCAAGGGATTTTACGTTCTGTCACTGCGCATACTAATCACAGAATTATGTAATGATCTTATTCCGCAGGGCTCCTTACTCAGGCGAGGCCGCAGCTGGATGTGTTCCTGAAGTACGCCAAGGTGGAGCTAACGCCCCCGACGCCCGCCGATATCCCGGCCATCCGCCAGGGTCTGGGCAACATCGTCAAGGGCGCCCGGACCGGTGCCTACAAGAACCTCACCGTTCGCGAGGCCTGGCTTAACACCCTGGTGACCGCCGAGGTTATCTTCTGGTTCTACATCGGCGAGTGCATCGGCAAGCGTCACATTGTGGGATACAATGTCTAATTTAAGCCCCGAATAGCTGGTTTTGGAATGGAGAGTAATCTTATTTCAGATATGTATTCGTATATGTATGTCTGAGAACACATTTCGACACTAAATAAAGTGAAATCATAAAGTGGTAACATAAACATACGAAAATATTCGAAAACCGCAAAGTGTTGACTTTTAACTCGCAAAGTTTGCCTCTTATAAGGCTTAAGAAAGGTTTACAAGTGCTGTCAGTGTGTGGAAAAGTAAATATAACTTTTAAATAATATGCATATAAGACTAATATTCCAAAACATTATATAAAAATAATAAACAATCATTAAATGAAGGGTAGTTTAGGTTAAGATCACTTGTCCTTGTGTTTTGGAACAGGAATTATGAGTGTATAACACTTCCCATTGGAAATTTCAGGCATTAGCATCAGAAAACATTTTCTAAGCAAACTTTTATTGCAGAAATGCAAAATAATTTCGAAATAAATTAAGATAATCTAGGAAACAGAAGTGGTAAACATTCTTCGAATGTTTCATCTATTTTTTTTTTATTTGTGATCGATTTAAGTGTGGCCAGCTGCGTCCGATAAGTCTATACACTCATCGATGTTAAAAAATCAGCTCTATTTGTTTTTTCTTGACAAAACTGTTGAAAACAGTCCAATTAGTTTTAAGACGTGTAGTAGATTTTTATTGCCATAAACGTTGCTCCATGCTTGGCTGCCATGGCCTATAACCAGCGCCTACAATCGCAGAACATCGTGCACCTGTTGCAGAACCGTGAATCCGGCTACACCTGCGCCGGCAGCCAGCTGAGCAGAATTCCCCGCCTGGCCTACGAGCGCCGTTTCTACAAGTCAATCACACCCTGCCTGACCATTGACTCGGTGGCCATTCCGCCTGTCTACCTGCGCAAGTTCACGCCGGATGGCAGCCAGCTGCTGGCCTTCTCCCACGACCAGCGGAGCCTTCACATCTACCCGTACAGGGGCTTCAGTTCGGCGGCCGTGGGCGAGCTGATCCGTGAGGCGGACGTGGGCACCGAGGAGTGTTACAAGAGCGAGGATGACAACCTTCTAAGCAGCACCATCTTCGAGCGTTTGTTCGCTACTAAAGAGGCGAAGAGCCTTCGCCTGTGCCAGGGCCTCAATGGTCGCTATTACCTCCACAGAGAATTCAGTGTGTTCCTCGAGAACGGCAAGTATGTCCTACTGGCGGCCATGTCCGTGCTGAGGAATGCACTGCCCGTCGAAGATTATGTCCGCTATCCGGATCTCTTTGACAAACTGGACGCCTTTTCGTATGTGTTCTTCGTGGTGGACCTGGAGCGGGGTGTGGTCAGTGACAGACTCTTCCTGCCGCAAGATTCCATTGTTGTTTCCCACAATCATGGAATCTCGGTCTACGGTTCCAAGGTGGCAATCATGTCGCGACTCCATCAATGCATTTACGTCTACGAATTGTCCGAGGGTAAGCTCTACGAACAGGAAACTATTGGCCCTCGCCCGCGGGAGTTTATCGAAAGAGCACGTGCGGACGTTGAGGATCTGGACGCGACTACGGTTTTACCCATAACGCATTTAAAACAACGTGTACTGAGCTTTCTGTATCGCCAAATCGACCTAACCTGCGAGGATGTAAGAGAAAAGCAGCAGGAGTTTTACAAAAACTTTGAGTTTGTAAGTAAATTAAACAATAAATGTGTGATTTGTAATAAATAAACACCGTTTTCCATCTCCAGATCGAGCACATGATCATGGAGAGAATGCAATTGATAAACCGGGATTTACTTTTGTTGCGCTACGAGGAGCGACCCAAGGAACACGACGTTATTACCCTAAATGCTCCGACACCGCGCCGCTTATACGTTTTCTACACCATAGACGACGAGGAGGTGGTGGGCGTCTATCCGGATTCTTCTGTGGAATTGCTACAAATTATATTGCTGTTTTATGATGAAATGAGCAATGTGCGATCGTTCCAAACCGGCGATGCGCCTTCCTTGCCGCTGCACTACTTTCTCAAACAGAACTTTGTGGATGCCAATGCCACGGTCCCCTTTGTCCGACATGCGGCTTTGCGTTTTAACCCAGGAATTCCCGTCAGCTCCCAGTGCCTGTCGCCATCGCCATATCTCAAATACAGCGATTTTAGCTACGATGATCGGTACATGTCGCCATTGGAACGACCTAATCCCTGTTCCTCCGAACCCATTGTCTTTAAAGATCAAACCACAAAGACTGTCAAGTTCCGACTGTTTGCCAGGGCGCGCAGGGAAAACGTGGTGTTGGCACCGCGTGAATTATGCGCCTTCATTTGGCATCCCTTTGAGCCCTTTGTGCTGAGTATTCAAAAGTGCATGAACAGCTATGTCTACCATGTCCACTTGTACCATCACGGCACAGTGGTGGAGCAGCCGCAGCAGCAGCAGCAGCAGCGGCAACCAAGTGCCTCTTAAAAATAAATATTTGTGATATGTTTCCCTTGGAAAATAAACCCAAATGTCTTCCTTTTCGGGGGGAAACAATAAAAAGTGATTAGTTTGTGATTTTAAATAAATTCCGGAACACAAAACAAGAGATTTATAAACATATTTTGATAAAGTAAATAAAATTACTTGTATATTAGTTTTAAAATTGTTTTTTTTTTAAGGCGATGAGTGGTGTCCATCCTCGTTGTATTCCTTGTTGACTTTGAGGGAGTGATTAATCACGCTGGAGCCTCCCTGCTGAGGATAAGTTGGTAGACCAGATCCTGGCGCAGGTTGTTGTGGCGGCTGCTGAGGTGCTGGAGGTGCGTTGGGGTTCCAGCTGGGATTCTGTCCAGCGCCCTGCTGCTGCGGCTGCTGCTGCTGCGGTGGTGGTGGTGGTGGATATGGCGATGGATACATCGGTGGCATTTGCTGGGGAGGCGGCGCCTGCATGTACGGATTGTAAGGATACGGAGAATAGCCATACGGTGGCGGCTGATTTGGATACTGCGGCGGCATCAGCTGGTTGTAAGGATATGCATTGTATCCATAAGGATAGCCAAAGCCATAGGGACTGGGGTAGGCTGGGTAATTGTACTTGTGCTCCGTGACAGTGTGCTTGCTTTTACGCTCTCCGCTGCTGCTGCTGTCGCTACTGTCACTGTCCGCCAGGACAAGTCCCAGTACCAGAAGGATGCTCAACGCAGCCAAGTGCTTCATTGTGACGCAAAACGTTCGTTTAATTTAAGCTCACGGGCCCGACTAAATTGTTGAGAAGGAAATATGTACCTTAACGTCCATCAAGACAAATTAAATAGTCAGCGCGTGGGGCTGGTTTGAGATGATAAGACAAAAATATAGAAAGCGGAGAAGGTCGGTGAGGTTTACTACTGTGATTCCCTGTAAGTTTTTGATATTTCCAAGATTTTTCTTAATTTTAAAATAATTAATTTTATAGAAAATGAATAATTATAATCCTTTTTTAGTTTTATCTCTTGGAAAATATTAAAATATATAATTTGTGGCTTTAAAATGATTGAATGTGGGTATACTGATGACAGAAATTTGCATTGTCTTCAAGATTATATTTTTTTAATAAAAATCAAAGAAAATATATAAATTAATAACATTTTTTCAAGTGCTAAGATTATGCAAATAAATTATTTTGTATACGAATCAAAACAGCCGCACTTCCTCTGCTTTTGAATTACTAAATAGAAGGCAAAGGCCATGAAGCTTATCATCCTGAAAATTGAACGGAAATGAAAAAATATATACAAATTCAAGGAATATAGTTTACGGTTTTTAAATGCTCTATAAAAAACCTTTTTTGGAAAAGTTTTATATGTTTAGCAAACAAAATTTTAAACTTTCACAAGTCAAAAAGTAGTATTATCTTCTGGCAAAGTCAATAAACCGGATGCTGTTTATACCTGAGCACTCCTATCAGTTTTTCTACATTATTTATTTATTATTCTAAGGCTCACGCAGTCCCAAAATGAAAGCAGTTTGTGAATAGATTATAAATAACATGACCACAGATAAGACTTGGGAAATACCAGATGTATTACGCCTCATTAAGTTTATTTGGGAGTCTGTGAACCTTGGCAATGAACTGATTAAACGAAAATTGTTCATTTTTAGTTTTTTAAATATATAAATATTTTAAAATGTTATAAATGTAGTTTATTTATTTATAATTAATTCTAAGCACTAAAAGAAAGGGATACCAGTTGTTAGTTGTCTCCAGTTTTACCGACAGTTGCTGCTGCCGCCTTGACGCGATTCTCTTTGACCAGCTTGCGCCATTCTAGCCACTTGACCAGCTCAGGCTGATCACTGCTGTTTCCGCTGTCCGTTCCCTGCTGCTCCAGCTGCATGTAGTAGGCCTCACGCAGGATCTTGAAGGCCTGAATGCTGTAGTATGGCTGCTGGGTGACAGGATCATAGTAGCGGGCCGGCAGGCGGGTAATCGGACAGATGCCATTGCTATGTTTGGGCGGCGGCTTGGGACGGAAGATATTCTGGAAGACCTTGTCATTGAAATCGTTCTCCATCGTCACGAAGGTACGCTCGCACTTGCCGGCGAGATCTTTTGAATCGCTGGGCAGTAGGCTACCACGCGTGGGCTTACGCATGGCAGGCATGGTCAGCGAATGGTAGCGTATGGTTGGTCCTGTGAAGGTGCGTTTAGTGGGACGAGTTTTCTTCTTTTCCAGCTCCATTTTTTGGAATTTCTCTGTGGGTGGAGGTTGTTTATGGTTATCAGGTGGCTTGGCTTTGATTTCGAAACCTACCCAGAGATTTGATATTCTCCTCTTCCGTTATTTTGGCCTCCTCCAGCAGCTCCTCTTGAGTGGGCATATAGTCCTCCACACGCACCTTCTTCTTCTTACGCTTGCGCGCATCGTCCAGCTCCTTCAGGCGGATTTTCGTGGCCTGCGTCTTAATGGCCGTGGAGGTGCGAATGGATTTACGGCCAGAATCAATGACTGTGAATCGAGGACGCACACGTCTCTTAGTAACGCCGCCACCTCCGCGTTTTTTGTGCAAAGCCGGCACAGCTTTGGTTTCCTTCTTTACCATTGGTTTGGTTTCCTGCGGATAAAATTGTATTTAAAAAGTTCCTTAATAAACTTTTTGCGTGTCTCACCTTGTAAGCCTTGGTGTTTACGCCGGTGCGTTTCCGCTTTTTTTCCGGCGCCTCTTCCTGATCGGAAATTGGCTCATCCTGCTCATCGATACTGAAGTCCGAGTCCACCACATCCTCCTCCTCATCCTTTTGCCTGGTATAGTTAGTTTTGTATATGGTTAAAACAATTAAAATGTTTGTAAAACCACAAAACTCACTCGTATTCCTTGTCCTCTTCCTCGTCCTGAAAGCCTCCATAGGATGTTTTGTAGAAATCATCTTCTTCTTCGTCTAAAAGGGAGGCTATTTTGTTGCCGGCATTGTTGCGCCGGGAGCGGGAGGCAGCCATTTCTTTGCAGTTTATAAATATTTATAAACTAAATAATTTTTTGTTTTGGTTGGCGTTAGTGTGACCAATGTTTATTTTTATTGATAACACCAAAACGCTTCTTTGGTAGCTTCGTTTTGGCGGCAAATAAAACTCAATTTGTTTTGCAACTTTTTAAGCATTTTCTGATATTGAAGAAAAATTGCTTGGTCTAGTTTTCCTTGGGAAATTAGTTTTGGAAACTGATAACAACGAAAATAAAAGTAAAGCTGATCAAGCAGTGCTACATTTTCGCAGCCCTGGAACCGCATATATTTTCCCAATACCTTGGCCACACTTCCGCTTGTTGCTTTTTTCATTCCGCCGGCCGCCTGCATTTACGCTAATTTAATTTAATTTAATTTAGCTCAAACCAGCCACCTAGACTGCACTGAACATGTCGGAACAATGGGAGGTGGTCACCAAGTCGCGCAAGCAGAAGAATCTGGACAAGAAGGTCGTGGCCCACACGGAACAGAAGCGGATTGCAGCCCAGCTACCGAAATTGGAGGAGCTATGTAAGTGTTTATTTGTGTTTGTGTGCTGCATGCAACTGCTGAGCGGATTATAACTAATCCAACCTGCCTCTCCTCTCTCCAGTGCCCACCACTCACCGGTACCGCAACTCGATTGCCTCAAACAGCAGCAGTAACAACAATAATAAGTCGCATTCGCCTGCTAAATCCAACTCAAGTGCCTCATCCTCATCGAAAAATAATAAGTCGCCAGCGAAGAAGAACACCGCGAAAAATGCATCAGTTACAGCTGCGAAAAAGGCCACGTCGACGTCTGCTGCCAAGCCGAAAACTCTGGAGCAGGCTCTGAAGCAAATAACGCCGGATGACTTTGCTGCCCAAGTGGAGCAGGTGAAGCTTAGTTGTCCTGGGTCCGAGCTGCGCTGGCTGAGTCATGTAGGTCCTTTGGCAGCTTAGAGCTATAAATCTTGAACATTAAGCTTTATTTCTTCCTGTAGATTGCTTTGTACTTCAATGGCGCTTTGGCCTATGACTGCGATCCCATTTTCTCTGGCCGCTCGGCTCAGTATCCCAGCAATCTGGCCAGCGGTGAACTCAAGACTGAGGTTGTCAAGTTCTTAAGCAGCGTGGGCGAGCAGAATCTGGAGTACTTTTTCTATTCCCTGCTGGATAGCATGGCCACGGATTTGAATAACAACCAAACGGTGGTCGGTTATAAGCTAATTCTGCAACTAATTGGACAGAACTGGCCTAGCATTTGTTCTAGGAATCTGGCCAAAACGGCGCTGCTGCGGAACTCTTACCAAAACAGGAGCAGCATCTGCCTGAGCATCCTGTGGGCCATCGGACAGGGCGGATATAAGTCACTGAACGAAGGTGTCCGCGTCTGGCAGAACCTAATGATGCCCAACCTGGAGCTGAAGCAGTATACCAAGTTTGTTGTGGAGTACATGGAGCGGGTTCTAAATGCGAAAGCGGCAAGAAAGTCTGCTGATCCGCTGCTGCTCAACCAGCAGGAGTTTTTTGCCACGTACAATGCTCTCAACGCTCAGTACATGAATCTGCCGAAGGAGCTACAGCAAAGTCTGAAGAAAAGTGCCAAGATGTTGTTGGTAAGCCACAGAACAAGATTATAAACTTGCCGCGTCTTAACAATGTTGTATATTTCCAGGGAAACTATATAAAGAGTCCGGTGAAGCATGCCAATATCTTCTTGACCTTATTTCGCGACATCGGCGCCAGTCCCAAGCAGAATAATGAGATCGAAGGCTGTATTAGCTGTTTACTGAGCAGCGGAAGTGATGATTGCCTAAAAGTGTGGCGGATGAACTATAAAAAGCAAACATTTCCCAGTTTATTGCTACTTAAAGCTATAGGTAAACACTTTATTTATGCAAAAATTGTTCAAGAGATTAATATTAACTTTAAACATTTTTCAGACGACAACTGGGCGACTTCCACCAATGAGCTGGCAAAATCGCCAGCATTTCACACTTTTCTGCAAGAAATTGACACGCTAAACGGAGAGCTGGAGGCGAGCAAACGAAAAGACAGTAGCTTAGATAGTTTAATAGAAGTTTTATTGGTGAGTATATTACTAATAAATATTAAATTTAATTTTAAACGTTTAACTGAGCCATTTTGTTAGTGAAATTAAAAACGAGAACGGTTGCCTCTGAAAATTCCGCGCTTTTTGCCCCAGTCTGGTCACATTGCCAGCTGCATCTCTTACCTTCCTACCACCATTTTTCTTATTAGTCAGTCTGGTCACACTGCTTCCGTGAAAAGGAAGGCGAAGGTATAAAATTGTCAAATTTACATTTCCAAGTGATAAATTTAATGCAAATCAGTGCTAAAAAGAATAAAGCGGGCTTACTTAGTTGCAGTTAGCTAATCAAAACCCCCGTCAGGTTGAAATAGCAGAAAATTAAGCTTTTGACGAATCGAAAGTTTCGAGGGGACGCTGCTGCCAACGCGACGTCGCTGCCAGAAAGAGAGAGAGAGAACTGCTTGCCGGCGTTCGCCGACGAAATTTCTCCCTTCGCCATTAGACTCCGCTGGCCTTTTTCTCCCAATTGTGCAAGTGCGCATAAATTAATGGTCCGCACCTTAATTATCATCGTGTTGTTGCAAAGTGCAAAGTGCGTTAAGGCCGTGTATGTGTGCGTGTCATCTTTAACGGTTGTCCGTTCGTCTGTGCGTGTGGATGTGCGCGGTGCGCCTGTGTATTGGTGGCAACTTAGCTGCATTTTTCCCATAGCGTTGCCATGCGGGTCCAGCCTTTGCCGCTAAAAATTTCTTTTCTCCGAGCGGACGTGTTGCTTTCCAAAAGAGAGATTAAGCATCATAAATATAGCATTTATCAGTTAACATGCGACGCCCCGCCGCTGCCACCACCGTCGCTGATAAGCACGCCCAAATTCGATGATCTGGCGGCGCGTCACTTCTTATTTACTGATGTGTTCCAGCTGCTATTGGCCGTCCTGCCGCCCGCCTCCCGCTCCCTCAAAGTTCACGCTCGCTCTCTCCTCACCTTTCTCTCCCTCTTCCTGTCTGCCT
Organism: Drosophila truncata; assembly: GCA_008042515.1. Classification (NCBI taxonomy): domain Eukaryota; kingdom Metazoa; phylum Arthropoda; class Insecta; order Diptera; family Drosophilidae; genus Drosophila; species Drosophila truncata. Next base: position 228,956 of record VNJQ01007878.1, read on the forward strand.
TTCTGCCGATTGTGCGCACCGCACTCTCCTTACTCTTACTCTTATTGCACGCACCGTGGTGCAGTTTCGCACATTCGCTTGACACTCTTCTCGCAGCGCCACGATTGCGGGTCGAAGAAAGAACGCCGAGCGAACGAACGCCGAATTTTCGTAGGCAGCTTCAACACGTGGCATGTCCACTGTGACCCTGATTTTCTCTGCTCTTTCGTTCTCTGGCCTTCGCAAGCGGTTTTTTTTCTTTTTGATTACCTTTCTTTTATTCACCTGAAACGCACAAAAGAAAATCAAAATCCAGAGGCCACAAGAGTTCTAAGCCATCATTCATAGTTCGTTCAACCTATTTAGTTGTCTAGGGTAGTTTCAAAATTGTCATTAAAGTGTTTTAGTTTGTTTTGTAGAGGGAAAGATGTGTATTTTAGGATATATCTGAAGAAAATGGGATTTTTTAACAAAGTAGAATCATTCTAAAAGAGACAAATCTTTCAAATCTTAAAGATAAACATTTTTTTCCTGGCAAAAATGTTAATTTAATTTTTTAGCAGTTTTCGTCTTAGAAAAAAGCTTTAAAATTAGTGAAAATATTTTAATATACCTTATAGTACACTGTAGCACCCAAAGTTTGTCCATAAAAAATCACTTTAATACTTGGTTCGATTTTAAGCGTGTTGCCTATAAATGTGTGGTTATAAAGATAAAAATGTGGCATAAAAATATACCTTTAAAAGGTTATAGGCTATAAATGGGGATGATTAATGCTTACGATAAATACAAACGATAAATGTAAACTAATCTATCGATAAACACGAACAACTAAGACTAGTACGATAAATAGAGACGATAACTATGGATAACGAGGGTAATATGTCTCAAATTATTATGGTTATGGTTATCTATTGTTTTAAAATAAAGGTTTTATAAAAATTTAAAGAGTTCAGTAATTAATGGGTTAAAGGATCCTAAAGATATCTCTCTTATATCCACCTTCCTTCACTAAATACAGAGATCATTAGAAAAATGTTCCCAGTTATAGAAGCTCCGACCGTAAATATTTTTTTTAATTATTCCCCGTCGCGATTTGTGCGCTCTTCCCCCCATCTTAGGTCATCGCGCTCTTATCCCCTCGAAAAAGCATTCATTGCTCTTCGCCCGCAGTCATCTCTCCCCATTAACCGCAACAAAAAGCTTGGTTTGAAAGCTCAACAATGCCAAAGCCCTCGTCATTCTTTTTAGCAAATCGAATTGCAGTGATAAAACTCAATAACTAATTCAACATTTCTCAACAAACAGCTGAGGAAATCTAGTAATACTCGTTGCTATATCGAAACTAAGTGAAATTATATTAGAAAATGGCTCAGGTTAAACCGAAAACTAACAAACAGGGCGGCAAGCCGGCGCCCGCTGCCAAGAAGGTAAACACAAACACAAATTATCTCATGTTATCTTGAGAAATTTCATGTTTAAATTACGCATTTGCTTTTTTTCCCTCCCCAAAACAGACCGTTCAGGAGAAGAGCAGCGCGCAGCAGAAGAAGAACAAACAGAATGCCGCGGCACAGAAAAAGAAATGTGGCTGCTGCAAGTGGACGCTGGGCAGCATCCTTGTCATTGCTCTGATCGCCGGAGCTCTGTACTACGACACGGAGACCAATGGCAAGGGCGTGTTTGAGAAATCGGCCACTGGCAAGGTGCTGAAGAATGCTGGTGTCCTGCCGCATGTCCAGAAGACCTGGTACACGGTGATGGGGGCTGGTGCCCGTGGCTACAAGTGGGCGGAGGTGAATGTCCCGCCATATGCCGAGCCTGCGATCAAGACCACCTGCGATCTGTGGAAGCTGGCGAGAAATGCCGTTTGTAATATCTATCAGAATGGCAAGGGATACTTCAGTGCCAAGTGGCCGGTGGTGGCTAAGTTCGTAAGTGTCGATGATGATGATGAGGTCATTGCAAACAAACCAGTTTTTTGATAAATCTCTGTATTATTTTTGTCTAATATGTTGCTTGCTTTCTACTTTTGCAGATTGACCAATACGTGCCCAATTTGTCGGCTAAGATTGAGGCCTTTGCCGCGGGCGTTAGCGACTTTGCCGTCAGCAGCTACGATAAGTCTGCCGTGCTTATTAAGGAGAAGGTGCTGGTGTAAGTTGGTCTCCTGATTGCTCTGAGTAAATAGCATCACTTACCCTTGCTTTGTTCCCGTTTCAGTGGTCGCTTCTCGCCCGAGAACATCAACCAGGCACTGAACCAGACGCGTAACGCCGCCCTGGAGTACTACAACCAGTTTCACAAAAAGGTCGACGCATACGCCAAGCTCAAATGATTCTAAGCGTCCGGCACGCTTAACCCCCACTCTCTCTCTCTCTGTAGTCAGCGACCATCATCAGCAGCTGCTGCAAACAACAAACAAAAACAACAAACGCGTCATAGTAAATAGTGTGAAGAAGGAAAGCCCCTAATTTTTCGCAATTAGTTAAAAAAGTAAAGAAGGAAACTCAAGAAGCCACTTACATTCATAACCAAAACAACAACAGCAGGTCAGGTCTCTAATTAAACAAAAAGCAATACGAGCAAATCTTTGTGGATGCCGGAAGAATATAGTGTACACTAACAGAAAAAAAAACGAACCTAGTAAATTCAAACCTCTATATCGAATTATGTTAGTTGGAAAGAAAAGAAAGAAAGGAAAAAACCACAAAAAAACAAAATTTCTGTTGTACAAAACAAGCGCGTTTTTAAATATCTTTTCTCCCGGATGAGAAAAATATATTTTAAAATTTCTGTTTTCCCACCCACCCCCTCCCCCCCGAGCGAGCCGTTGTAAACAAAAGAAGTTCGTAATTGTAATTATTTAAGAGCGTTTATGTGTGGCAATGCGCGAAGCGTTTACTTGAAAATGTGTTAACTGAGAACTTAACAATTCCAATTGCATTTTGAAGGCAAACAATAGATTCAGCAAGTTTTTTATAAATCTATATTTACAATATTTACTTTTACACTAGTTCTCTTTTTTTCTTATTGTGTCCCCAAGTGTGTGCATTTTTCTCAAGACTTTTCGGTATATTTGCTTAAAAATAGCGCGTTTTAGTCGGATCTTTGTTTCAAATGCGCGCCGAACCCCCTTTCGATTTTAAAATCTCATTTGTATATTTAAAGGAATACACGATTTTGCATTAATAAATATAAAAGTTGAAAGAAAATGAAGTCAAGTGAATAATTCAGAGTTTTATTTAGTGTGGGGGGAATGGAAGGAAAAAAATAATACAAAATAATAATAAAATAATAAATTATTTATATTTGTTTTATATTTGTTTTAATTTGTTTTTTATTTAATTTTTAAATGAATAACCTTACCGTTATATTAATGCAGTCTATATTTCCCCTTAAAATTCGTATGCAGGGTTTAATTCAAAGCAGTTTGTATTTCCCCTTTAAGTGATTTCAATTAAGTTTGTTTCCAAGCCGGCAAATATTCCCCTTAAGTTCTAAAATATCCCATGAGGTTTTCAACGGTTATCTGTGTTATTTAATGGGATATCAAATATGGGGAAATGATCAAAGCAGTTTATATTGTCCTTAAAGAAAAAGCACTGCTTGAAAAATTCACGTAACTAATTTATAATTAATAAATGGTTTATATTTGTTTTTTTTTCAATTTATTTTTAATTTTTAATTTATTCTGTGTTTCCTCTTACAATTTGTATGAATTAAAGCAGTTGTTTCGTAGGTAGGCTTTACATCAAAGCAGTTTATATTTCCCCTTAAAGAGGTGTATTTTGTTGAAGTATGTTTTCAAGCAGGTAAATATTCCCCTTTTTAAGTTCTAAAATATGCCATTTTATTTAAAACTGCTTTCTATGTTATTTAATGGGATATAAATTATGGGGAAATTCTTAAAGCAGTTGATATTATCCTTAAAGAAAAGAAAACTGCTTGGAAAATGCACAACTTGTGGAAACCTTTGCTTTTTAAATTCAAATATTAAAATTGAGTTTTGAAGCTATTTTAAAATATTTCTAAATAATTAATAAAAATTCAAAAACGTTTCAGCTTCTGGTTAAAATAGTTAAAATTTTAGTAATTAGGTTTAAAAAATTACTTGCAAAAAGACATCAATGGTGGCCCTTTTCTGGTATTTAATTTTAAACAAAGAGTTTTAAGCAGTTTAAACAATAAAACACAAAATAAAACACAATTGGATTTAAAAACAAATAGATTTAAATTAAAAATATCAAAATAAATTCTTTAAAAGGAATTTCTTTAGTTTCTCCTTTCGGAAACCCCCTTAAAATACCGTTATTTCCTCGAATTCGCCGCAAGGCAGGATTCGACCGTTCATATTCGTGGCTGGCAGGACTCGTGTTGACATCGTTGACTCGACGGAACGCTGGCTTCGCCCCGAGAAGGAAACAACAATACGGAAAAGCTCCGGTCCTCGGTTGCCGCAGTATCGAATGGTTTTCAAGTCGAGGCGCACGTGTTTATCCTTTGGCGCGGCTGTGGTTTCGACGACTCCTTATCGTTCGCATCGGAAGGATATCGTAGTTGCCGCTTTCGTTACGGTTAGAGTTGCGGTTTGTCGCGGAAAGCAGCGGCGTCGTCTGAAGATCCACGCAACGCGTTGCGGCTTTTTGTCGTCTCAAAACTGACACAATAAAAACCGGTAAAAAACGGTGTCTTGAATTTCTGTCAGTGTAAGAAGTGCTAAGCAGGCAAAAATAGTGAAGTTTTTTCAACAGGAGGCCGCTCAAGGCGGCCAGCATAAGGATATTTGTCCAAAAGTTCAGCCTCTGAAGTCATATCATTGGATTTTTTAAACACAAGTGAGTTTATAGCTAAAAACTTTAATTCCTTTTCAGTTCTTCACAGGAAACCTCCGATAAATCAGAGGTCCAACATGGACTTCCCAGCGGAAATGAATCCAGACAGCCGCGCGACGTGATTTAGGACTAATCGAAAATGCATTTGTTACCCGGAGTTTCTCGAGGAAACTTTTTCACTTCGAGAGGAAAACAAATCACACATATTTTCTGCTCAAATTTCTGTGTCAGTTGCATAAACACACAGAGAGTCGAGTTTTCTGCACAAAATTTGTATTATTTTTGTTTTTGTTTTGTCTTGGACTCAAATCAAAGTTTTTCCCTGTTCAGGTGAAAGTTTTTCTCAAAAGTTCTTTCTCTCGCTCTCAGGCTACACCTTATCTGCTTTTGAAGTTGAAGTCAAGTTTTTTCCGCGACCTAATGAGCACGTGTGTTATGGATTGACTTTGAAATGAGCCCTGATTTTCCTCTCATGAGTTCGTCCTTGTGGCCAATGCGAAAAGTGAGGGCGTGTAATTAATTCCAGCGAGGAGGAGGAAGGAGCGGTCTTAAAAAGTTTCGCAGAAATTGGTTGGAAAATAAAGTTTCCACAAGCCGCCAATAATAAGTGTAGTTTTAAACTTTGCCCAACTTTTACTGATATGTATAGTACATCCAATTGATTGACCAATTTAATGCTGACGATGATGATGCCCAGTCCCATTGGGGGGTTTCCTTCATCTCTCTCCCTCAAAGGAATAAAAGTTGAGGAAGACCTGTTGGTAGGTTTATTATTTTTTTGCAACTCTCAACATATTCGTTTATGAGCAATTGGAAAGTTTTCCTCATTTTTGCTTTTAGGCTATTTTGAAGTCGTTTATTTAATTTAATTTATTTATATGAGTTTAATAAGGTGGCATTCCTGACAAACTGTTTTTATAAGACATAAAATATACAGTTTTTATAATAAATTAATGAATTTAAAGGCATTTAATCTAATATTCCCTTTTAATTCCTTTTTGATAAAGTTTTCCAACTTCTTATTTTTAAAATACGTTTTATGGTTTCCTGTTCAATATCGAAACTTCATTCGGAAGTAGTTAAAAACTTAAAAACTTTAGCCGCAAGGAAAAAATGTTAAAGAGTTCAGAGTGCCAAAGTTTTCAAAGGCTTCTACTTAAAATTCTTAATTATTCTTAAGATCCTTCGGGTTTCTTATTATTCTTTCCTTAATTTAAATGAGAATAAGGATACTATTTTCCGGGGTAGCTTTAAAGGCCAAGGACCTCGTCTGCGTTTGCGTCTTCGTCTTCGTGACTTCCCCTTCCCTGGCGATTAATTAAGTGCCGCTTGAAAGAATGGAAGTAGATGAGCGTGTCGCTCATTAATCTTCTAGGCGCAGGACATATGTCCTGTGAGTTAGACAATCTCAAAAAAGGACATTGAAATCGAAATGCTTTGCTGCTCCTTCGTGTTCATTCTAATTGAATTTTGGCTTCGATGGGTTTTTCCTTTTTTGGGTTGTGTGGAAATTTTGTGCCTTTAAGAGAGATCAAGTGGTCTCCTGGTGGTTTTTGTGTGGCTTTTTGGCCAGTGTCCAGGTGATTAATGTGCAGGCCAGGGCCCAGCCTGCCTGGTTTGTTTAATTAACTTGTATTTATGCCTGACACTAGACAAAAGGAGACAAAAGCCAGACGGTATGAGATGCTATCACGTAGACAAAAGTGGGCTTACATCAAGGACTAAAGTTAATTACCAACAACAAATGGTTGAGTAAGCGTCTAAGATGTATCAAAATTAGCAGCTGCCACTTGCAAGGGTAAAAACCGCAAAATGCAATTAACAATCAATGGAATTGGTAACAACAATAGCAACCAAAAGCTGGATTCCATGTTAATTTTATAGCCACACACACAGTTTGTGATTGGCGTGGCAACAAACAGCTCATTACAACCTTAAAAAAAGCAACATTTAAATGCTGTGATTACCTGAGAGTTTCCAGCAACAAAGTCTGCTCTTTGGCAGCGATTTTCCTGGGTCAAAATTTCACTTTGTGCTGCGAAAATTAACATTTTAATTGGATTTTTGCGAGTGATCAAGGCTCACCTTTATGGCGCAATAATAAAAAACTATTTAAAAAAGCTCCATGCGGGAGGTAAATATTAATGCAGTTGTTAGCATTGGGATAAAGCTTCCAAGGACAAGAACACGGACAGCCACGTGACATGTCCGCGATAAGCAACTCGCCACAATATATACACAATATACAATATATATATTTATGGGGGCTTAACAAACATAAACAACAGAGAAAAAATTAATGCGACAGCTATTTGATACGGGATAAATGATGCGAATGGGGGAGCCATTTGTTAAGCACCAAGGTCCTTGGTTAATATCGCTCTGTTTGTTCAAATTAAATTATGTTCAGTATTGATTTTGATGTAGGCCAAACATGCGATAATGTTTAACTTATTTGTGCTGAATATATTTGTCCTAGAAACAAAAAAAATATGAGTTTTTAATTGGTACTTAATTTCGTAATCCTTTTTCAAAGATTTACCGTTGATAAAGTTGTATATTTAATAAATAAATAATATTTAAAATTTTTCTTTAACTCTAATTAATCACCTTTTTCATTAAGGTAAGAAATCAAGGCTTAAAATATATCTAAACTGATTTTGTTGAAAAGAAAATACGAAATAATTGCAAAACACTTGCTCACAACCACAAAATAATTACTATTTATTATCAAAACTAACAAAATAATTTGAAAAGGCCATCAATTATCTCTTAATTAATATGAAATATTTTCACTAATTGCTTTAAATGATATCCTCTCTTTCCAGAATGAACTCTAGAGCCTCCTGCTGCTGCTGCCTTTTGTCAAATAATTTGAAGTAATGTGAGGCTAAAATATATTCGAAACAGAGCTGTAAAGTTACCCTCTTGAGGTGAATAACTCAAAGTCAATAAACAATAGCAATCAAAAGGACCATGGCCACGCCAGGCAAATGCTTGGCCTGCATCCTTACGCCAATTATAGTGGTCATTATAAGCATTTCGAGGACCTGGGCATTGCAGGAGCAGCAGCAACATCAACAGCAACAGCAACAGCAGCAGCAGCATCCACTTGGAATTAAGTCATTATGTAAGTTGGCAATACACCTTTAATTAAGGAAATATAATTAAGTTAAACATGTGTAGATTGGTTACACGAATTATTATATAATTATTATTGAAATGTAAATGGTTTGGTATTTAATTGCATTATGAAAATGCATTTTCCAACCAGATTAAACCTTCAATTATTATTAATCTTCAAAATAAGTATTTTCTTTAGTACAAAATAAGATGGCCTGAAGCTATAGCCCACATTTGCTTAAATAAATCAAAGTAAAGTTCGCTTTTCCCTCTTAAAATAATACCCAGTATATGAGGAAGACTCGACTCGGGCCGCTTAATGCAGTAAATGCCTAAATCAATTATGGCCAGCAGGCGGAAAGCGTAGAAGAGATGCCAGAAAATAGGCAAATAAACCAAATAAGCAAGCAAAGAATAAAATCTACTTAGCACATGTAGACTTTAATTAAATCATGGCCGAGAGTGGAAGCGGCAGCAGGAGACATGCAGGGAGGCTAGGCGTCGCGCGGCCTTCATGTTAATCTGCTGACACCAAGCCGGAGCACATCCTGCTCGCCAGGATGCGGGGTATGACAAGCTGAGTCCTGGCACTCTGTTGTGGTTGCGGCTTTAAGGCGTCGCCAGTCAACGCTCCGGGGATTTTTATGATTATGCCTAGCATTACTTGGTCATGTTGCTGCTCCCATTCTGTACAAGCAAAACACGACAATAATGCCCAGCAATTTACGGGGGAGGGAAAGGGGGGATTGGGATGCTGAGAAAGTGAATCCTGATACAACAATTAAGTGTCGGAGTTCTTTGGAAAAATGTGAATACAAATTTAAGCAGTAATATTATCTCGAGGAAAATGGGAAAGGAAGATTGCTCTTTTTTTGCCATTTTATTATTCATTTTAAAGAGTTTTTAATGTCAGAAAAATGTATAAATAATATTAGACGTTCTAGCTATATTCCCAAGATAATAAATAATTTTTTAACTAAGCTTAAGCTATCTAAATAAATTATCTAAATAATATTTCAACAAGGCCACACTGCGTATGAGTAATGAGACTTAAAGACTATTTTAGAGACATTTTTCTTGATTTTATTTTAATAGAAGGAATGGGAATAAATTAATGAAATTTTTATATGTTATCAGGCAAATATTAAAGAATAAAAAAACTTACAAAAATCCTAGTTAGCTGTTATCCTGAATCATATTTTGTTTGAGAACCTTGGCGGCATGCCAGAAATTCCTGAAATATTAAAAGCGAGAAAATTTAAACCAATAAAACACGGAATTAAATGTAAGAAAAAGTAAATAAAACACGGAACTAAATGTCAGAAAAAGTACCTTATTTGATGTTTAATGTATTTTTATATGTTTTTTAACTTAAATGCATTTAAATTTCTGTTTTAAAGTGTGCCATTCCAATCGTTCAGCTCACTTTTCCTATTCAATCGGTTCAGTAAACCTTAAAAGAAGACTATCGACTTGGGAGCAGTCCTTCTGCTCTATTTGCGCAGCACCTGGCAGGTGTACACCCTCATTCGCCGTGCTCTGTGTTCCATGTAACCATTTGTATTGACATTACTTGCCAGTGACTTCATGATGTGTGGGCAAAGCCGAAGAGAAGCTAGCGTCATATGGGAACCTCCTCAATTCCTCGCCTTTTCAGCCACAAAATGCAGGCCATAAGAACAAAAATGACAGAAAATGCAGGCCACTCCTGAAGGGATTTTCCTTGCTGGAAAATCAACTCAAACTTTTCACTTGTTTCCCGTCTCAAAAACGAAACGAGAATGGGGTGGAATGAGGTGCTGCTGGGCAGGAAAAGGATCGTAAAATTATTTTATTGCCCCGCAGTCTGGCCGCACAATTAAACTGCCATCGTGAAAGTTGCTGTGCCATCAAAGGGAATTATTTAAAATTCAAAAATCCGGCACAAGCAGTTGTCGTGTCAATTAATAAAAGTTACGATTATTTTGTAACAATACAAATGGATACTCGGAAGGACTCGGAAGGATGGACTATTGTTGGGCCATAAACCAAAAGGAAATAAAAAGGGGTTTCGTGGCATTAAATAATTCGTGGAAGCCACTTAAGAAAAAGGCTTTGTTATTAAGCAAAATTATTGAGAATGCGGGTAATTACATAAATGCAGGCGGTCATTGTTACAACTATTAAATTAATGAGGCAAATCGATGGCTTAAGCTGTCAGTTATTTCTCATTTCAGTTGTAACCCTTGGGGGAACTGCAAAATCGAATAGTTGGATATATTATCCATGCAAAGGAATACGCCCTTTTTGCAATTTAATAACCATAAATGTACCAGAGAGCATGTGTGTACGTAGTACGTACCTCAATCTGTGGAGAAGAGTGAGCAATATGGGAAGCAATTTCATTTCATATATTCCACTTGCCGCTATTGTTGTTTGCTCGTGTGTGTGTGTGTGTGTTTGTTGTGTCCTGGCGGCAGGACCCATGGCCATCACAGGGGCTCCACCGCAGGGATATAAGGAAATCACATAAATACAAGCTCATAAAAATCATGGCTGCATGTCCTTTGTGTCTAGAGTTGTGGCGTATTGTCCTGTCTTTACACTTGTATTTTGCCCTCCTTTTTTTTCTAGAGTTTCCGTCTGTTCTTAATATTTTTTACGAATGCCAGAGGTTGTGGGGACTCTTTTTTTATTACAAAATGTAACTAAAAGTTGCATTTTATATATTTTTATATACAAATATTTTGTTATCGTAAACATTGGCAAGCTCTCGCCCTTTATTTCAAGTTCAATTTATTGTTTGTCAAATTTTTGATCAAAATGCAACTATTTTTCATCAAAATCCAACTTTTTTTAAGTTTTAACTGCAGTAAATCCCTATCACAGTGTCCAAATAATCGAATATGCCGAGCACGTTGGCCCAAAAATGCAATCTAATTTAAATGACTTAACGAGAAGGCTGAAATGGCCGTACAAAAACATGATTCTAGGGGGAACCAGGAATAAATGCGAGTTGCACATGCTGCAGATGCTGCTGCTCCTCCAGCAGCCAGAGATGCAGATAAGCAGCATGAGCAGGATGTGTGCTCATACCGGTATCCTTTCCTGTAATTGCATGTTCCTAACTGAATTCAAAAATGACTACGTTTGCCAGAAAATTTGTTAGGGGAACGAATGAAGGAAAGGGTTGCAATCAAACAGGAAAAATATAGTTTTTAGACGGAAATATTTGTTCTAGGTTATAAATAATAATGTTAATATTAAATATTATAAATTAAGATAGTATTGACATTTAGATAACATTTATTTAAGTTAAAAACTTGAAAAGAAAAGTGACAATAGCACAAGGTTCACAAACTATTAGATATTTCCTTTCACAGACTTTTATTTCTTGTTTAAAATTACTTTAAATAATTAAACAATATAAAATGTATTATTGATATTATCTATTAAATATAATAAATAAAAAAGCTCTAATTTTCTCTCTTTTTTTATTATCTAAAATTTCCAGTAACCAAATACATTTTAAACTCAGAATTCTAACCTAAAATTCTCAAATTACTTGAACCCCCTTTAATAAACTCTTCATAGTTCATGTTTCCATTGAGCAGCCGCTACGAAAAATGGCACAATTACGATATGAATGAACTCTCACACATTTCGAGTAACAAAAAAAAAATAAAACCAATTTCGGGACATGTGTAAATAATGATTTCGCTGTGCGGTCTGTATTCGTTCAACTGAAATAATCGTTACACATAAATTCCGCCTCGAAAAAATATTAGCTTTGGGTGCCGTTTTTGCCGTTCACCTAAAACATGTCTAAAATGAAAAGAAAAAACAAAAAATCCATCCTCAAACTTTATTTGTTGTGAGTAAAGCGAGTTTTTTAACCAGTGACGGGTACATTGTTTTAGGTATGAGGAGAGATTGTGTGTGTGTGTTTTGTGGGATTTATTTATGATTTAAAAATATTTAAACATTTGTGATCCCCTTTTAATGGCCAATTCAAGTCTCTAATGCGAGAAAAAATCAAAAATTTCTATGAAAATCTACCTCACTTGAGTGTGAGGAAGGGCATTCCACTGGATGTGTGTTGAGGTGGCTTATTTTTCCCTATTTCTGCGAAGCCCAAATCTGTAACAAATCTTTGCCACTGTGAAAACATTAGCCTTACGAGGCATGACTTATATATATATATATATATATATATAGACATATGTACATACAAGCTTGTGACAATAAGCCAAAGAAAAAACAAAATAAAACATAAAACATGAAATCAAAAACCCCGAAACACACAAACACACATATGTACACATATGGAGGATATAAATTTCTGGGAGGCTTCCAAGGGGGAGGCAAGTCCTGCTACTAAAGCCGTTTTGTTAGATTTATTTACGTTTTTCCCACTTTTGTTGCAACTTTTACTGCTACTGTTTTATGTTTTGTGTTTGTTTGTTTTTTGTTTCTGGTTTTTTGTTTTTATTTTAGATTTTTTTCTGAAGTTTTTCCTAGGTTTATGTTTGCGGGCGTGTCTAGCATTAGTTTAGTGTTCTGCATACCGACTAAAGGGGCGTGGCATGTGGAAGTTAAAAGAAGTACAAAATGTCTGTTAAATAATAAAGTAATAAAAAAAGGGGGATTTTTCCCACACCCCACACTATTAATTTAAATCAGGAACTAAGCGGAAAAGACCTCGTAAATACCAACACTGATGTTCATCAAGTTGGAAAATTAAAACTTTAGCCAGTGGAAAACTGTCACGGAAGTTGTTATTGCGCTCTCTCTCTCTCTCTGCTCTAAGCCAACATGCAATTTTTACCCTATCACAGAAATTTACTCCAAGTATTTGGACGTGGAACTAGCAGTTGCAATATACGCAACGATAACAAATGATGCTGGGATGCTGGGGAAGTCAGAGGAAGGGAAGATGTATGAACAAGCAGGCTGACTACTAACGATACCGAGAATAAGCCCTCACATGGTACAGTGGGTGCTCGAAAGTGTTGAACTTAGTAGAAGAATTTTTATTGAGGTCCTGGTAGTTGTGGGAATTTAATTTACAATTTTTCTAGCTTTCAGATGAGTTGTTTTCATAATTTTCTAATAATATTTTGCCAATGTATGGATTTATATATAAGCCATGTTTAATTCAACTTGGTATAAGCTTTTATTTTGCAAAATCTTAATACGTTTTAGTGCAATATTTAAGATAGTTTCTCCTAGTTGTAGACCAGATTTTACTTTATAGCTTAGGAAATTATATTAAAAAACCAAAAAATTAAGGCACCTATTATAATAAGTTGTCTAATATTAATGCTATATTTTTTTTAGGAAAAAAATAGTACTCAAGTAACCGCAAACCCTTTAAAAATAATAAAATTTAAAATAACTGCAGCATTTCCGAGTAAACACTGTCCTGTAAGAAGTTCCCTCGGAACTGTAACCTTTTGTCGCTCCCCCGATTGTTGCCAGCTGATAAACTAACTAAGCTCCTGGCTGGGAAGGATGTGTATGTTGTGGGAGTGGGTTGAGGTGGTAGAGGCGCGAGGAGCCCCAGGCGGGACATAGAGGAAAGGCTACAGCAACAACAGCAACAACAACAACAACCTCGCTAAATTACAAACAATGCTTATTTGTTGTTTTTCTGTGTAAAGCATCGCTGTGACACTTTCAGGCCACGCAGCTTACATACATACAGACCTTACTTACTTCGCCCCAAATGAGGGGAAGCCCCTTTTCCCTTCATTTTCTACGTAATTGAGTTGATAAAGCTTCGGTGCTGCGGCGGCAGGCAGTTCGCATTGTTTGTGTAATTTGCGTAATGCATGCAAAGTTAATTACCTCGGGGAACTTGGTAATTAGAATTGTGATTGAACGCGCGCCGCACAGTGTCGTTGACATCCCTTTTGCTAAAGTGTATGCACTCCCAAGCTCCCATACTGCCTGCCACCTACCAGTCCCCTTTGCCGGTTTGAATCAACACCATAAATTGTGTTGTCCTTGACAAGACATCCCCCATTCCATCCATGCATCCATCCATCCATCGTCTCCATCGTCTCCATCTATCAGTAATATCTGGCTGACTGTCCCGATTGTTTTCTGATATATATATATTTTTTTTTGTGAAAAGTTGTCGCCGCCGTGGAGTTTGCAGACGTTTTTCAATTAGCCAAGGCAAGAAAGTTTGCCCTGCACTTGACGTCTTGTTATGGCTACCGAATTAGTTAAGTTATTATTTCAATGGAATTTTCAGGTGATTTTCATCAAAATAAACACCATGTACATCAATAAAAAACTTTCCAGACATAAAGAGGTGGCAATGGCTAGCTAAGCGGAGAGGGGTAGGTCTATAAGAAGCATTAACTGCTTAATTCTTTATGTTTAATTTAATTTAGATATTAAAAAGTTCGATTTTATGGAATTTATAATAAAAATTGCTGAAATCGTATTATTATTATTTTTATTATACTTTTAATCACGTCTTTCATCTTCTTAATTAATTCTTCTTCTTAATTCCATCTATTGGTATATTGCTTTATCTAAGTATTTTTAGATTATTACTTTAGATGTTATATTTTAAGTGTTTATTTTTTTACAATATTAAAATAGATAATTTAATTATTAAATTTATTTTATTCAACATTATTTCTTTGTTCTTTTCAATGTTACAACAATTCAGGATTTAGTATTTTCCATCTAAAAAATCTATGACGAAAAGCACTTTAAATTATATTTTTTCAAAACATAAAAATCCTTTCTGAATTGCTAAGTCCACAAAGCAAAAAAGTATTATTCAAGCTCTGTCAGACTTTGCCATGCATTTCAAAACTTTGATCAATAAACGAAAATTGCCATAATTTTGCAGTTTTCTAAGCGATTTAAAAGGAAAAAACTTTTATGCTTGACAGCCTCTGATAACTTTACGGAAAACCCAAGAAAATCAACAAAAGAAGTAAGCAAGAAATGGAAATTATATATTTTTTTTTGTTTCTAGAACTTTTTCGAATTTATGATAATCTTCTTAAAAGATTAAAGAACGATTCTTTCATTTTCGTTTTATTAACCCGCTTTAAATAAGACTTTTTCTGTGGTAATATTAATAAATGCATTTATGCTTGAAAAAAGCTTATATTTTTTTTTCAAAAAAAAAATGTTCGTTTTGATTTTGTGCCTGTCGGAAGTTGCCAATTGTTCGCTGTTTCACTTGACGTCTTTGGCACTTTTCAGCTAAACTTTTCCCCGGAAGCCCATGAGGCAATCAATTAAAATCAGTTTTTGGTTACTGTATTAGTTTTTGCGATTGAAATTTTCGTAGCATGAAATGACGGCTGACAAATAGCGGAAATTGGCCTCTAGTCGATCCAAACCCAAAATTCAAATTTGAATTTGGTAAAAGAAGGGGAAGCAAATTGGGTTTTCGAACTTCATAAGGGTAACATAATGTAATTTTTTAAGTTCTTCTAAAAATGGATCTATTTTCTTTTTATTTGATTATACATTAAGCGATTTCCTTTATTTATGTTCCTTTTTCAAGTTAACTACAATTATTCTTCACACAAATATAAAACAAAATACTTTATATTCTTGGAAACTTAAGCAAAACTTTTTCCTGTCTCTTCTACCTTGCCAAAGGATGCGCTTTCTTCTTATTTTCTGACAACTTTTTGCATATTTCTTGTTTTATTTTTCACTCCATTTTAAAGGTAAATAAGTAGTGCCGTGAAAAAGGGAATCCCCGTCCAAATAGTTTTCCCATGGCAAATGTCGCTACGTCAAAGGCGTCTGAGCACTCAATGTAATTGAGCAACACTTAAGCAATATGCGCCTCATTAGTTAGTCGTCTTGCAAAGCAAACAACCACGGGGGAAAGTGGAAAGTGGAGAGTAGAGAGTAGAGAGTAGAGAGTGGAAAGTGAGTGAAACCCGAGCACACATGGAAAATGGAGGAGAGAACTTCACACCAGAGTGATTTCCGGTGGCGTGAACTGGAATCAAGAGAGGCTGCAGGGTAAATCGTGTGAGGAGCAGCTGCTGGTTAAAGGAGTTCCATACAGCCACATGCTATAGTTTAGGTATCCATTTGTGCTAGTTGTACATAGAAAGAAAATATGGTTTATTGATTGGAATAATAATGTTAGTGATATATAAAATTTTAATGAGATTAACACGGATTCTAGTAATCATTTAAAGTTGTTAAAAGAAGAAACTGAGGGTTGAATGATGAAAAAGGCAAGAAAATAGTTGTTGATGTAGGTTTCTGGTGGACTCAAAGTCTCAAGAATATTCCAAGTAATAAATTACTTTTAAATTTCTTAATTACATCGAAACTTAAATTATTTAAAAAAGGAAATTTCGAAAATATAAGCATGTACTCTCTAAACAATTTTTGTTTTCCTTAGAAAAATCTTTAAATATTATTAGCCATAATATATTCATATTAAAATCCTTTTCCTCACATTTCTACACCATTTTTTCTTCCTGTGCAATCTCAGACATACGGCTAAGACGTGTCTTCCCATCTATGCCGTTCCAGCGTCTCAAGTTTTCATACGTGCCCTGCTTAATTTCGAGTTTCATCCACAGCTCCACATGTCTCGATTACACGGCTTCCGAAAGGAATGCATCGAAACTTGGCCCTCACACTTGGCTGCTGTTGTTGGCTGTCTTTTATTTTCGCTTCCTTGGCAATTTATTAGCTGCAACAAGTTGCACGAACGAATGAACCAACAAAGCTGAGAAAAATAAATGGAGTCGAGCTCTGTGTTTACTTGTTTGTTTACTCATATATGCAAGACCAAGTTGTAATTGTTCTTATCGTCAGCAAATATGGACTGGCATTTCACAGGAATCTTTTGCTTTAATGCAACATATTTGTCTTGTCAGCCTGTTTCCTCAGATTCATTATCAAAGTTTAAGTACGAGTTTGTCGTGAAAAGTAAGCTTAATTGTGCAACAATTTTGAAACTAGAAGGAAGTGAAGCATTTAAAGTGGGGAAAATATTTATAAATATTTTTAAATATCATATTACTTCCAATATGTATCCCTAGATGTGCTGAAAACCGTCAGGGTTTTTTTAAAGACTTTTTTAAGGCTTTTGTGTTGTTACTTTTGTTGCACTTTTCTAGCCTGTCAAAACTTTTCCGTGATTTTTTCCACCAGCTTGTTTACACTTTCCAGCCATTTATTTAGTCATAAACTTTGTACATTTTCTGATATTTTATTTATTTATTTAAGCTTTAAATAGGAGCTGTTGTTGTGAGCTAAGTAAATACCAAAATTTAAGGTATAAATGTGCCTTAAAAGTGAACAGCTCTTTGTCAGCTAACTTTAGTTCCCCAAAATTACGTTGCAAATATCAAATATCCTCCCTCAGCTATGCAAATTTTCCACGTTTCCAATGTCGGCTAAAGTTTCCAATCAGACCAATCACCGTGCACAGATCCCCAGATATGCGCTGCGTCAAGCATAATTAAATGCAAATTAGCCCTGAAAGGACAAGGGAAGCGCATGGTAGTCCCTGTGTATTTGCCAGTGGGTTCATTTTGGGATCTCTGACAAGCAACGGGGGAGTTTGGCGGTAAATATGTAGTCCAGATTCGGAATAGATAACATATTCCATGTTGCAGGGCAAACAGACAACTCCAAAATGCAGCCGAGTACCAAAACATGCATGGCCCTGAGGCTGAATGCGTGCGATTAGCGGATGAAATTTTAAGCACTCTTTGGCTATTTGAAAATTTTGCAAGGTCATTGCTATGGCAATTTTCCTGGAAATGTAGAAATTCGTGAAATGATGAGGCAGAAAAACTACCAAAAAATTCCAGGCTGGACTAGAGTTTGCGATAATTATTGGAAGGCAGGGTAAGAATTCAAGACTAGCTTAATTTAAGCCTAAGTTTTCAGGAAAAACTTTAATATTTGTGATGAAAAAATGCATGAAGAAGTCTTAATTAAAGTTCCCAATTTAAGGTCATATTTCTTTTAAGATAACTTAAGAAAAAATTATTATAAATCAGTTTTGTTCCCGAAACTCGAGCTTATAAATAACCTTCAATCAAAGATGGCTCAGAGCTGCAATCAGACTGAGTCAACGACTACGAATTGTACAAACCAAACAATTAGAAATGGGAAATGAGTGTATATATTTTTTCTTATTCATTCATCGATAACGAGCAGCTGTTTATATAAATTAAACACTTTCAATTTCGTTTGAGCGCAGTTGCTGGCCGTCTGTGAACCAAAATGAATCGTTCAAGTCAATTTTTCTTGGAATATATTGAAAATTTAATTGCTATCGAGAGGTCGTCGTCCTGCGGCATGATTTCCACATCGCCGGGAATGGCTGCCATACGGATTTGGTTAGGTAACATTCGAGGATTACAGAGTCAGAGGCATCTTACACTGAAGCATTCCCCAAGTTCGAAGAGAAAGCTGAAGCCTCAAGTGTTCCTGATCTGGAGGATTTTTATAAGAAAGCAGCTCCAACGATTGGGGAAACTCTTCAGGATGATAAAGTGGAAAAGAAAGGAGCAGTAAAAAATCTATAAAACATTTATTTAATATTTAAAAAGTTAAGAAATGTAAGAAAGAGAATTCATTTGAACAAATTCCCCCTGTAATTCCCAGCAAAATCAACAAGTTACTGGCATAAAAAAAGCCACTCCATGTTCCTATTTTTTATGATTTTACGACCGGCTAATGCCTTAGAATCCTATAATGGAATGCGTAAATTAAAACAATAATTTTGCGAGTTTGTAATCCAGAAATTACACAACGATTTCATTTTTATGCCGCCATCTGCTTCATTTAGGCTAATGAAGCGTTCTGCTGAATAATCCTGTATCTCTCTCGGAATATTTCTAGCCACAGGCCTGAGAGTTGTCGTCCATTAGCCAATTAAATAAATTAAAATAATATTCACCAAAGAAAGATAAACACAAAGAGCCCGCCGAGTGCGTAATGAAAACATATTGCTTGAAAAGAAGGGAGCAATAACTTCATTAGTCCACTGGAGCGACAAGGAGCTGTGTGTGCTCGTGCTATATATCAGATCCAGCAGAGGTCATGATACTTTACAGCGCTATTTTGCCGCTGCTTTCCTGAAAAATTAATCAATAAATCGTCAGCTACCGAGCATCAATAAGCGGATATCTTGAACGGAAAGCGAAGCAGAGAAGTCGCAGAGCAAGTCAGCAGATGGGAAAGTGAAAAAAATGACAAGAAAGTAGGCTGAAGTTGAGAGGGTCGACTTTGGGATTACCCGGTTTTTTGTGTGAATTTTTTTGTATACTTTGCTGGTGCTTTTTTGAGGCTTAAAACAGATTTAAAGGTTAATTTATACTTTTAAAGTAAGCCATTTAGATTTGTAAAAGACTTTTAATAGTTTTCTTTTAGTGAAGTATAATTATTATGTTATAATTTCTATTTTAAAATAAGAAATACAATTTTACTTATAAATGCTGCTCTGTAATAAATTAAATTCTTATATTTGAAACCTCAAAACAGCTGGATATACCCCTAAAACCCCTCTAAGTACTGTGTAAAAAAACTCTCAAACTCTGCGAGAGCGTGGGAAGATGTGAGCCAGATCAAGGACCAAAGAAAAAACCATCATGATTTATTTACTTTTGAATGTCTTTCATGGCCAACCCTTGACCCCTGCCTGCGGTTCAATGGGCGGTGGCTATGCCAGCCTCTCCCGCACATTTCATGAGTATTTTATTGGCTACGTGCAACTGCGCAAACAAATTTACATGACACTGAACTGAAAGGTGCTTACCTGTACCACAGACAGACGCCCAGCTAAGATGAGGCTGCCCCTCTCAGACATTATTGAAAGATTGATGAAAGTTTTGCGGCCGAGAAGTATCTGGCTTTCTCGTTTTCCAACTATCAAGTGAGCAAGTGAGCAGCCGTCCGTCCAAAAGGAAAAATTCCTGTCAAGATAAATGACTTGAGTTTCTTTTTTTCTGCGAATACGTTATATGTATATATACATACATATATTTGTATATATTTGTATGGGCATGGGTATCCTGTGGAAAATTATTGCGGTGGGTGAAATGCTTATAATGAATAATGAACGATCTTCCGCCCCTTTTTTTCCTGGAGTTTTATTGTGGCCAAACAATAAAATGCTTTGGCCATTCAGTAAATTTGTTTGTGGACTGACCAAAAAGGAGCTGAGATATCGTCGATATGGCTTCACACTTTGATTTGGCTGCTCCTTAACTTTTGTTTGGGGTCCGATGTATGTATGTATGTATGTATGTATTAATGGCTTTTATAATGCCTCCCCTACGAATTTGTGTATATAAATATGTGGGAAGCATACCATATATATTTTGGGTCATCTTGGTGGGTGTTTCTAGGCCAATTTAACTGTCAGCGACGCCTGCTCATTTGTCTGGCCCTTCGCTCGATTTACTGAAGAAAGGAGGCTCGAATCGTTTGATTGAGCGCTGCTCATAATTGATACATTCGGAATAAATCTGGTTGACCTATTTTTTTCTTTTTCGATTGGGATATGTGCCTGACGATGCGGTATTAAAATCGGGTTTCCTCCTCTGGCAAATGCTTTATTGATCGATCTGTTGGCCATTGAACAAGTTTCTGGGATTTTATGGTGCGGATATAATGATAAATTTGCGTAGCAAAGGGATTTTATGATTTGCAGGCCTAGGGAAATGTATAAAAAAAAAAATAATAAGAATATTTATGACTTTATAGATGAAATGAAAGCTATTTAAAATGCTTCCCTAAACCAGGCCTCTTACCTTTTCCCAGAAAAAAACCTTTCCTCATTCCTCTTGCTCAAATTTTAATTCCTTGTTATAAAATTTGTGGTTTTATTCATATGTTTTAAAGATATTTATGAGCCTGAGGGGGCCCCAACACAAGCCCCGGCGACCTTTCCGCATACATGACGTCCAGGCGACTTCCGTTTCCGCTCTGACTGCGACATGGGAAAACTTTTAGCATTTATCGTATGAATTTCTGCCGCCAGCTCTATGCTTTCTTTTATTTTATTTTTCTTTTATACCAAAAGAAATAAATTCAAATGCCTGCATAGTCCTTTTGTTTTACTTAACCCTTTTCCTTTCTATAAACTTTGAGCTTGGCTCTTTCAAATGGAATGCATTTGGCAAAGACATTTTTCTTGTTTCTGTTAAAAGTTCCTATGTCTAAGCCAAGATATTTTCTAGGCATTTTACTTTAAATTTATTACTTGTAATCTCCTTAGATTTTCATATTAAAACTCAAAATGCAGAGCTGACTGACTTGGCCTTAGGAGCCCACAACAATTACGCTTTTAACTGCAGCTGAGTGTGCAGTTTTGACATTTTAAGTAGGCATTGCAATGCCATGAAAGGGCTGCCTGGAACAGCAAAGCAGCTTCTGTTGTTTGTTTTGTGATTTCCGTTGCTGTTGTTGTTCCTGGCCTTACAATTACGATCACACACAGTTGCTTAGTGTTCCTATTCCTATTCCTAGACCCATTATCCCCCGCCGCCTTCCCTGTGTTCGTGTATTCGTGCTGAAATAGAGCCATGCGATGACGTCGACTCTCGGGCATAATAGGCAAACACAGTGGGGCTAAAAAGTATGCGAGCACTCACAGACTTTTGCTCTCTGGCTCTTGCTTTGTGCTTATGTTTGCGTTCCTGGCTGGGTAATTGCGGCAACGCCTTTTTCTGGCACAATTGTGACATTTTACCAAGTGAATGCAGACGAAGAGTGTACACTGTATTACAACAAAAATATAATCAGTAGTGTGACCATGCAAATGACAGATTAATACGAAGTGTGACCTTGCAGTATGCAGAACTGTAATGCAAACAGGAAGTTAATTCAATTTTTAGTAAATTTAAAAAAATAAAGTGACTATTTTTATTATTATCTTTTAGTTTTTTATCTTTATCCAATCGCTTAACAAAAACAACAGGTTGGTGCCTCTATCAGATCCTTCTGTCACCGCCAGATGGTGGTCCTCTTAGCCACTTGTTCTAACCCGTTGTAAAGCAAACGGATGTCGACTCGCCTTTTGTGTATTTGTGTAAGCGGTCTGGTGCAATGTTCGCCTTTTTATACCCTTGCAGAGGGTATTATAATTTTGGTCAAAAGTGTGCAACGCAAGGAAGGAGACATCTCCGACCCTATAAAGTATATATATTCTTGGTCAGGATCACCTCCTGAGTTGATATAAGCATGTCCGTCTGTCCGTCTGTCCGTCTGTCCGTCTGTCCGTCTGTCCGTCTGTCCGTCTGTCTGTTTCTACGCAAACTAGTCTCTCAGTTTTAAAGCTATCGACTTGAAACTTTGCACACACCCTTCTTTTCTTTGCACGCAGTATATAAGTCGGAACGGCCGGGATCGGCCGACTATATCCTATTGCTGCCATATAACTGATTGATCGGAAATGGTATAACTTCGGTGTTTTTAAAATTAGAGAATTCAGATTTTGTACGAATGTTATTGTTGGCAACATAATACGACATACCAAATTTCATAAGGATCGGCCGACTATAAGATATAGCTATAGATATAATAATATAACTGAAAAATCGAAAATTGCCCATCTTTTGTGTTTTTGAAGATAGAAAAGAAAAACTTCGT
>VNJQ01007879.1:0-10789 GCA_008042515.1 Drosophila truncata
ATTTCGATTTTAATTTCATGAAAATCGGACGACTATATCCTATAGCTCTCATAGGAACAATCAGAAAAAAATAAAAAAATTCATAACTTCGCTGTTTTTAACATATTTTCATCAAATTTGAGATTTGGCCACTTAATATTCTTTCAGAATTTTAGTTTTAATTTCATGAAAATCGGCCGACTATATCCTATAGCTGCCATAGGAACAATCAGGAAAATAATAGAAAATATCCTAACTTCGCTGTTTCTCAACATATTTTCATCAAATTTGAGATTTGGCCACTTAATATTGTTTGAGAATCTTAGTTTTAATTTCATGAAAATTAGACAACTATATCCTATAGCTGCCATAGGAACAATCAGGGTAATAATAAAAAATTCAGAGTTTCGCTATTTCTCAAAATATTTTAATCAAATTTGGGAATTGACCACTTATTATTATTTCAGAATTTCGACTTTAATTTTATAGTTCAATTGGAATCTGCAAGGGTATATAAACTTCGGCGAACCGAAGTTAGCTTCCTTTCTTGTTTTGTCTGAAACTTTTCGATAGTGCCCATATGATATAATCGTCCAATCCTGCCCGTTCCGACTTATGTAGGAGTGAGAATATTTAAAAGACTGTCTGGAATGTTTTCAAATAGCTGAGGGACTAGTTTGCGTATAATCAAACGGAAAGACAAACGAATGCTAAGACGGACGAACGACAGACGCACAGTGTAAGATTTAACCAATCCTTTACTAAAAAAAATTATTTTCAGCTTATTTGGATATTTTTAAATATTATAAAAACATGCACAAAACAAAACAAACAATTTTCTTTAAAGTTAACAAATTTTAATGTGGAACGTTCAAAATGAATCCAATAACTTAATGTTGCAGTCACCGACTACTTCTCATCGAGTGCGGACGTCTGTAACTTATCTCTCGGCAGTGCCTTCCTCGTTTTTCCGACACAGTGTTTTTTTCCTTTCTTACGTCTCTTACGATTACACGAGCTCAACAAACAGAAATCGTATAAGTGAACATGACCCCTGGGCCCCAAATCTTGGGGACAACCGCTTTGCTCCCCTATGCGAAAGCCCAAAAACCAAAAAGAAATAAAGACCATATGATAAGTTTCAAGAAGATTTTCCCGAATTACCCGTAACCATAAAAAAACCCGAAGTTTCTAATCATCTCCGCGAAAAACTCCAATAAATCCATCTCTGATTTTTCTTGCTTCGCGGTTCACCGTGCTCTTAAAATAATCAGCAAAGAGATCATCTCCATTTCCACCCTGAAAGACGGAAACCTTTTATTGCTGGTGAAAACCAAAGTGGTGGCCGAGAAATGGAATCTGTGAAATTGAAGCCAAGTACCACGAAACATTAAACTACGTAAAAGGCATCAAAATTATCTTCATTGTGAGCTCATTTATTTTATATAAAGCATACCTGTTCCACAACAAATGTATATCAAAGAGAGCAATAAATAAATGCCAGGCCAACGATCTGGACAAAATATAAAGCGCTAATAATTATTATTCAAAAACAAGAGATGTTCCTAAAACATTACACTAAACTCTAAAATAAATATGTATATCCATATAGTGATATATTGAACACATATAATATAATATAATCAATTAATCTTATCTTATGTATTATGAAAATAAATAAATAAACATATAAAAAATATAAATACTGCACATTGCATTTTTACCACTCTTGTAAAGGAACCAAACTTCCAGAATAGGGTTTTTTTGCATTATTAAAAAAGAAGCTGAATCTCTGTTAATCCATGAATTCGAGTATAAGTACATGAATAGGTACAATTTAACCTTCTCACCCTTAATGCATTGCTCAAGTACTCAAAATGCAATAGTGCTGAGCACCATCCCGACCTTAAAACAAGTTTCAGTTATAACCAATAACGAGATACTTAGAAGACATCTTTCATTGATGGATTCAAGAATCTAGAAAGTAAGAATAAGGAATTAGTCAGAAACAGTACGTTCAGAAGTGTTATGATGAAAGGGAATAGGCCGGTACCAACGACAAGCATTCGAGAAGCTGGCAAAGTAAGAGCACTCAGGGCTGCGATAAGCAAGATTGTAGGAGCGGCAAAGATTGATTAGATTAAGAAAAGATTGATTAGCATTTAGCAAAAGGGGCCATAGACTCCGGTGAGGCGGACTGGAAGTGGGATCAAATTAAGAAAAGATTGATTAGCATTTTCAAGCAGGAGTGGGTTAAGGAGATTGTGGGAGTCTGTACCTCCGATGACCTCTGGATGCGAGACAGCGAATCAAAATGACTCCCATTAACATTCTGTTGTGACTCTTATTAACATTCTGTTATGATACGTCATTGTAATGTCATGTCAGTCTAGTCAGTCTTATTCGGCGAGCCAGAGTGTACAGAACAAAGCAAGAAAATATACGGATAAAACGAAATCAGTTACTCGTATTATTGGTACAATTACCGGGTTAATACATTGGCGACGAGGATGGGATAAACACAAAATAGTGAAAGTGCGGAGTAAGTGCATAAATTATTAAACGCACAATGAAAACACAGCAAGAATATACAATTTTTAATTGCACCATTTTTTTTGGACACAGTATTCGTCACGTAGGCATGCCACACATGTATGTATGCGTTTGTGCATAACATATGTGTATATGCAAATGGGTCCGGGTATGGACGAGCGAAATCAAAGGAAGGTGTAATAATCCTAATAAACAGTCGGGGGTCCCGACAGTAGAATACCGTGTACCATTACAAGACGCCGCTCGATTTCGTTATCTATTATATTCAATTCGGTATCAAGGGAACACCACGTGGAGGTCATTGCAGATGCAAAGGGTTTTTTTTTTATTTCTTAATATTAATTACTGTAATTATTTTGATTTACAGGGAAAAAAGACAATTTTTGCTAAAAATATAAAAACTTTGACTTGGGGGAGGACCGCTCCCCGTAAATTGAATTCGAGACAACTTGCAATTACTCTAACGAACGTTCTAAAAATAGCTCTGACTTGGTTTCGCAAGTGTACTGGTGCATGTGTTATTTGGAGTCCTTTGCCTGGGCTGCCTCTTCTATACGTAATATGTATAAAGTAAAAAGCCTATATCTCCGATATGGCATGATCGCAATGACATTTAGACAATCTGTGTATTTTGATAAAATACATGAAGGTTGTAAATATGGCTTTCCTAACTTTATAAAATAGCTCCCCAAAAAAGGGGAGCAGCAAAAATTGAAAACATACTTGATCTGCGTGCAGATATAAGAATTCTAAGTCCCAAGTTTGGTGTCTCTAGCTTTTATAGTCTCTGTGATATAGGACGGACGGACGGACGGACAGACGGACATGGCTATATGCTGAGAAACAACTGAGTTATGATTTGTTTTATTATTTCCCTGATGTTCGTATGGCAGCTATTGGATATAGTCGTCCGATTTTCATGAAATTTAAATCGAAATTCTGGAATAATGAGTAATAGGCAAATATCAAAATTGATAAAAATATATTGAAAACTGACAAAGTTATAATTTTTTTTCGAAAAATTTACCGGTCGTGGCAATGGCAGCTATGTGATATAGTCGTCCGATCCGGCCCGTTCCGACATATGTACGAGTGAGAGTATATAGAAGACTAATGCAAAGTTTCATTCAAATAGTTTTAAAACTGAGGGAGTAGTTTGGGTAGAAACGGACAGACGGACAGACGGACAGACAGACAGACGGACATGGCTAGATCGGCTGTTGATGCTGATCAAGAATATATATACTTTATAGGGTCGGAGATGTCTCTTTCATTGCGTTGCAAACTTCTGACTGAAATTATAATATCCTGCAAGGGTACAAAAACAAATAGGATAAGGGAAAAATAATCTGAAAAGAGGCTGTTATCCACACACACACTAAGCTGACCAAGGTCAGGGGCAGTAGAAAAGAATGATACGATGAAGGAGAAAGTAACCTGAAAATAAGTTTTTCAGAGGCACTTAGACACACGCACACACTAAGCTGGCAGATGTCAGAGGCAGTAAAATAAAAGAAAGAAAAAATAAACTTAAGAGTTGCGAATTTGAATCAATTGCGAAGATCAAGAAGAATTGATTAAATGCCGGATTAGTGGGACAGACATATCTATGATTATTGATTCTGGTTCTCGATATAATCTCATCTGTCAAGACGACACTGGTCCATCCTGAAAAGGAACGAAGCCACAGTTTTCAACGTTCGCCCAAACTCACAGAACCAAAAGGTTATGCTTCAGACCAAATATTAAATGTAATTTGCGTATTTGAGGCACCAATTTCTGTTGGTAAACAAGCGGAAATGATTGCCTCCTTTTTCGTTGAAAAAGGAAAAAAGTCATTGCTGGGAAGAGAAACACCCATTAAGTTGGATGTACTACGGTTGGGACTGCAGGTGAACCATATCCAGGAGGTATCAGATTTTCCAAAGTGGAAGGGGACAGGGTCAAATTGACAATAAATCATAATATAAAGCCAGTACAACAGCCCATGCGAAGGATACCAATCGCGCTGGAAGATCTGGATTTTACCGCGATCCTTGGTAAAATCCAGGATGCACTGAAACGAGATATCATTAAACCTGTAAATGGACCCAGTGCCTGGATTTCGCCAATGGCTTTTAAAGAGAATGGGGTCATCCGCCTGGATATTCGGAGAGCAAACCAAGCCATTCTAAAGGAAAATTATTCTTTGCCGACACACATGACTCAACTTAAAGATGCTAAATATTTCTCAAGGCTGGAACTCAAGGACGCATACCACCAACTCGAATTAGACGAGAAAAGCAAGAAATAACACTGTTCATAACTCCATTAGGACTATTTCGTTATAAGCGATTGATGTTTGGAGTCAACTCGGCGCCAGAGATTTTCCAGAGGAGGCTTCAACAAATACGAATGTCCTAAATTACATCGATGACATTATCGTTTTTTGAAAAGCTGGGGATGAGGACGATGCGGCGCTGAAAAGAGTTTGTGGCATTCTAAAAGAAAACAATGCGTTATTAAATGAAAAAGCCGATCCAGAGAAGATTAACACAATTAAATCTTATCGCCCTCCAAAGAACACGGAAGAGACTAGGAGTTTTCTAGGGCAAGTAACATATGTGGGAAAATGTATCCCGGAGTTAGCAATTAAAACTGACTCACTGCGACGACTGCTCAGAAAGGATGAAAAGTTCATCTGGGGCGTTGAGGAACAGGATGCGTTTGACAAACCCAAATCATGCCTAGCGGATATTCCAAAATTGCAATACTTCAATCCAAAGCACAAAACACAACTAATTGCAAACGCAAGCCCGGTTGCATTAGGAGCTTTTTTGCTACAATTTCATGGAGTCGAGAAGCCGAAAATAATATCTTTCGCTAGTCGAAGCCTGACAGATGTCGAGAAGCGCTATTCACAGACTGAAAAGGAAAGTCTATCATTAGTGTGGGCAGTAGAAAAATTCTTCTACTACCTAGCTGGCCTAGAATTTGAACTGGAAACCGATCATAAGCCACTAGAGGAAATTTTCAAACCATCTTCGAAGCCACCGGCGATTATAGAAAGATGGCTCCTCCGCCTCCAAGCTTTTAAATTCGTAGTCAAGTATAAAACTGGAAAGGAGAAAATTGAGGATACCTTCTCACGACTATGTAAAATAAACCCAGGGTATTGTTACGACATGAGAGAAATTTTCTCCAGATTAGGTTACCCTAAAAAGTTAAAAACTGACAATAGAAGGCAATATGTCAATGCAGAATTTAAGGAATATTGTAAGCAATAAAGCAAGTAACATCGCCACCAAAACATGCGCCAACAAAATCTATCGAATGATAAGAGACAAAATCCCGGGGGTTCAGGATTTGATGGAGGAATACAGTGATTCAGCAGAAAGAGACCATGATTTAGTAAACAAACAGAAAGGGAAAGAATATGCCGACAAGAGAAGAGGGGCTAGGAAGATTGATGTTGAAGTAGGAGACAAGGTTTTTCTTAAAAATGTAATTTCCTCACAAACTTACATCAAATTTTGACAACACTGAATACGTCGAAGAAGAAAGAGAGGGAGACATTGTAAGAGTAACGGGTGGAGGCAAGACCTTGACAAGAAACGTGAGCCATGTGAAAAAGATTCCACCATTACAGTTGCCAGCTGATACCGCCGATCACTCTTCACACACCCAGAGTACAGGTGACGTTCTGCAGCCCTTCAATTTCAGGGCACCGGAGACACTTAAGGAAATGGAAGCGACTACTAAGACGATATCGGATCCCAAATAAAGGCTGAAGCTGAAGCTCGTCAATAAGGGAGGGATGTGGGAGTCTGTACCTCCGATGACCTCTGGATGCGAGACAGCGAATCAAAATGACTTCCATTAACATTCTGTTGTGACTCTTATTAACATTATATTATGATATGTCATTGTAATGTCATGTCAGTCTAGTCAGTCTTATTTGGCGAGCCAGAGCGTACAGAACAAAGCGAGAAAATATACGGACAAAACGAAATCAATTACTCGTATTATTGGTACAATTACCGGGTTAATACAGAGGTATTACGCATAAAGGCAATTTATTATACCGCCAGAATAAAGGAAAGGTAACTCGAAATACAATAAAATGAATTAATACGCAACAATTAGCATATCTTCACCGTAATGGTTAAATACAATCCGTAATGGACTGGAAGGAAATATATTGCTAGCAAAAAATCGATGTTCGCCACCATCGATTTTTTCGATGTTTTTAAAGAAAAAACATCGATACTATCGATTTTTCATTAAAAAATTTCATTTTCTTGTTTTGTTTTATTTTCTTGATATTTAATATTGTTTTACATTCAAAATAAAATACATGTTAATTTGTAATATTTCATTTTTATTAACGTAGCTTTCAGGCCAATTACTTTATTAAAAAATTTTCTGGATTCCGATTTTCCCAATTTTTGTGGGCTGTCTTCTTCATCTGAACCGTCCGCTATGTGGTTTTCTGCAAGCACACCTACACATCTAGACACAAAAGTAAATTTCCAGTTCATAGACAAAAGGAGTAAAATATACTTCGCATTTTTACAACGTTTGCCATCTTTGTAGTCTAGTACCAACACCAAGTGAATATTCCAATAATTTATAAAGGAATTATACATATTTTTCGCATACTTTTGATCGCCCTTACTTACATCAAACCAGCAACGCACAAAATTTCAATAAATATGGACAAATGTTTAAAACCATCGATAGTGCAAAAAAAATCTATGTTTTGAAAAATGGTTCCCAAAATCGATAGTATCGATAGCGCCCCGATGTTTCGCCAGCACTAATCTTGATATATCTGTGCCTACTATCCTCAACACCCCGCTATCAATTGTAACTGATGACGAACCGCAATCAACAGAACCGGCTGGTGACGAAGAAGTAAAACTAAAAAAGTCATGAGATGCAGATAGAGGATCAGGATTTGAACAATCTTACCATTCCTGCTGTGTTAACAATACCAGCAGCAAAGGAAGAGGAAGAAAAAGAAAAATCTTCCCCAAAAAATCTTGTTATGTTCACTCGACACAATAATATACATGATGGCAGATCCAGCCTTACAGCGAGCCTATATTAAGGACATATCCAATGCCATCCCCGAATTTAATGGAAAATTTACAAAAATTCTTAACGGCTTTAAGGATAGTAGTTTTAACGAAAGGACAGTGCGAAGAATTAGCCGTCGAAGTAATAAAGTCAAACATAGTAGGATCAACCTTATATAAGGGTATAAACCAAAACTACTATTACGGGCATAATTAAAAAATTGCAAGACACTATAGTCGGCAAAACATCCGACGTAATTAAAGCCAAAATGGCAAAAACTAGCTAGAAAGGCAAGACGGCAGAGAAATTCACAACAGAAATAGACAACTTACGAAAACTCCTTGAAGCTTCGTATATTGACGAAGGCCTATCGGCCAAACGCGCTGACAAATTCAGCACAAAGGAAGCCATCACCACAATGGTTAAAATTGTGAACACGGCCGCCTTAAGACAATATTGGAAGCAGGCAATTTCGCAACTATGAATGAAGCCGTCACTAAGTATATACAATGTAGTACTGAAATGAAGGGTAATGCTAATTTAATATTGTACACCCACAAAGGAGAGAACTACCGCGGTAACAATTACAAACATAATTATCGCGGCATGGGTAATAACCGAGGTAACTACCATAACAACGGATATTACCAAAACGATGGCTATAATAACCAAAATAACAGATACAACCGCAACTATAATTATCAAAACAACAATTATTATAGGGAAAACAACCGTGGTGGAAACAACCGCGGCGGAAACGCTCGTGGGGAAAACACTAACAGCAATAACAACAATAATTACAATAACAATGTTAGGGTAGCCCAAAATGCTTTGGAAAGCTCCCCGACACCTTTAGGTACACAACAGTAGAAAACCTTAAAATTCATACCATCAATCTCAGTCAAAATACATTCGTCACGTTTATAAATGAAGCAGCAGGAAAAGAATTAGTCTTTCTACTAGATACAGGTGCGCAAATATTCATATTGAAGGAAAATTCTGATATTTTTCAAAACATTCAAAATAATAATAATAGACGTTGATGCACTACGGTCAGTACACTCAAGTGGCCCTTTTGAAACCGGGCACGTACCTGTTAGGGTTAGGTATTAGTAGTCGCGATGGAAAATATAGAAAAGAATACGAGGAAATAAACTATCAGCGCGCTGCCTGAATGTTTGCTTGCATGCGTACTAAGTGGGTAAGGATTAAAGTTTTTAGTTTAGGAAGACTATCTACATGTGAGATTATTGAGTACAAATCATTATAACTTGCACACAGTACTCTAAAGGGTTCATGCAGTTCAAAGGAGGCTCTACAATGACGCAAAACTAAGGGTATATAGGATCTAGCATTTCTACTCTACTAACAAGTCAGAACTTTCCACGTCGCCATGAATAAGGTTATAAATAAAAGTAATGCCTAGCATAATTCTACGTATGGCTAAGGTGGGTAAGTTAATTAAGGAAGTCTTCTATGATAGGAGGGTAATCTATGTTCAGCATCCCAATTTAAGCCTTGTAAAGCGAAAAGCAAAAAGTTATTTTGAACCGATTCAATGCGTTTGCTGCGAACCCCATACGGGGGACTCCAAACGCAAGATCCATATTCTAAATTAGGACGAACTAATGAAATATATAAAGTTTTAGTAACGTCTGGGTCATCGAATTCTTTCGCTCACTGTTTAATAAATCCCAGCATACTCCGGGCTTTATTTACCATGCACGAAATATGATCGATAGTCAAGTTCGGGATCCAGACTGACACCCAAATCATCAACTAAGTTAATACTTTCCAAAGAGCAGCAGTTTAGCGTGTAAGTGGCAAGGTTCGGTACAACACGGAAGAATGTCATAAGCTTGCATTTCGAGCCATTTAAGTTTAGTAAGTTTACGCGGCACCAAGTTTAGAAATTATCAAGATCTGTTTGTAAATCAGACTGGCAAGCGACGTCCTTATATTGCACACAAAGCTTGACATCGTCTGCATACATAAGTACTCTAGAGTTAGTCAGAACTTTGGGCAGATCGTTAATAAATAATGTTGTTTAGGTGAGGGGGCCCATTGTGCCGCCGCTCAACTTAAGAGCGCATCCGCTCTCGCCCCGCTATGCACAGTTCTGCGCTCCGTCTCTCACACTCTCTTGGGCCGAATTCCGCGGTTTTTTAGTTACAGGTATGCAGCGAAATAAAGCTGACGCGCCCTGAATTCAACCATCGACGCCCCTCAACTTTTTCTTCTACTTGTTCCATTCGCTGCACCACATCCCCGACTTCTGGATCTTTTGCGGCACCAGCGCCCCCCTACAACATTTGGTCCTTCGAGCCGGATAATTTTATTGGATTTCGACCAGCAGTTCCCGGCATCGTTCCGCCAAAGATAAGTACGACATTTTTTCCGTCTCCGTCTCTCTGCCGGTCTTCAGCAGTGGTCCGAACATTAATTTTGGTTCACACTGCTGCAAGATTCTTTTTTCCTTCCGTGTCAACTCCAAGTCCGAGTTTTCCGACACAACGGCAGTTGAGAATTCTACTCTTCGTCTTCAAATTCTGCAAATTTTCCATCCGTCCCCGTTTTGTGTGCGTCGCCATATTCCTCGCCGTTTTCGGCCTCCCCGTTACCGTTTCGCTAGCCAACGGTCGAGGCATATGTGCATCCCTATACATACATACACACATACAATCGTGACATTTGTGAATACATATATTTATACCCTTGCAGGGTATTATAGTTTCAGTCAGAAGTTTGCAACGCAGTAAAGGAGACATCTCCGACCCTATAAAGTATATATATTCTTGATCATCATCAACAGCCGAGTCGATCTAGCCATGTCCGTCTGTCGGTCTGTCCGTCTGTCTGTCTGTCTGTCCGTTTCTACGCAAACTAGTCCCTCAGTTTTAAAGATATCTGATTAAAACTTTGCAGTTAGTCTTAGTATATACTCTCACTCGTACATATGTCGGAACGGGTTGGATCGGACGACTATATCATATAGCTGCCATAGGAACGATCGGTTAAATTTTCGAAAAAAAATTATAACTTTGTCAGTTTTCAATACAATTCCACCAAATTTGATATTTGGCCATTAATTATTAATCTAGAATTTCGATTTTAATTTCATGAAAATCGGACGACTATATCTTATAGCTGTCATAGGAACAATCAGGAAAATAATAAAAAAATCATAACTCCGCAG
>VNJQ01007883.1:0-31358 GCA_008042515.1 Drosophila truncata
GCAGCGGATCCAACAACAAGCCAGCGTGTGCGACAGCGCCGCGACCCCTCAACAGAGGCAGCGGATCCAATAACAAGCCAGCGTCTGCGACAGCGCCGCGACTCCTCAACAGAGAAGCAGCAGCGGATCTAGCAGCAAGACAGCGACGCGCCCAACAATGGAGCGAGAAAGGGAGGGGCTACCGGCCTACCTATGGGCAGCGGGCCGACCACTCACACGGGTGGCGGTCGCGGCCGTACTAATGGGGCCACCACCGATGACGACGGCCACCAACGCCCGTCGTGCCGGGGACCCCCCACCCAGACGGGACTATTTCTGGCTGGCGGCGGCAGTGGAGGAGAGCTTCGTGGGGCTCCACATCGACGGAAGGCGACGCCCTATGCCGGGGGACGACCCATTGGAGCCGGCCGTGAGCGCCGAAGTAATGCAGCCATTGGTGGTGGACGTCGGTCAGGACCACCATGGGGACCCACGCCGACGAGTCGGGCCATCCCTACTGGCCTTATTTTCAGCAGCAGGGGCCCCGGGAGCGCCGCCTGGGCGACCCCAGCCAGAGCCAGCGACAGGCAGCGAGGAGGAAGGCGTGCCCGAGGGGCAACAGTGCGGAGCCGCGCGTACGGAGTCCACCCCCCCGGGGAGGCAGACGGACACCCAGGAGCGGGAGATGTCCTCGCCAACCAGGCCGGACTCACCCACGCTGCTGCCATGAGAATTTCCCATCGGCGACGGGGCACCACCGTCGACGTTGGCGCGCGAGGCAGCGCGCATGTTTCGGCGACATTCCCCAAGCCGTCCTGGAGGCGCTGGCGCCGATACCTGGACCCCTCGGAGCCACATATGAGAGAGTGTCAGAAGACGACGACGGGCCGCCACCCCTGGTACCCATCACCGGGGCTCAAAGCCAACACCCGCCGAGTTACGACCCTAAGGCCGAGGACTACGTCGCGCAATACATTCCGGCCCGGTCCCCCGAGCCATGGAAGGCGGCAGCAGACGCCAGCAAGGGGTAAATTATAATCCCCCCGAGGAGGACTACACTCCGCCGTCCGGGTACCCGGTGCCGTCCCTATACGCGGACATCTTTGGGTCGGGACCATTTGTGGCCAGCTACGCGCCGGCCGAGATAAGGTGTGCGGTCAGCCGGCCAATGAGCTCCCCAGTACGGGGATATGCTCACACGAGCGAGCAGGCCGCCCGAGACGCTAGGCGACGAGCAGAAGCCCTACAGGCGGAGGTGGGCACCACAGAGAGGCCACGACGGCAGGTTCGGAGGAGGAGCGTCGCATGGGAGGACTCGCCGAGCGAGTCGGGACACGCTACTCCCAAGGGAGCCCTGGGCAACGGCCCCATACGGGTGGTCGACGCCGGGAGGCCGGCTTCCCGCTCGGCTGATCGGCAGAATCAATGCGCAGCTAGCCGACCGCAGGAGGCGTACTCGACGATACCTGGAGGAGGAAGAGGGGCAGCGATTCCGGGTGCAAATAGGGCACAACGGGGAAGTCAAGGTCTTCCTACGCCCCTGCCGGAAGTAAAGGGGGAGTGTGACGATGTCACAAAACTGTATATAGAAATGTACATATGTAAATATTAAATAGGCTAACTAATAGTAATAGTTAGAGATAAGTTAGGCTAGATTAGGCAAGATGCACACCACCCACACCGCCAGCAACATCGCTGGGCAACACCAGCCACATCGCCAGCAACATCGCTGGGCAACACCAGCCACACCGCCCGCAACATCGCTGGACGACACCAGCCACCCACCGGCAACATCACCGAGCAACTTCGGTCACCGTCAAAAGGGACAGAAAGAGACGGAGCGACCGCACCGCCGCCCAAGGATCGGAACATTGGATGGCACAGCAAGCGGCCAATCACATCCCGGCAGAGAAGCTAAGAAAAGCACGATCGGGGAAGAGGGCCTACGGCGAAACACAATTCGCAACGGCCACCTGCAAAGCCCAAGAGCGAGCGGGAAGGAAGACCGGCATGCAAAGAATGCATGGAATGCGGAACGGCGCGTGCCATAGATCGTTTCAGCACAGCGGCAGAAGGGACGGCAGAATTAGGTCACAGCCAAGCCGGCAATTAGAGGAACGATCACTCGCCGCGGAACCGCCAAGAGATTAACACGCGAAACAAATCAGTCAAGTGAAAAACCGGCTACAACCAGGAGAAACATTCAGGATCAGGACCACACGAGCACCGAAGGACTACGAAGGACACGGACAACGAGCAGGACATCGACGACACGGGCATCCAAGCCCCAAGAGCAGCGGCAGCGGGTGAGCGCGGCGAGGCCGCTTACATACAGATACATGCACAGCTAGCGTGCGTGTGTGGGTGTGCAAAGCCAGGCAGGGAGATAGGAAATATAACGAAAAGAATACAATAAGAACAAAAATACATGAAAACCAAACCCAAAAAAAATCCATAATTAATACTCCCCACTGCTCCCCTCCTCTCCACTTTGGCCGCCGTTGGGTTCCCAAGCGCCAAACTGGACAGGACGGGAACAGGAGCACCGCGCTGCAGAGATTAATTCCGGGCGTCGGTGCGGGCGAAGGCTGTTGGGTTCCCCAATCCGCCAGCTCAATCTCAGGGGCCCGCCGCCGGGATTAGCCCAGATGTGGCCACGGCCATTTGCCAGCCACGGGGATAGCTAGGGGAAGCAGCCGCTGTTGGGTTTTCCCCAGGCGGAGCTGCAGGGCCGCGACTGTTGGGTCGTCCCAGGTCGTGGGTTAGGTCAGGGCTGTGGGCACGGGGCAGGCTGCTGGGCAACCCCAAACCAGTCCGTAAGGGGATCAGGCTGCTGGGCAACCCTGAGCACGTCTTTAGAGGGGGGAATCCAGCCGCTGGGCAAACCCCGGGTCGGTAGCGATCGTCCCGCCCCGCGTGAGCCGCGGGAAGTCGGAGCTTTCTAGTCGCCAAAAAAACCCACCCCTAAGATCTCGCCAACAACGGCTCCTCTATGTTCGAACGTGGAACGTGGAATAAATATTTCTGGAAAGGGACTCTGGGACGCTGAGGTTCATCCCGGCCAGAGACATCCTTACAGTACATAAAACCGTAAAGGGTTCATGCACTTCAAACTTTCGCCTACAGTGGTTAACTACTAAAGGGATATAAGTTCGAGACGTTAAACGGGGAACATGGAAGTTGAGAAGGCCTAGTAGGTAGGGGCTCTCCACATCACCATGTATAAGTTTATGTAAAAAGACGACGCCGAGCATCGTCCTACGATTAGCTAGAGAAGGTAAGTTAATTAAAAGAAGTCTACTAGAATAAGACGGCAATCTTAGGTCAACATCCCAGGCTAGGCCTCGGAGGGCAAAAAGTAAAAAGTTCTTTTGGTCAGATTCGATGCGGTTACTATGGACTCCGAATTGAGGAATGACTCCAGACACACGAGCCGTACTCCAATATGGGGCGAACTAACGAAGTAAAAAGGGTCTTCGTTACATAAGGAGAATCAAATTCCTTTGCCTACCTCTTAATAAATCCAAGCATGCTCTGGCTTTGTTAACCATACAGGAAATATGTTCAGAGAACAAAAGTTTAGGATCCAAGCGGACCCCTAGATCATCTAGCAGAGTAATTCTTTCCAAAGAGCAGTCGTTAAGCATATAAGTGGCAAACACAGGGGTGTGATGCGTGAAAAAGTCATCAGTTTGCATTTAGAGCTGTTGAGATGTAAAGTATTAGCATGACACCATGCTTGAAAGTTGTCAATATCCGATTGTAAGTCCGATTGGCATAACCTATCCCTGTACTGCAAGCAAAGTTTAACATCATTAGCGTACATGAGTACTCTGGATTAAGTTAGAACCTGCGGCAAGTCATTGATAAACAATGTGAAAAGCAGTGGTCCAAGGTGGCTACCCTGTGGGACGCCAGATGTGACCCTGAGGCTGTTGGATAGAACGTTTTTAAACAGAACCTTTTGAGTCCTATCACTTAGATAGCACGAAATCCACTTAAGAAGATCACTAGGAAACCCCATAGAATCAAGTTTTCTAACCAGAAGAGAATGATTGACCGAGTCAAAAGTTTTACTGTAGTCCGTATAAATAACATCGGTTTGAAAGTTACGTTGGAAGCCCCTAATAACAAATGAGGTAAGTTCCAAAAGATTAGTCGTGGTTGATCTTCGCCTAATAAAACCATGCTGACATGGAGAGATGACGGATCTGCATAAGTGTTGCAAGTGAGGAGTAATTACATTCTCGAAAAGTTTTGGAATTGCCGATAACTTAGAGATTCCTCTGTAGTTACTGGCATCCGAGTTGCCCTTTTTTTTGTGGAGAGGAATAACAAATGATTCCCTCCAAATAAGGGGAAATTGTGTAGATTCTAAAGATAAGGTAAACAATTTAAGAAGGGGGTTACACAGCGCCTCGGAACAATACCTAAGCACAGAGTCCGGTATTCCATCGGGACCTGGTGAATAAACTGGCTTAACGCGTTGCAGATCAAGAATAAGTGAGCTTTCATTTAAAATAGGACTGAAAATTAAGTTCGAACTGGGCCTGGCGGAAGAAACTATCAGATCTGAAATAGTAGAAGACGAATATGTAGTTTTAAAAAACTGAGCAAAAAGATCGGCTATTGCCTGATCAAAAATTTGCTGTAGTGTTCCTAAATGAAAGCGAGGAAGGAAATAAATTAGGTTTACGTTTAGTGTTAACAAAGTTATAAATCTGTTTTGGGTCCTGCGTGAACTGGACCTGACAACGAGTCAAATAATTTTTATAACACTGAGCGTTAAGCTTGGTGAAGTTAGACCGAGCACTGAGATAAGAGGAAAAAGAAGTTTTTGAACCGGTGAGTTTATATTTATTATAAAGCCTAGATTTTACATTTTTTAAGCGTGTTATCTCTTTGTTGAACCAAGGAGGTTTATTAGAGCCCAACGGATAAGTTATCGGAACACATAAGGAAAAAAATGAGTTCATGGCATTGTAAAAAAAATCCACGGCGGTTGCCATGTCAGAGCACATGTAAAGATCGGACCAATTGAATTCAGATATTAGAGTGTTTAGCCTCTGATAGTCTGCTTTTCGGAAACAGCGGACTTTGGTTATTCTTCTACCAGATATAGTTTCTAACACTGTCCCAGTATCGATAGTCACTTCGAAAGTTGGATAGTAAAGATCTTCAGGGTCGGTTTTATTACAGGATTTTGCGGAGCCAATGATTTGGGCTCCGCAACGGACACATCAGAAATTGCTGGCTGAGCGGTTACCGCTACCCCCGCGTCCGATTCGGATACCGAATCTTTTTTCGTTCCTGATCTCAGAACCATTGGATTTGGTGCTGGGACCAGGAGCTGTGGGGCGGGAATATGGCAGGAACTAGGTTGCTGTGGCTCACACAGTTGCAGTCGACCAGCAGCAGACTTTTTGCGTCTCGGCGACTCATTTAATAGCTTCATACTATTAAATTGAGCGTCTAGCGCGGAGAACAGGTCATTCGCTTTGCGAAAAGTGACCATAATCTCGTTAAATACACTTCTGGTCTGACGCATGAAGAATGATATTTCCTTCTCAACCAGTCGACAGTTCTCGCAACAATAACGCAGGCCCTTTTTGCTGGACACTGCGTCAGATATGCGGCCTGTAACCTCAATGCACTTTGCGTGCACTACCGTATCGCAAAGCCAGCAATGGAGACTTGGCTGGTCGACCAAAATATTTTTTTGGCTGTTTTTAATTCCACAGACAATAATTGAGGACATTTTCACAAGCCCGTGAAGACCGAGAGAGCTATGAACCGCTTAGCTGCAACTGAAAGCTAACGACACCCAAACGGGGTAAAAAAAAAAACGGGATAAGAAGGAAAAAAAAGAAAGATAAGATCACCGTCTTGGCACAACTAAAAATGTTTATTAAAACACTAAATTACACAGAAAAGTGCATGCACGCGCGGTAGCAAAACGGTATATATTTTTACTGATGATAGTTAAAGAATTTAGAGGAAACCCCGGTGGTTTAATATCAAAATAAACAAAAATTCGGAGCGCAAAACAAAAACACGACCGTTCGCTAAGAAGTGAGAGAACGATCGGTTTAAGTCTAGGACAAAAATAGATGAACCCATTTGTCCCCGTTAATTAGATATGCGTGATTACACTTAACATCGCTAAATTTAAACTTTGCATCTTAGCAAAAAAAAAAATTAATGAATGCCGAGGAGTTGCCGATGAGCGCCGGGAAGTCGACGTCCAGAGCGGCTTGTGAGTGCCGGAACGGGGCGGACGAAGGCCGAGGAGCAGCTGAAGCGCTCCGTGTGATGCCTCTCGCGCTCCGTGACCGGTGCTCCTTCTGCCGCGGCTGGCGCCGAGCCCGCGGCTTTTCCACGATATGCAGCAGCCAGTGGTTATCCTGACCACACGTCTTGCAGCAGTCCCCTCGCCGACACGCTCCGTCGGAGTGCTCGTGGGCTAGGTAGCTGGAGCAATATCGGTTCACGAGAACCGCCCGTAGCCGCATCTCGGCACTTAGACGCGGAAAGCGGCGACACTTCTTCAGCGGGTGGATCGCATTGCAGACTCGGCATCGGTAGGACTGTGTACCTCGATTACATCTGCTCTCCAGTGATTGGGCGCTGCGTAGACGTGGCGTCATCGTGTTGAATATGACTGGCGGAATGAAGAAACTGATGGAGAAACAAAAAAACTACGTTATCAGAAATGGTGTAAATTGGAACTACGGTCAGAGCTATAAGAGAGCACAGTGGACAGGAACATTGGAGCGGAAGAATGCATTATTATTGTGGGCAGGTGGACGGAAGAAGCTCGACCTTATCAACGGACCGCTTGATGAGCCCTCGCGTGGTGCGTATGTCGACCACGCAGACATGGCCATCGGATCCTGGAAACACTGCGTCAATCCTGCCTAATCGTCACGTAAGGAAGGTTGTCCTCCTTGATGACCACCATATCCCCATCGTGGAGATTTCTTGTAGGGGCTCGCCACTTATTCCGCTCCTCGAGGTACTCTTCCTTCCATTGAAAGCCGAAATCGCTGCTGAAGAGCCTTCAGGTGTTGCCAGCGGTTAAAAATGGACGTGGTACCCCTCTTTATCTCGGGTTCAACCGTGGCGAGAAGTGGGCCTCCCACAAGAAAGTGCCCGGGTGTAAGAGTCAACAGGTTAGCGGGTTCTTCGAACATTGGTGCGAGAAGGCATGCCTCGATCCTCGCCAGGAGAGTAGCCAGCTCCTCAAAAGTGTATTTCCGCGTGGTTGTGGACTTGTAAAGCAAGGTATTAAGCTCAGCAGGCAGGCGTGTGCTACAGGCTCCCTATGTGGGGGGCTTCCGGAGGAATTAAATGCCAGAGAAGCTGCTGGTGGCTATAGGCACCGGTCACAGCCCCTTCAGGCTTCGGAGAAAATCGCGGGATAGTAGGGCAGCTGCCCCCACAAAGATCTTCCTGTTGTCCAACTGCATTTGACGGGGGCATCCTCTCCGGGACACGAAACGAGCGAAAGCAGCCAGAAATTTTTCGGTCGTAAGGTCCGATGTGGACTCTAAATGGATGGGCTTCGTGGAGAAGCACACAAACACCAACACACACCCCTTTGTGATGAGACAGGCTCGTCCCGTATAGTTTTTTATTTCGAAGGGACCGGCATAATCCACACTGGTATACGTGAATGGGCGCGAAAAGGACGTCCGTTCCTTAGGTAGCTCTCCCATGAGTTGCGTCTGCAACTTCTTCTTGTGGATGACACATACTTTACATGAATAGATGACGGACTTGACCAAATTCCTCACACTTGAAATCCATAATTTGGCCCGGATCATCAGCTGATTACCACCGTGCAGCGTGATGCGATGCGTAAATTGGAGGAGAAGTTGAGACAGATGGCAGTACTACGAAAGGATTATATAGGATGCCGTTCGTCATATTGGAGAAGTTCAGAGGCCGTGACCCGGCACAGGCTCTAATAAGGCCTTGCGAAATGGGTTCAGATTTTGAATCGGACTGGATGCTGGCACTGGCCGCTTATGTTTTAAGCAGCCCATCTCAGAGACGAAGTGTCTGCGCTGAGTGACGGAAACTAGGAGACTTTCAGCCGACGTGATCCCATTAGCTGTCAGGTGCTCTTCGAACGAAAATTGAATCTTCCGCGCGCGCTGGATGAAGTGATAAACATAAGCAAGGACTCGCAATGCCTTGTCGAGTGTAGAAACACGTTCAAGAATATCTTCGGGTGGCGCCTTTGGGATATGGACCTTGACTGCTCGCTTCTCGAGTTCAGTCACGGGGGCGACATTGCCTTGAGTGGGCCATTCGTTGCGAGGCCTTTGCAGCCAGGCAGGACCGTGCCACCACAGCTGGCTATCCGCAAGGTCTTGAAGAGCTACGCCCCAGCTAGCGAGATCCGCAGGGTTCTGCTCAGAGCGGACATGTGCCCATTTCTGCACGTCGGTGAACTGGGTGATCTTGGTCACCCGGTTGGCCACGAACGTTGTTTATTGACACGCTGGCTTCTACAGCCAAGCGTGGACAATAGTCGAGACCGTCCAACAGTATAGGGCGGCTGCGGGCCCTGGTATCTTTGAAAGAACGGCGGT
Source organism: Drosophila truncata (assembly GCA_008042515.1). NCBI lineage: Eukaryota > Metazoa > Arthropoda > Insecta > Diptera > Drosophilidae > Drosophila > Drosophila truncata. The sequence continues at coordinate 8,580 of VNJQ01007883.1, forward strand.
AACTATTTCAGACAACAACAAGGCACCTTACAACTCTAGCCGCGGGAGCGACACCGTTTCGACTGGGGCCAATCGCGTCTTTGCGGTTAGCAGGTTACCGTAGACCCAACCTCGATGCGGACGTAAATGGCGGTGCCGTACGCCTTCTGTAAAGCGTCGCAGAACCCGTGGTGCTCGACATTGAGTTGTGGTCGGAGCGCGACCCATCGAGGAATACAAATCTGATCGAGCATGGAGTAGTTCTTCAGGAAGTCAAGCCATCGCTGACAGAAATCTTGAGGGAGGGCGTCGTCCCACCCTAGATCCAAAAGCCAAATGTCCTGCATGAACATCTTCGCCCGGACAATGAAAGGAGCGAGCCAGCTGCTGGATTTGGCAATTTGGCAATTTGGGAGAGGACTTGGCGCTTCGTGAAAGACGAGCCGGGAGTCAATTCTGGCGGATTAAAAAAAAACTCATCAGTCGTCGCCTTCCACCGCACGCCGAGTGTTTTGGCCGTGCTCTGTGCATCGAAACGGAGTACGCTTGGGGTCTACCCAAATTTGCCGATACATCTTCTCGATGTCGGCGTTGAAGACGAACCTAAAGTATCGCCCCTTTAGGATTTGAATCGTCAGGTCGGATTCTAAGACCGGGCCCGCGTAAAGAATGCGTTTAGACTAGTCCCGTTTGTGGACGGGCTAGAAACATTGAAGACCACCCGCACCTTGGTGGTCGTGCTTTCGGGCTTGAAGACGGCATGATATAGAAGATAGTAGGTAGCGGAACTGCACGCGGGAGAGATCTCGATCATGTGGCCTAAGTCGATAAATTCCTGGATTACCGAGACGGCGCTGCCGTCGCAGGCGCTGCTCATTACGCAGGAACTGAGGACCGTGAATACGCTAGCTCGGAACCCTTCTGTTCGGGCTCGCGTAAGGGGAGCGTCATAACGTACTTGCCACAATCGTCTCTTCTCGTCGTCTGGACAAAATTGTGCTCGCAGACTGAATCCGATTCCGGGCTGATCTGTGTGGGCTCATCTTCCACTTCCCAGAATTTGGTGAAGAACTGATCCAGTAAGTCACCGGGGGCTGGCTGGAGAGCACCCACCCAAAAATGGTCTCCTGACCGAGAAGTGACCCGCAGATGTTAGCCTTGGAATTACCGAGGAGAATGGACGGACGAATGTCAGCTCCTATTAACACATCGACTTGGGAGCTCCCAAAAAACTTGGGGTCCGCTAGGGACCCCGGGCAGCCCCTTGAGAAGATCTCGCGGAATCGGATATGAGGCAGATTTCCTTCCGTTATGAAAGTCGCGGGATGTAAAATTTCCTTTAAAATTTTTTAATTCATTGGCATCTGGATCTAATAATTCTTGATCCCATTTTCGCTCGGTTAACCACAGTTTTTGCATGAACAATTTTCCTGTTATAGTTACTGGAGACAACCAGCCAAAAGGATCATAAATTTTATGCGAGTGTTTACAATACAGTTCGCTTATTAATTTTATTGCAAGGTTTACAATTAAATTTAAAAATAGTCTTTAATCGGCTCCATTTAAAGACCCAAGGTTATAATTGATTCATTTTCCCGAATTTCTAATATTTTATTTTTTCTTTGGGCTCTTAAGGATTCCAAACTTTCCGAAACGTTGGATATCCATTTTCCTAGGTTGAATCCTACCTTTTCAAGTTCTAAGCTTATATTTTCAACATGTATTTTGGCTTCTTGTAAGGAATCCTCACCGGTCATCAGGTCATCCATGTAAAAATCATTTTTATTGCTACATTTTCTCGTTGCTAAATATGCTATATGTACCGTAAGTAACTGTTGTAAGCCTATATTGTTTTAAAATTTTATTTGGAGAATCTCCAGATTATATGCAAATAACGTTGATCTTTATCAATGTTAATTTGCCAATACTATAAATGGCCATTTTCGCCACTTGACGATGATATCAAAGATATCCCTTTGGACTCTTGGTCCAACCCACATTATGTCATTAAGACTTTTATTGTTAGTATTTTTTGCTGAAGCAAAAGTTAAGTTTGTGGTGAGGCTAGATTCTCTTACCGCGGCTTGATGGGGTAAATAATATAATATTTTCCTTCTTTCTTGGTATCTACCATATATCCCAAGCTAAAATATTCATGCATGAACCTAATATAATTTTCTTTTAATTTGACGTTTCTAATTAATTTTCTTTCCAAGTTATAAAATCGCACTATTGCTTGCGATTTGGAATGTCGCAATTCTTTTTCATTTTAAAATGGAATTTTAACCACATATCTTATATTTTGATCTAGCTTAGTGGTCTCTATGAAATGTTTTTTACAAATTTCTTCCTCTATATCATTATTTTTATTTTCTACTCCCATAGTAGTACCAGCGTCCGCAAATAAGAATTATGAGTTCAAAAAAATTAAACCACTAAAAAGCCTTTGCGGGGAGTGGGAAAAGGACACATTTACCATTTTTTAACGGTATTGAGGTATTGAGGAATCCCGGATTATGTATTTTAAGGACATTCGATACATCATTTGAAAGGTACTGCGTCACAGATCACAAATATGTTAACCATTGTTAAATAGTCAACTCTGTTAAGAAGTTATTGGCAGTCAATTTTTATTTTCAATTTTTATAAACAAAAATAAAAATTGAAAAATAATTCTTATTTTCAATTTTTTAAAATTTGAGCTATAATTCTTATTTTTAATTTTTATAATAAAAATTGAATCATAATTTTTATTTTTAATTTTTATAATAAAAATTGAACCATTCTTAATTCTTATTCTTAATTTTTATAATAAAAAATAAAAATTATTTTTATTAAATTTTTATTATAACAAGAATGGAAGCTAACTTCGGTTCGCCGAAGTTTATATACCCTTGCAGATTGCAATTGAACTATAAAATTAAGGTCGAAATTCTGAAATAATAATAAGTGGTCAATTCCCAAATTTGATTAAAATATTTTGAGAAATAGCGAAACTCTGAATTTTTATTATTACCCTGATTGTTCCTATGGCAGCTATAGGATATAGTTGTCTAATTTTCATGAAATTAAAACTAAGATTCTCAAACCAAATCTCAAATTTGATGAAAATATGTTGAGAAACAGCGAAGTTAGGATATTTTCTATTATTTTCCTGATTGTTCCTATGGCAGCTATAGGATATAGTCGGCCGATTTTCATGAAATTAAAACAAAAATTCTGAAAGAATATTAAGTGGCCAAATCTCAAATTTGATGAAAATATGTTAAGAAGCAGCGAAGTTATGATTTTTTTTATTATTTTTCTGATTGTTCCTATGAGAGCTATAGGATATAGTCGTCCGATTTTCATGAAATTAAAATCGAAATTCTAAATTAATAATTAATAACCAAATACCAAATTTGGTGGAGTTTTGTTGAAAACTGACAAAGTTATAATTTTTTTTCGAAAGTTTTACCGATCGTTCCTATGGCAGCTATATGATATAGTTGTCCGATCCGGCCCGTTCCGACATATTTACGAGTGAGAGTATATAGAAGACTAACTGCAAAGTTTCATTCAGATAGCTTTAAAACTGAGGGACTAGTTTGCGTAGAAACGGACAGACAGACGGACAGACGGACAGACGGACAGACGGACATGGCTAGATCGACTCGGCTGTTGATGCTGATCAAGAATATATATACTTTATAGGGTCGGAGATGTCTCCTTCACTGCGTTGCAAACTTCTGACTGAAACTATAATACCCTGCAAGGGTATAAAAATTAAAAATAAAGGTTTATTGTGTTTCCAGGGTTTACCGTTAAAAAATGTTATATGTGTCCTTTTCCCACTCCCCGCAAATGCTTTTTAGTGGTTCAATTTTTTTGAACTCATAATTCTTATTTGCGGTCCCTGTTTGGTACAACCGGATATTATCCATCCGTATTCAGTATTCTGCCCTAGTAGTCCATCTATTTTAACTACTCCTTCTTTTGGATGCAAATCTTCTCCTATGATCACATATATTCTACTTGGTTTACTAAAGTCAGGGTCAGTCAGCGTATATTTTTTCGAGTTTGATTTATCAACGTCTTATTTTCTGATTGGCAAAGCTTTTATTAGCTTCGAAAGGACTATTGAATCGTTATTCAGCGGATCTTTTCAAGTATCGCTCATGTTTATTTTTAGATTAACTTTATGCCTTCATACACAACTATCTGATGAGGATACTCCGCTAACCTTAGTAATCCTTTCGTACCCTCTGTAAAATTCTTTAATTTGACTGTTTGTTCTATTCCATAAAAATTCCATTTTATTAGCTCTCAGTATACAACTTTCCCGGCTAGCCTTATCAAGCTCCTGATATGTTTCCTCTAAATAATCTCTTAAATGCTCAACATTTTTGTCGAACACCTCTGCCAATTTGTTAGGGTCATTTTCTAAAGGTTTCTTTTCTTTTTCTGTTTTCTTTGTCTGTGCTTCGGTTCCAGAAATAACTTTACTAGATAATTTAATTTTCAGTGTATTAATAACCCCAATACATACATTTCATACATTTTTTTTGTTGAAATAGTCATTATCGACTACTCCAAATTTTAATAACGACGCATGGTTCCTAGAAAATTTCGTTTTAGGCCATCTAATTTTAGTATAGACTCGCTGGTTAGTTTACCAGCTTCGATTATTCCAATTTCTTTCGTGAGGCTTAAGTATACTCTCGGACAGCATTTTGATGATTATTATATAATTTATACTATTTATAAAATTATAATAGCAAACTTTTAAAGCTAACTGGTTTCGTCAATGCTTAGATTTTCTTCCTCGATGTCGTCTTTGCGGTAATTAGCTGAATTGATCTCGTATTTGCGATGATAAGCTTCCTCGATGTCGTCTTTGTGATGATCAGCTGTCTTGATGTCGTCGTTGCAATTTCAATAAGCGAAATTTTGGAGTAAATTTTCGTCGTTAGGATGTTGCCGCTTCGTTGTCGTTAGCCAATTTCCGAAAAATGTCTTTGTTGATTTAGGGTTTTAGAGTTCTTTGAGTTTTTAACTTTTCAATTGTAACGAATTACAATCTCGGCCTTGGTGTTGGGAAGATGCGAGGGGGCGCACGCGACTAGATCCCGCTGCGGCTCGTCGGCTAGGGGGGTGGTGATTTTTCTCCCTTTCATCTGGCCTTCTTTCATTCCAAATAAATCGAAATTTGCGTGCTGCGACAAAAAATAATGGGGGTTGAAGCGAACAAAGACTTAGACAGTCGGACAGAAATGGACTCAGACGACTTGGGCTCCTCAGCTGTTTCGAGCTACCATGGCCATTCGGAACAAGCTCCTACAGGGGAGTCTTCCTAGGTTTGGCAAAACGGACGGGGATTTAAAACATTATAAATATATATTTTAAACCTAGAAAAATGCTTTTAAAACTAGAACACATTATTATAAACACATAAAAATAAATATAAAACTAACAAGAAAGGAAGCTAACTTCGGCTCGCCAAAGTTTGTATACCCTTGCAGATTGCAATTGAACTATAAAATTAAAATCAAACTTTTGAAATAATAATAAGTGGCCAAATCCAAAATTTGATGAAAATATGTTAAGAAATAGCGAAGTTAGGATTTTTTCTATTATTTTCCTGACTGTTCTTATGACAGCTATAGGATATAGTTGTCCAACTTTCATGAAATGAAAAACGAAATTCTAGAATAATAATTAATGGCAAAATATCAAGTTTGGTGGAATTGTGTTGAAAACTGTCAAAGTTATAATTTTTTTCGTAAATTTTACCGATCGTTCCTATGGCAGCTATATGATATAGTCGTCCGATCCGGCTTGTTGCGACATATGTACGAGTGAGAGTACAAGTGAGAGTATATAGAAAACTACCGGCAAAGTTTTATTTAGATAGCTTTAAAACTGAGTGACTAGTTTGCTTAGAAACGGACCGGCGGACAGACTGACAGACGGACGGCTAGATCGATTCGGCTGTTGATGCTGATCAAGAATATACTTTATAGGGTCGGAGATGTCTCCTTCACTGCGTTGCAAACTTTTGACTGAAACTATAATACCCTTCATTTCTTAGCGACAGGCCCCAGAGCTATTAGCTGTGGGCCCCGTGGCTACGTGTGCGCTCGGAATTTTCTTATGCTCTCTCATTCTTATGCTCGCACACTCATTGCGAGAGTTCGCTCGTTCAGTCGCAGAGAGCGGGCGGAAACAAAAATAGCTGATTGGCTTTGTTTTGCTTACATTTTTTATTGATTTTTTTCCGGACACTTGTTATGAATTTGGTTTATTGTTGTTATTTAATGATCTAGTAATTATAAATTTTGGTTTATTGTTAATTGGTTTACAACAATAAACCAAATTCCTAACAAGTGTCCGGAAAAAATATCAACAAAAAATGTAAGCAAAACAAAACCAATCATCTGCTTTTGTTTCTGCATGCTCCCCTAAAAAGCAATCGTCGGTCGGGTATGCCGGCACCATCCGCTCGCAGAACAACAATAACATCTGATTTGATTCCTCAACCACAAATAGCAGTCGGTGTTTTAAGTGACACCGACTGCAATATGCCCTGTTCCGATCTCAGTAGATCAATTTTTATTCATTCGAATACATACAGATATGCAAAATATTTCACTGCTACCGCTGATTTGAATTTGTAAACAAATATGAAATGTATGCTGAAACATAAAAAAATATAATATAACAAATAATATTCTTATAATTAACCCAATAGTGAATATGCTCATATTGTTAGGGTACCTAATATCAAAAGTAGCAAAAGACCAAATATCCTTGCTGGGTCGAAATGAAATGATCACACATGCGCCCGTGTACGTGAATACATGAACGCGCATACATATAAAGAATTCAAGCACAGATGAACCTTCTTCAAGATCCGCCACTCTGCGACTGAACGAGCGAACTCTCGATCAGTGTGCGAGCATAAGAATGAGAGAGCGAAAAATCCGAGCGCACACGAAGCCACGGAGCTTGCAGCTAACAGCTCTGAGGCCTGTCGCTAAGAAATTTTTGTGTCCATTTTCGTTGTTTAAAATGAGTAGTCTATATGTTGTATGGTTAGTGGTATCATTAACATATATTACGGATAACAAATACAATTGATATTTCCAAATTTATGATACGAGGAAAAATAATGTCATCTTAAAAATAAATTCATGGTCATGTGTGAACACCTTTAACATTTTGTGACGGGATACTAAATTAATATATTTATATATTAGTATATTTATTCGTTCGACAATAATAAATTTTGCATGTGCAAACTTAGCTTCAATTTACTTACTTCTTATTTACCAAACGGTCTTCGAAAGGATCTCTCGGCATGCGGGCCATTATATCAGACTCAGCTTTTTCATAAGCAAGCGATATAGCAGGCAACATATCTGTTCCAATATCAATACATAGGATTGCTATAGTGCCTAAAGCTAATGGAATGTCAAATACAACAAAACATATGAAAGGCATTATTTCTGGTAGATTTGACGTTAAGGTGTATGCGATTGATTTTTTAAGATTATCGAAAATAGTTCGGCCTTCTTCAATTCCTACAACTATAGAGGCGAAATTATCATCAAGTAAAATCATATCAGCAGCCTGCTTGGAGACATCAGACCCAGAAATGCCCATTGCCACACCAATGTCAGCTCGTTTTAAGGCCGGTGAATCATTGACACCATCTCCGGTAACAGCAACAATTTCACCCCGTCTTTGACAAGCTTCTACAATTATCAATTTTTGCTGTGGAGACGTACGTGCGAAAACAATTTCATTATGATAATAAATGACAGCATCCAAATCATCAGCGTTCATTTCTCGAAGTTCCCCTCCATGAACTACAATAGCAGTCGCTTCACGAGGGTCAACTTCTTGAATACTTACACCACGTTCTTTTGCAATGTCCTCAGCAGTGGGTTTTGTAATGATACCTACACCACGAGCTATCGCTTTAGCTGTAATGGGATGATCCCCAGTTACCATGATTACTCTTACTCCTGCCGAACGGCATTTTGCCACAGCATCTGGAACTGCTGCACGTGGTGGATCTATTAACGATATTAGTCCTAAAAAACAAAGACCGTGCAATGGAAAATTCGGAGGTTCCGTTATAAATTCGTATGTAATCGGGTACTGATTTTTTGGAAGTTTAAGCTCGGCAAATCCCAAAACTCGTTCACCCATTCCTCCCATATCTAAGTATGCATCTTCAAAATCTTGTTGTAATTCAGTAGTAAGGTCTACCACATCTCCTTGAATTAATATGGTTTTGCAACGGTCTAAAATTCTTTCGGGTGCTCCTTTCATTTCGATTATAAAATATCCATCGCCATAATTATATTCATGAACAGAAACTTGATACTTTTCTGTAGAATTAAATGGTATTTCAGTCAACTTTGTATGCTTCAAACGAACTTGTCCTACACCACCATAAACAGTCTCAGCAAATTTTAAGAGGGCTGCCTCTGACGCGTTTCCGTTAACTTCTTTTTTAAATACTGGAACATTATCTTGCCCTCCTTTAAACTCTGCTGAATTGCAAAGCGCTGCACATAAAAGAAGGGCACTGAATGACACGTCTTCCTTATTAAAAAGAGATCCTTTGAAAGACTCTGTAGTATCAGATTCCACTATTAATTGATCAAACCACAAGTGGGCAACAGTCATTCGATTTTGAGTTAGGGTCCCGGTCTTATCTGAACAGATAGTTGAAGTAGACCCTAATGTCTCAACTGCTTCTAAGTTTTTGACTAAGCAGTTCTTAGATGCCATCCGTTTAGCTGTAAGTGTGAGACAGACTGTTACTGTAACAAGAAGTCCCTCAGGTACGTTTGCTACAATAATGCCAATGAGAAACACAACTGCATCAATAAATGAATATCCTAGCATTAAAGCTATTCCAAAAAAAGATAGTCCTAATACTACAGCAAAAATTGTAATGAATCTAATAAAAAGTTGTATCTCCCTTGCAATAGGCGACTGTACGTCATCCAAACCGGCTGCTAAGTTAGCTATTCGGCCCATTACTGTATTATCGCCTGTAGCAATTACCACTCCTCTGCAAGTACCTTCAAGAACGTTTGTTGAAAAAAAGGCTAAGTTTCTCGTTTCCAGAGGATTCTCGTGAGTAAATTCAGCTGATCTTACTTGAGGTTCCGATTCCCCTGTCAAAGACGAATTATCCACTTTTAAACCATGAGCTTCTAATATTCTTATGTCAGCTGGAACTCGATCACCAAATTTAACTTCTACAATATCTCCTTTCACTATTCCTTCTGCTGAAATTGTATTTATTTCACCTTCACGTACTACAGTAGCGTATTGTGGTACAAGGTTTTTAAAGGAATCCATAATAGAAGACGATTTATGAACCTATAAAAAAAATATTATATATATTCAATTAGTTTAAATACAGGCTAGCATTTATACATTATTTCTATAAGTTTGTGACGCCCCTTTCAGAGGCTCCACAAAGCTGTATATAGTTGTAAATAAAATAGGTTTAAGATTAGCTATAATTATATTTAGGCATACATAAGAATTAGTATTAATTTGGGATTTAGGGTATATTGTAAGTTAGGGTAAGTTAAAGTAGCCAACTCTCAAACCCTGTTAAACGCATGTTAACATGCGATAGTAAGCTAGGAAAGTTCCAGCGAGATCCAATAGCACGGAACTGGTTCACGGAACGAAAGCTTGAGCGAGTGACGATAGCGAGCAGGATCCACTATTCGATCTCTTCCGCCACCAGCCACCGCCGAGAACAGACGCGGGTCTCTTCCGCCACCAGCCACCGCCGAGAACAGACGCAAGTGCTCGCGCCGAAATTTCTGACAAGAAATACATTCGATAGAGACGATCCGCAAGACAAGCGAAAACACAGAAAAACGTACCTAACGTGGGGCGCATACGTTAGGTACGTTCTGCGAAACGCAGTGCAAATTCGGCCACCCCGACGCCGATCGCATACACCGCGCCGCGCACCCCCACACATACACGGGCGCCCGACGCCGACCGCGCGCACTCACACACACACGTGTACCCGACGCCACGTCGAGCTGCCTAAAGCCAGGCTTTAATTGTTACAAACCGTAAGTTAACGATAAGCTATCCTTAGTTTCTGGGCAGTAGCAAGTAGTGAACATTCCTACTTAACCTAAAATATACCCAATAAGTGCGAACGAAAACCTCTCCTAGTATTTTCTTTTAGTTACTGGGGCTTTTCTTTACAGCGATTCTCCTTCCCTCTCCCGCTGGAAGTCTCGCGTTGTGGCCCTTCCCGACGTGACACTTGCTGCGACCGCGGCAGGTCTCATTCCGCCGATTCTTCCCCCTTCCCCTTTCCCAAACTCGTGTGCGGAGCACGTGGATCGGGAATGGGAATAGCCCCGACGCTGTCCGCTCGACCCTTAGGTAGTCTCCGCGCCCATCCGGAGAGTTTCTGGGCCCGGCAAGCCGCGCCCATCCGGCCCCGCCGCCCACAGTTAGCTTCCGCGCTCATCTGGAAGAGTCCCGCTTCGGTGCAGGCCGCCGCGACCACTCGGCGCCTACCACGGTCGGCTCTCACGCCAATCGAAGTCACCCTTTGCCCCGCCCCTCGGGCTTAGTTAGCTTCCGCGCTCATCCGGAGGATCCTTCCGGGCCCGGCCAACCGCGCCCATCCGGCGCCGCCGCCCGCAGTTAGTCTCCGCGCCCATCCGGAGAAACCCACTCCTAGCCCCGCGCACGCCCACGTGATCTCTACGGCGAAGAGTCCGAGCCGAGCCGCTGCCACGCCTCGCCCAGTAGGTGCGCACCACGTGGCCCGTGCCGCAGTTGTGGCCGCCGCCACGAACCGCCGCCGTGCAACGGATTGCCCCTAGCGGCTGTCCCGAATCCCGAATAGCGTCATGTGTGATCGCAGCGGATCGGGAGCCCGCCAAATCTAAGCCCCAGCCGCGCTATCGGCAGCAGCTTTTGAGCGTGCGGTCGGTAATACAGCAGTGCGCCTGTATACCGACGGCGATCGGCAAGGCAGGAGTGGTGGCATCGATAGCTTCCAGACCCAGACAGGTCATCCTGGGGCGATGGGAGGACTGCGACACATGAAATCGGGGGAATATACGGTTTAGACGTGTTTGCAGTATTATACTCCTTAATATGATATTTCCTACTGTCAGTCCCACTTCTATATAAATTTACTTGTATAGGTTCCCTGGCCACCGCTGAGATCTATCCCAGCCGGAGAACTTCGTTACAAGTTAAATAATAATAATAAAAATAATAATAGACGTTGATGCACTACGGTCAGTACACTCAAGTGGCCCTTGTGAAACCAGGCACGTGCCTGTTGGGGTTAGGTATTAGTAGTCGCGATGGGAAATATAGAAACGAATACGAGGAAATAAACTACTGGCGTGCTGCCTGAATGTTTGCTTGCATGCGTACTAAGTGTGTTAGGATTAAAGCTTTTAGTTTAGGAAGACTATCTACATGTGAAATTATTGAGTACAAATCATTATAACTTGCACACAGTACTTTAAAGGGTTCATGCAGTTCAAATGAGGTTCTACAATGGCGCAAAACTAAGGGTATATAGGATCTAGTATATCTACTCGGTACGTGGAAATTGAGCTGACCTAACAAGTCAGTACTTTCCACGTCGCCGTGAATAAGGTTATAAATATAAGTAATGCCTAGCCTAATTCTATGATTGGCTCAGGAGGGTAAGTTAATTAGGAGAAGTCTACTATGATAGGAGGGTAATCTCTGTTCAGCATCCCAGTTTAAGCCGCGTAAAGCAAAAAGCAAAAAGTTCTTTTGAACGCAAGATCCATATTCTAAGATAGGACGAACTAATGAAATATATAAAGATTTAGTAACGTATGGGTCATCGAATTCTTTCGACCACCGTTTAATAAATCCCAGCATACTCCTGGCTTTATTTACCATGCACGAAATATGATCGATAAAGTCAAGTTTGGGATCCAGGCGGATGCCCAAGTCATCGACTGAGTTAATTCTTTCCAAAGAGCAGCAGTTAAGCGTGTAAGTTGCAAGCTTGGGTAAGACACGGGAGAATGTCATAAGCTTGCATTTAGAGCCATTTAAGTTTAGTAAGTTTACGCGGCACTAAGTTTGGAAGTTATCAAGATCTGTTTGTAAATCAGACTGGCAAGCGACGTCCTTATAATGCACACAAAGCTTAACATCATCCGCGTACATAAGTACTCTAGAGTTAGTTAGAACTTCGGGCAGATCGTTAATAAATAATTTAAACAATAAGGAACCCAAATGGCTCCCTAGTGGAACACCTGAGGTAACCCTAAGAACATTAGATACGTAATTTTTAAAGAGGACTTTTTGCGTCCTGCCAGTCAGATAACTAGAGATCCACCTAAGAAGATCATTAAATCGAGTTTCCTGAGATGACGAGAATGATTAACAGAATCAAATGCTTTGCTGAAGTCAGTATAAATTACATCTGTTTGAAGGTTATTATGGAAGCCCCTTATAATGAAGGAAGTGAGCTCCAAATGGTTCGTAGTTGTTAATCTTCACTTAATAAATCCATGCTGACATGGAGAAATCACTGATCTACAAAGGTGCTGCAAATGTGGAGTAATAATATTTTCAAAGAGTTTAGGTATGGCCGATAACCTTGAGATTCCTCTACAGTTGTTGGCCACAGATTTGTTACATTTCTTGTGGAGAGGAATAACAAATGATTCCTTCCAGATAAGGGGAAAGTGTGAAGTTTCTAGGGATAAGGTTAACAATTTCAGAAGGGGAAAGCACAGGGCATCGGCACAATACTTAAGCACTCAGCCCGGTATTCCGTCGGGACCCGGCAAATAAACTGGCTTAACACGATGAAGATCTAAAAGAAGAGAGCTTTCGTTTAAACTTGGACTGAAAATTAGGTTCGATTTGGGCATGTTGTAAGAATATGTCGGATTTAAGTCAGTGGTAATAGAGTAAGTTGTTTGAAAAAACTGAGGAAAAAGATCGGCAATTGCCTGATCATCATTTACGCTTGCATTTTCAAAAGATAGCGAGGAAGGATGCGTTAATGGTTTACGTTTAGTGTTAACAAAATTATAAAACTGTTTAGGATCCTGTGAAAATTGGACCCTACAACGAGTTAAATAGTTTTTGTAACACTGCGCGTTCAGTGCGCAACAGTGAAGTTTGACCGAGCCGATATGTATTTAGAGAGGACAGTGCGAGAACCGGGTTTTTTAAATTTAGCGTACAGCCTTGACTTTACATTTTTTAGGCGACTCAATTTTTTTGTAAACCAAGGGGCTTATTCGAAATTTATGGATAGTATAACGGAACACATTCAGAGAAAAATGAATTCATGGCATTGTAAAAAATATCCATGGCAACAGCCATATCAGTGCACATGTATAAATCGGACCAGTCATAATCGTAAATAAAATTATTCAGCCGGTCAAAGTCCGACTTGCGAAAGCAGTAGACTCTTTTGGCTGGACGATCGGATATATTCTGTATATCAGCACCAATGTCGAGTGTCACATCGAAAGTAGGATGATAGGGATCTTCAGGTTGCGTCAGCGGCGCAACCCTCGCTAAACTAACTCTTGCCGGATCAGAGACAAAACAAAGATCAAGCAAGCGCCCTACGGAATTTCGTACATGGTTGACTTGGGACAGTGAAATGTCGAACAAGCCAGCAATAAAATCATGTTGTGTTGAAGTGTGTTAGAGGAGTTATTTAGGGACCAAATAGCCCCAGGGATATTAAAATCACCCAGGACTACTAAATGGTCCCTGTCAGAAAGTCTGTTGGAAACCATCCGAATGGCGGAGAGGTGGTTCCAAAAAATAGGAAGTTTCGACAATGGAGGAATGTAGGAACATGTAATAAAAATAGAGCTACCATTGAATAATAGCTTTACACAAAGGAATTCAACATCACTGTATTTCTCGAAAGTTACTAATTCTGCCGTGAGAGCGGAGTTAACCGCTATGAGGACCACACCCCCGCGCCCGACAGGCCGATCTAGCCGATAAATCGTGAACGCAGCTGGAAAAATAATAATAATAATAACATGGTGGGCGAATGCAAAACTATCAGGGTTGGAGAACGTAGATATTCTTTGACAACTACATACTCCGGCCAGAATTTGGTAGAGCATATCGTGCCAAAGAATTCATTTGGGACATTTATTTTGTCCCTAGAGTTAGAAAATTTAAATTTTTCCACTTTTGTTTTTAAATTTTCGGCTCTGCCTTTGCCTCGTATAAAGGCGATGACATATTCCGATGTTTGACCAGGGGAGAGCCGCGAAACAAATATCTGTTTCGCAGGTGGGATTGCAATAAGGGCATTTGGCAAGACAGACTGAGTATCTGTCTTGCCGGTAGTCCGGCCCTTATACCCTGGGGGTTAAATAGACGGGGCTATGGGGGGTCAAAATTTGTGATCGGATAGGGGATGAAGCGGATATTACCGGGGGACGGTCAGTCCCACGGCACATTCGGATACCGAATCTTTTCTAACACTCGATCTGAGAATTCTGCGAGTTAATTCTGAGGTCGAGGGCTGTGCCGAGAAAGGCTGTTGCTGAAAGCCCGCCGCAGGTTGCAGGGATTCGTCAACATGCTGCACTCCAGTTGCAGTTTTTTTGCGCCTTGGAGACTCATTTAATAGCGAAAGGCAATTAAATTGCTTATCAAGCGCTAAGAACATGTTATGAGTTTTGTGAAAACTCGATAGCACCTCCTTAAAACCTCCTAGGTCTGCCGCATAAAAGACAACATTTCCCTTTCAACGTCGCGACAGGCTTCGCAACAGTAACATAAGCCAATAATTTTCCTTACATCATCAACCGTCCGGCCGGCAACCCGAATGCACTTTGCATGCAATATGTTGTCGCATATCCAGTAGCCGATGGTGAGATCACTAGGTGAAATTACCTATTTGCAGGTTTTAGCAAAGCAGTCAATATTAAAAGACATTGTAAAGACTTACCACAGTAGTTGTTACGTTAATAAGAGGCAGCGACAGATAAGATAAAAGTGCAGCTGCACAGAGAGAGAGAGTTAGAGAGTGGGAGAGCGTGAGAGCAGGAGAGCGTGGGAGTAAGCAAGCTTAGAGTCGTTTAGCTGTCGCGACGGCGCAACAATGGCTAAACGGGAGAGGCACAAAGAAGAATGCAAAAATTCAAAAAAAGCATCACTGCAGCATAAATAAATTGTGAAAATAAAAAAGATTAAGTGCACAAATAAATATAGCTACAAGCACACGCGAAGTGAACGGGAACTAAAAAAAACGCAATGTAGAAGTTTTAAATAAACCCCGATGGTTTTTAGCAAAGTTATTACACAAAAACGAGAGCGCAAGAAAAAAACACGACCATTCACTTTGAAGGAGAAAGACGAATGAATGAAATAATATCCGGAACTTTTTTGTGAAATTTTTTGTCAGTTCAAAGAAAAAAATTATTAGTTATATCCACCTCAAATTAAATTAATATTTATCTTACGGTGTATCCAAACTCCTCCGAAACGGCTCGACCGATTTTTATGAAATTTTTCATGTATATTCTGAAGGGCTGAGAATCCAGCAACGCACACTGGTTGAAATAATATGGGAGGGGCGGACAAATATACTTCAAGATGGAATTCAGAGCTGCAAATTGGTATACTGCTATAAAGACCCCGTAGCATCAAATTATACAATGAAAGCAAAAACCATAAATTTTTGACATAATTTAATTGCGTGATTTTCGGGTATTAAAATTCCTTACCAATAACAGACTTTTATTAATTGCAAACAAAATAAAAAAATAAAAATAAGTTCTTTGGTGTATTTGGTAGATTTTATAAAACATTATACTTAACTAAATAAATCTTTAAACAAGAAAGGAAGCTAAGTTCGGCTTGCCGAAGTTTATATACCCTTGCAGATTACAATTGTGCTATGTAATTAAAAATGAAATTCTAAGATAACATTGACTGGCGGAATTTCAAATTTGATGAAAATATGTTGAGAAACAACCGAGTTATGATTTTTATACCTTTGCAGGGTATTATAAATTCAGTCAGAAGCAACGCAGTGAAAGAGAAATTTCCGACCCTATAAAGTGTATATATCCTTAATCCGAATCAACAGCCGAGTCGATCTAACCATGTCTGTCTGTCCGTCCGTCGCGTGCGACTCGTTCGGTTCAACAATAATTTTTTTGAACAAGAATATCACTCAACTCACAAAAATCATCTCGTATGATTTTACTGAAGCGCGCAGCTAACGGTACAGATGAAATGTGCACAAAATAAAGATCTCTCACTTCTTAGCGAACAGTTGTGTTTTTATTTTGTGCTCCGAATTTTTGTGTTTGTTTGATTTTAAACCACCGGGGTTTCCTCTAAATTTAATATATATCATCAGTTATTATATATACCGTTTTACTCTTTCTCTCTTTCTCTGGTTTGTAGTATGCACACATATCGAATGCGCACTGTACTTCATACACTGTTGGGAAGTAGCAAATAAACATTTAATTGTATAAACAAAGCCGCCGATATCCGATCTAATCTATATACATTGGCCGGCTAACGGAAATGCAAGTGTCAGCATAACTGACACGCTCAAGCTTTATTCCAGGTGTTTATGCATATTCCCTCGCGCTCCAACTTTAGCGAGCATAGCTTAATTTATATACTTAAGAATATACATAAGCGTCTCTCCGTTGCCGCTGTTGGCAGCGCAGCTACGAGGCATAGCCTAAATTAACTCATAAGGAACAATTGTAAAGTCTTAGAGCGGTTGAAGCGACACCCTTGCTGCGCAACCACCAAATAAATTCGTTATCAATGTATCTCAACCCGTTGTCATCTTTTAAATCTTCTACAACTTTGCGAAAAACCTATTACAACATCTGCACTAATTATGGTACCTCAACTGTCTGATGGATTGATCTTATTACATGGTGACAATGAATTATCTTCTTCGGACTTCGAACGATTTTGAAATAATTTCGTCAATAATCCTCGGACTTTGGATGGATGGATTCGTCAGCAAACTTGGAAAGAAAATTCAATCTGAGTGAGTAGAGTGTGATGGGACGCGGAGGTGTTAAGAAAAAAATTAAAAAAAGTGTTGCGCGCTTAAAGTGGCTTCTATACACAAGCACGCCTCCTGCTAGCCACCCCACCGGCAACATCGATCACCCCGCCAACAACATCAGGCTAGAGGAACGGGACGGAACGGCAGTACCACCGCCCAAGGACCGGAACATTGGATTTCCCAACAGGCCGCCAATCGGAGACTGGCAGAGAAGCCAAGAAGAGCACGATGGGGGCAAAGGGCCCACGGCACAGGCACGGAATTGGGTCACGGCCGAGCTGACAATTAGAGCAGCGAACACTCTCCAAAAAACCCACAAGCAGACAAGTAATACCAGTGAGTGAAAACCAAGAAAAGATCACGAGCCGGACACCGAAGACAAAGGACACCCAAACACCGACGAGCCGCAGCAGCGGGTGAGCGCGGCGAGGCCGCTAAATAACAGTTAAAACCACGAGAGTGCGGAGGGAATTAGAATACGGATACATACATGGGCACAATCGAAGAACTTATAAATTAAATAAAATAACGAAAACTTACTAAAACCCCGTCATGTTATTTCCCTAATCCGCCTAAACGAATCATGCGACCCACTGCTCCCCTCCTCTCCACCCCGGCTGCCGTTGGGTTATTCCAGGCGTCGATATGGGCAGGATGGGAACAGGAGCGCCACGGTGCTGAGATTACCGTCGGTCCAATCTCAGGGGCCCGCCGCAGGGATTAGCCCATGCGTAACCACGGGCTATTGCGAGCCACGGGTCAGTAGTTTGGGGGGAGCAGCCCGCCGTTGGGTACTCCAGTCGGAGCTGCAGAGCCGCGGCCGTTGGGTTATTCCAGGCCGTGGCCAGGACTGTGTGCACGGGGACAGGCTGCTGGGCGACCCCGAGCCAGTCTCTAGAGGGGGGGTCCGGCCGCTGGGTAACTCCCGGGCCGGTGGCGCTTTCCCGTCCAGAGTGGGCACGGCACCTCCGTGTTCTGGCGTTTCCAAAAAATAAATATTTTCTGGAAAGGGACTTTGGGCTGCTGAGGTTCATCTGGCCAGAGGCATCCCTTAAGCCAAGTGGCCGAAAATCCGAGCCGATCTATATATATATATACGGAAAGTGCAAGTGTCTGCAGAACTGACACGAGCGGGATTCATATATATTGTGACGCCCGAGGCGCACAAAACTATTCTCGATATTTGTAAACCTTATAGGCCTCTAAACTATTCTCGATATTTGTATACCTTATAGGCCTCTAAACAATTCTCGATATTTGTAGACCTTAATGGCCTCTAAACTATTCTCGATATTTGTAGACCTTAAATACCTCTAAACTATTCTCGATATTTGTAGACCTTAAAGGCCTCTAAACTATTCTCGATATTTTTAGACCTTATAGGCCTCTAAACTATTCTCTATAATTGTAGACCTTAAAGGACTCTAAACAATCCTCAATATTTGTAGACCTTAAAGGCCTCTAAACTATTCTCGATATTTGTAGACCTTAATGGCCTCTAAACGATTTTCGATATTTGTAGACCTCAAAGGCCTCTAAACCGTTCTAACAAACTTGTAGACATAAAGGGCCTCTAAACCATTCTTATCCAATTGTAGACCTTAAGGGCCTCTAAACCGTTCTCACCAACTTGTACACCTTAAAGGCCTCTGAACCGTGCTCACCAGCTTGTAGACCTAAAGGGCCTCTAAACCATTCTTATCAAGTTGTAGACCAAAAAGGCCTCTAAACCATTCTCACTGATTGTAGACCTTAATGGCCTCTAAACTATTCTCGATATTTGTAGACCTTAAAGGCCTCTAAACTATTCTCGATATTTGTAGCCCTTAAAGGCCTCTAAACGATTCTCGATATTTGTAGACCTTAAAGGCCTCTAAACTATTCTTGATATTTGTAGACTTTAAAGGCCTCTAAACTATTCTCGATATTTGTAGACCTTAATGGCCTCCAAACTATTCTCGATATTTGTAGACCTTAAATGCCTCTAAACTATTCTCGATATTTGTAGACCTTAAAGGCCTTCAAACTATTCTCGATATTTGTAGACCTTAATGGCCTCTAAACGATTCTCGATATTTGTAGACCTCAAAGGCCTCTAAACTGTTCCCGATATTTGTAGACCTTAAAGGCCTCTAAACCGTTCTCACAAACTTGTAGACATAAAAGGCCTCTAAACCATTCTTATCCAATTGTAGACCTTAAAGGCCTCTAAACCGTTCTCACCAGCTTGTAGACCTAAAAGGCCTCTAAACCATTCTTATCAAGTTGTAGACCAATAAGGCCTCTAAACCATTCTCACTGATTGTAGACCTTAAAGGCCTCTGACTCATTCTCATTAAGTTGTAGACCTTAAAGGCTTCTAAACCGTCTCCCCATTGGTAGACCTTAAAGGCCTCCCACCTCCCATCCGCTAATTAGTAGACCTCAACGGTCTCTACCGCTGCGCTTTCACAGATCGGCAGGACGACCCAACGGAGCTTCTCCCTACGCCCAAGTCAGCGACGGATCCCGAATAAAGATACCACCACCCGAGGGCACAGGAGCGCGGTCAATTATTGTAACATATGCTTGACATAAATAAAGTCTCGATTATCGATTACTGTGTAATTTTTGGCGTCTTCTCCTCTGGGAACGGGTCGGAATCTCTTACAGCAACTCCATCTGAAGAAATATAAATTTCTGAGCATTGACGAATCGTCACAGTGGCGCCCGAGAACAGGTCAAGGAGTTGCAAGAGAAACTCGATGCCGAAAAAAGAATGTCGAGCTAGATATATCTAGCAACAAAGGACGAACTGACGGTATACGCAGCCGAGTTCGGGTTGGAAATGGCGGAAAAGAACGAGAATCTGAGACGATTGTTAGCAGCGTTTGCAAAAAGGACAGACCATAACGAAGAGACGAAAGGAAGACTCTTCGAGCTGTCGTGTAAACATAATAAATACAAGAGCCCATAGAGGAATCCCACACCAGCGATATTAATAACGGGACACGAAGAGAACAAAGTGGAAATGGGGAAAGAAGAAGATACAAAGATGGAAAGGAGGGTCGAGACAGAGATCGTCGATCGGGTCCGAAATTAGGGCATTCGATACCAAGGATCAAGCAATGCGTTGGAATTCTTAGACAAGATGGAGCAATGGGCGTCAGGGTACGGGATTCAAAAAGACCAGCTGGTCCAAACAATGCCTTTCATCCTGGAAGGGGTGGCAATTGATTGGTGGAATACAACGCCAACCAAGATCGACATGTGGGCCACAATTAACCACGGAACTCGTGAAATATTTTCTACCATCATGATGCGAGGAACAAATGGAAACACAGATTGCCCAGCTACGACAGCGCGAGACTGAGCCAGTTAGGGAATACGCAATGGGACTAAGAAAACTGATGCGATTCACTAAGCTGTCGGAAGAAGAAAAACTAGACCGAATATATCAAAACTGCAGGAGCAAAATAAAATTGTATACGCGCAGG
The DNA here is from genome assembly GCA_008042515.1 of Drosophila truncata. Classification (NCBI taxonomy): domain Eukaryota; kingdom Metazoa; phylum Arthropoda; class Insecta; order Diptera; family Drosophilidae; genus Drosophila; species Drosophila truncata. The sequence continues at coordinate 29,124 of VNJQ01007883.1, forward strand.
GCAGGTTTTGAGACTCTGACACAGTTCCTCGAACTGACGGAAGAAGTAGAGGGAATAGAGTCCTCCGAGCGGCGGGTCGCCCAACCAGTTCAACCGCAATTACGACCAGAAATATGCATGAGGTGTGGGGGAACAGGGCATGCGGCTAAAGCCTGCACAAACCCACCAAGGCTATTTTGCTGGGTATGCGGACGGAACGGGATTAAAACAACGGAATGTTGCAGAGCGGGGCAGGGAAACGCTGGAAGCCTGAGCAAGTAAAGCTGGCAGCTCAGGCAGCGAGACAAAGGCCAGCGGCGGGAAAACAATTGTACTGCGATGGATTTCAAATAACGGCCGTGATCAGGATTGAAGAAAGATCAGCAAAAGGAGTGGTAGACACGGGAGCATCTCGTAGCGCAATAAGTATGAGCAGGTACAGAGGCCTCAGAGAAGTGGGAAGATGAAACAGAACACGCACGGAGATAACGCTTGCCAACGGCTTAAAGCTGAAAACGGTGGGAAAATTTACGGCGGAGATCAGTTTCGGAGGAAGTGTTTAAGATGACCTTCATGATTCTGACACAGGTTGCAGGCGGGATACTGTTAGGGATGGATTTCTTGGCAGAAGTTCATAGCATGTTAAGATGTGGCGATCTGGAGTTGGAGATAACAACAGCGGAGGACGAGGAAAACGAGAAGGATCAAGGAGTGAGGCCAGCGAGAGAGGAGGAGGAAGAGCCATCGGAGGAAGAGTTTCGGACATTCCTGGTTACGCACAGGCAAGTATTCGAAAAAATACAAGGGGTCAGTAATATTACCTCACATAAGATCTACCAACATAAGATCTAACAACAGGGAATCATTAACGAACAGGTCGATGAATTGCTAGCGTTGGGGTTAATAGAGCCATACAGTGCACCGGTAGTGCTTGTAAAGAAGAAGAACAACGAAAAGCCTCTAAACTATCCTCGATATTTGTAGGCCTTAAAGGCCTCTAAACTATTCTCGATATTTGTAGACCTTAAAGGCCTCTAAACGATTCTCGATATTTGTAGACCTCAAAGGCCTCTAAACTGTTCTCACAAACTTGTAGACATAATACTGTTGTGTTCTCAGATTTGAAATTGATAGATTTTTGGCCAAGTTATGGAATTCCCAACTTCGATTTCCTTGTTGATTTTTTCCGAAAAAATATAAGGGGTCGTGAAAAGTGTGAAAAATTCAAAATCTTTGATATTAATGCAAATTATTTAATTGGGTTTGCTGGTTTGTTAAGCTAATAAAAATAATACTGTTGTGTTCTCAGATTTGAAATTGATAGATTGTTGGCCAATTTATGGTATTCCCAACTTCGATTTATTGTTGTTTTTTTTTTGAAAATGATAAGGGGTCGTGAAAAATTCAAAATCTTTGATAGTTATACAAATTATATAATTGGGTTTGCTGGTTTGTTAAGGTAATAAAAATAATACTCTTGTTGGTTTGTTAAGCTAATAAAAACACTGTTGTGCTCTCAGAATTGAAATTAATAGATGTTTGGCCAAGTTATGGAACTCCCAACTTCGATTTTCGTGTTGATGTTTTTTTGTTAATGATAATGGGTCGTGAAAATTGTGAAAAATTCAAAATATTTGATATTAATGAAAATTATTTAACTGGGTTTGCTGGTTTGTTACGCTAATAAAAATAACCCTGTTACGCTCTCAGAATTGAAATTTATAGATTTTTGGCCAAGTTATGGAACTCCCAACTTCGATTTTCTTGTTGATTTTTTCCGAAAAATGATAAGGGGTCGTGAAAATTGTGAAAAATTCAAAATCTTTGATATTAATTTAAATTAATTAATTACGTTTCCTGGTTTGTTAAGCTAAGAAAAAGAATACTGTTGTGCTCTCAGATTTAAAATTTATAGATTTTGGCCACTTTATGGATTCCCAAATTCGATTTTTTCCCAAAAATGATAAGTGGGTCGTGAAAATGGTGAAAAATTCAAAATCTTTGATATTAATGCTGGTATGTTAAGCTAATAAAAAAAATACTGTTGTGCGCTCAGATTTAAAATTGATAGATTTTGGCCAATTTATGGTATTTCCAAATTCGATTTTTTCCCGAAAATGATAAGTGGGTCGTAAGAATGGTGAAAAATTCAAAATAAGCTAATAAAAATAATACTGTTGTGTTCTCAGATTTGAAATTGATAGATTTTTGGCCAAGTTATGGCATTCCCAACTTCGATTTTCTTGTTGATTTTTT
>VNJQ01007891.1:3491-21186 GCA_008042515.1 Drosophila truncata
GCCATTTCTTTAGTGTACGCTCACAAAAATCATTAAAAATTATGAAAATGTATATTAATTTAGAACATCGCTTTTGAAATAATAAAATAAAAAACTTGAAATGAAATTTAAAACATTTTTTATTGGGAAATGGGAGATGGGGAAAATTTTTTCTTGCATCCTTTACTTTTCAGATTTTCCTTTATTTGTTTTGAATTTGTAAGTGGATGGACCGTGGCGCCTCGAATGTAGAAGTCTGGAATTTTCCGTTAGGTTCGTTTCGAATTTCTAAGTTTTGAGTGAATGGAGTGTGGCGCCTCGTCTCTAGAATTCGTCTAGATTTTTCCATTAGGTTCGTTTGGAGTTCCCTGTGCTAAGGGTCCCAAGAGAGATTCCTCGAATGTGAGGAAAGGACGGGGTGGCGTGTTGTTAAGTATCCTTCAATGAATCCTTATTACACTCATGTTTCACCCAGTGCTCCGTCCTTTTTCTCAAGTGTGTGATCTTAGACGGATCGTGGGTGAGCGTCCTTCATGTGAGCGTGCTTCAATTTTTCCGTTATGCTTTTTCCGTTACGAGACTGGCACCCTTCCTCATTTACATCCCCATCCCTTTTTTATGTAAGGATCGTGGGTGATCACCATTCGTATGCGAGCAGAGCGGGATTTTTCCGTTACGAGACTGGCACCCTTCCTCATTTCCATCATTTCCCCATCCCTTCTTTTAAGCGATGATCGTGGGTGAGAGTGCACGTGCGGTTCAGGGACGCTGCGATGCGGTGCGGTACGGGTCGGGATCGGGATCGGGTTCGGTATGGGAACGAGGTCACTGCGGCGCGCCCTTTTTTAATTGCTTCTCCGTCCCTTTTCATATGAGGGTCGTGGGTGAACGTGCACTTGCAGTCCAGGATCGTACACGTGTTCATATCCTTGTGGGAGGGGTTGCACACTTGTTTCTCAAGTACCCCTTTACATGCACTGACCCTAATTAATTGCATCTTTATTACCCGTCCCCTATTGACATGTTGACAGCTAACCCTAATTAATTGCTTTTTTATTGCCTAAAACACTTAAATTTTTGACAGCTAACCCATTAATTGCATTTTTATTACCGTTTTGCCGACATCAAAGGTCCCGACAGTGAGGTTTTCATACAACTTCCCTCTCTTTCTCTTGCTCTCTCTTCCTCTGACTCTGTGTACTACAATAATTTCATTGGGGCTGGCTGCTTTTGATTTGTTTTAAAGATTTCAAATTAAAAAACTTTACAATTAAATTAAACTTAACAATAAAATAAAATAATATTATATCAACATCCACACACACGCACACCCACACATACAAATAAACTCCGTTCAATTCTATTCCATTCAATTCTTATAACACTAAACTGATTTGCTTAGATTTATTTTAGCCATTAACATGCCCCCATTTTCTTCCAGTGGAAAACAACCAATAATTTCTATAAAAAAATCTGGACGCTGAACGCGTTAATTTTTGCCAAAAGTTAGTCCTCTACATAATAAAGATTTGATTTTTGTTAATATTTGGATATTTTAATGTTTACCAATTTTTATCGATTTTAGAAAATCAGAAAATCTCCTTCATTTCCTTTTAACGGCAAAAAAACACTGATCTAGGTCAATTATCACCTAGATAGTTGATCAAGTTTATCCTGATACTTTAAGGATTCTTATGGTGGTTTTCCTGAAGCTCTAGGTCAATTCTAAAAAAAAACTTTCAAGAGCCTAAAGTCGGAAGAAAATTTCCTTAAAATGTAACGCAAGCATTGAACGAACACGGCTGTCTGTTCTCCCTCTCTCTCTCACTCTCTCTTCGTCTGGCTCTGTGTACTACAATAATTTTATTGCGGCTGGCTGCTTTTGATTTGTTTTTAAGATTTTAAATTAAAAAACTTTAAAATTTCTTCAATAGTATTTTTTCAAATACTTTCGAGAATATTGTCAGCAGACTAATGGGACGGTATGATGTCAATTCTGTTTCTGTTTTGTGTAGTTTTTAGATCATAATGATCTCTGCGCATTTCCATTGACGTGGGAAGTGTGAGAAATGGTATGCATTTTGGTGGTAAAGTTTTTAGGGTGATGCCGTCTATTTTTTGTCAGGGCCTGGTGCTTTTTTGTTGTTCAAGCATTTGATTTCTGTCAACTTTTTCATACTTGATGCTTTTAATAGGCAAGCTCATTTGGCAGGGTGACTCAAGAAAGTTTTGTACTTCAGTCTCTGTTATTGGATCATTTACATCGTTTGGCTGAAACACAGAATGCAGATGTTGTGCAAATGCTTCCGGTTGTTCATTGTCAGACCTGCACCAAGTTCCATCCACTGTGCTATAGACTCCTTCGCGGGGATTAAAGTAGCGAATCTAGATGGAATATTCCCAGCCATGCTACAGGTGACCAAAGAAGCGATCAGCCCATGGCTCTACGCAATCTACAGAGCTTGTATAAGCGCACTCTATATCCCTATCCAATGGAGGACCTCTCGGATTGTCTTCCTGCCCAAAGCAGGATAGAGTAGTGACGTGAGCCCCAAGGATTACAGACCGATAAGCCTTACCTCTTTCTTACTGAAAACACTAGAAAAGCTGCTGGAACTATTCATCAGGAACGATGTGGGAGGATTACTGTCAACACTATAAAAGCTGCTGGAACTATTCATCTGGAACGATGTGGGAGGATTACTGTCAACCCATCAGCATGCCTACAAAAAAGGGAAATCGGTAGAGACGGCACTACATTCGCTACTAACCACCATCGAGAACCGCCATCAACTTCTGGGTACATAACCTGCTAAGTTGCAGGCGGGTACAATCTGATTGGGGCACTGCCACCATGGTGAAGGGAGCACACAGGGGCACACCACAAGGTGGAGTCCTATCGCCCCTCCTATGGAACCTGGTGGTCGATGACCTGATCAAGAGATTCGAGAGGAAAGCCCCAAAGATAACAGCCCAGCGGATGACATAAGCATAATTATCACGGGTGTATGTCCATCGACCCTCAGCTCGATCATGGAATCAACGCTCAGGGAGATATGTGAGTGAGCGGACAAGGTAGGACTCAGTATCAACGCGGATAAGACGGACCTCATTCTCTTTACCAAGAGATACAAGGTACCGCTATGGATCCCCCCAAAAATCAATGCAACCAGGCCGACCCCGAAAACACAAGTCAAATACCTCGGCACTGTCCTAGATAGCAAACTGGCATGGAAACCCAATGTACTAGAGAGGCTGAAAAAGACCACCATAGCGCTGAATGCATCCAATAAGATGCTTAGCAGCACATGGGGTCTCTCACCTACTCTGATGCACTCGGTCTGCATATCGGTGGTGCATCCGAAACTGCTGTACGGAGTCTTAGTGTGGTCGCAAGCCACGGAAAAGAAAACATACAAACATATACTGCACAGACCCTGAGATAGGGCTGTCGTATAAGCTACCAAGCCAATGCAGCATTTTCAGGCGGAAGTTTTTGCGCAGAGAATAGACCGCCCACATGAATCGATAAACATGTTCGTAGACATTCAAGCGGCGATCAAATCGATGCAGTCTTCGGAGGTCTGCTCCAAATATATACTGTCAAGCAGCGAAGCACTAGATACCCTAAGCACGACAACGTCAGTGCGGATCTATTGGGTTCCCAGCCACCAGGGCATCGATGACAACGAGACCGCAGATGTATTAGCAAAGGAAGGCGTCGGATTGACGAGCGACAGAACAGAAAACGTCCCCGTCTCCCTAAGAACGCTTTAAAGCGAGCAAGAGAGTCAAGGAGACGCGCGTGCAAGAAGCAGATGGAGAAGGAACTCCGGGACCTGCAAAATAGCGAAAATCATGTGCAAAGAGCGCAACGGAAAACTCAGCCTCTACGTGCTGCAACTCCCAAGGTGAACTGCTCGCCGTCGCGAAATGCGAGTCGATCCTTAAAGACTTCGAAACCACGTAAACCGCTCCAAGTCCATCCAAGGAAAAGTCCCCCCCGGGCAACTAAGGGGCATACTGGCCTATGCGTGGCCTTCCCATGAGGGCCGCCCGGACTAACCTAACCTAATAGGCAAGCTTTTTATAACAGCTGTGATGTGCTAAAACAAAAACTAGTGCATTGTTTTAAATAAATAAGTGCCACGCAATGAGTTCACTGAGCAACGATCAAAAGAACGAGCGTAGAAGCTCAGTAAACCAAAGAAACTGTTTCTACTCTTACTTTTTAACCCGAGATACCGAAAATGAAAAATCGATTAAGAGAAACCCAGGGCTAATGACCGCTGAAAGAGAAAGGGCACGGTCTTGCTCACCCGCTCTGCTCACTCCGACTCCTGCAGTTCGCAGTGTAAAACCGCCCCTCCAATCGCGGATCCAAATTGTGCACCAACAACAAGCAGTGCTACAATTTCTACAACCACAGCAACATCCACTGCAACTCAAAACACCGCGACGTCAACGACTACAGCGAGTACAAAAACAACAACTTCGGAAAGTGCGAAGCCGGCCCCGGCCACACAAACTGGAATGGATCGCTACATCCAAATTAAGCGTAAGCTTAGCCTGCAGAGTAATCCGGCAGGCAATAAAACAAAAATTAACCGCGTCCAGAAGATCGACGAAGAACCAGGCAGATCCACAAATAACAAATTTGCCCTACTGGCGGAGGTCGAGGAAGACCAACCAGCTCAAGAAAAAAAACCTAAGCCCCCTCCAATCTATATCAGGGAGAAAAGCTCGAGTGCCCTGGTCAACCGAATTGCGACATTGATCGGGAACGGTGATAACTTCCATGTTGTCCCGCTTACCAAAGGGAACATCCATGAAACAAAGGTGCAAGCCAAGAGCACTTCCGCATCGTATCCGAATATCTAGACAACGCTCAGAAAAACTATTACAGTGGTAGTAAAGGGAATCGAACCCGATGTTACCGCCGCGGAACATAAAAACTTCGTCGCCAAGAATGTTATTAACATTCTAAATAAAGATAAAAAGCCACAACCTCTCTTCAAGGTCGAGCTAGAGCCAGAAAGCAGGTCGTTAAAGAAGAACGAAGTCCACCCCATCTACAAGCTGCAATATCTTTTGCATCGGGGAATCACCGTTGAAGAGCCACATAAACGCAACGATCCAGTGCAATGCACTAATTGCCAAGGGTATGGACACACTAGGTCATACTGCACACTTCGGGTCGTCTGTGTAGTCTGCGGGGACACAACTCCGTTCACTGCACTACAAACAAGGACAATACCGTGAAGAAATGTGGAAACTGCGGAGGCAACCATACGGCAAACTATAGAGGATGTGTGGTGTACAAGGAGTTGCAGAGTCGCATGCGTCAAGCGACCGCAATGCGCAACCAAAATCCACAGAATCTGTTCACTGCGTCAAAAGCTACGCCAGACGTCTTCTTCGCCAAAGCTGCGAGGTCCTCATTCGGTCCCCTAAACACTACCAACGGCTTCTCGTATGTCGATGCTCTATGATCTGGACTGGAAAATCCAATTCAGCCTAACTCACAAAGCGATCAACAGGCCCGAGAACAGCCACATAGCAAAACGGAAACTATGATGCTTACCCTCCAACAAAGTATGATGGAGTTTATATCATTGATGAAAACGACCCTGCAAACACCAGTTCAAAACCAGAACATGGTAATACAGGTGCTCGAAGCACAACAGTCTAAATAATCTATGCAGACTCTACGAATATCAATGTGGAACGCCAATGGTGTCTCACGGCATAAACTAGAATTGTCACAATTCTTGACATAAAACCATATTGACGTTACGCTACTGGGGGAAACGCATCTTACAAGCAAATACAACATTCAAATAAGAGGCTAAACAATCTACAGCACAGATCATCCAGATGGGAAAGCACACGTCGGAACTGGAGTCCAAATTAGAGAACGCATTAAACCCAATTTTCACAAAAGGTTTGCAACAAACTTCTTGCAGGCCACATCGATACAAATTTAGTCAAGTAACGGAAGCCTTTCAATGGCTGCCGTTTACTGCCCTCCTCGGATGGACAATTTATGGACTTCTACAATTCTCTTGGGGATTGTTTTATGGCCGCAAGAGACTGCAATGCCAAACATACGCACTGGGGATCACGACTAGTGACTTCTAAAGGAAGGCAATTGTACAATGCATTTATTAATGTGAGAAATAAACTGCACTATGTTTCCCCTAGAAGTGCTACATACTGGCCAACCGACCCACGCAAACTCCCAGACCTTATTGATTTTGCGGTGACTGTTCAGGCCAGGAGCCACTGTACGCCGCCGATCCCAGAGCGGCTTGAAGCTCACTGTTCTCTTCTCTTCTTTTTCTCTTCTGTTTTCTTCCCTTCTTCTGTTAGTCTTCGTGCCTCCCGCTCTCGTTTGCTTTTTGGAGTTCTGTAGGCGGGAGCGTGGAGCTAGTCTGTAAGCTAAGTTTTAGTTTGAAATCTGAAGTCTAATAAGCCCGACCACTTCGTGCGACAATTCGTCTAGAGGTTTTTTTTTCTTCCTGGCGTATGATTCCAGCGACCACATTTAAAGGTTCGGGTGTTGCATTAATTGGGGCATTTGCGCAACATTTGTCGCAAATTCGACTTTGTTTTTTTGTCGACCACTGGTTTTCTCCCGTCTCGACCGCCATTCGGTTTTTTTGTCGAGTGCTCAAACTGCTCCGTGAGGTCTAGTGTCCGCATCCATTTCTAGTCGATTGTTTTTTTTTTGAGTTTGTCGACGCTATTGATCATCCGCAAGTGCGAGTCCGAGTATGCCCATAGGAGACGACAAAAAACCACGGCCGATTCCATCAATCCGTCTGGAAAGATCCCAATCCGCATCTCCGCGCCCTTCTACACCTAAATCAAAGTCCACAGCTGTTCACTCAAGGGCAAACAGCGACAACACTTTAAATACTAGCCCATGTCCATCGTCAAGGCTCACTCGGTCGACCACAAAAATGGCACAGACCGCCATCGACATTGCGTTGAGGAATTTGAGGCAAATATCCACACTCCGGGCACCCCAGAAACCACCAAGCTCTCTTCTTACCTGTGCCAAGTGCGTCGCGACCAAATTCGGGAACTGTGGGAAAAGGTTAAACGGGATTACGAAAGCTGTTCTGAACTTATAGCGGCATCCGTGGATAGTACGACCATCGGGCCTACGCTCCAGTCCATATGAGTATTGTATTTCGGTCTACGAAAGATGTGTTTCCAATCTCCAAGAGTTGATCGAAAAGAGCGCTTCTCAGTCCGTTCAGGCTTCCGCGAGCATTCACGTCCCAATTTCGTCCGGTTGTCGGCTTCCGCCCGTTGACACTGAAGTCTTCACAGGCGATTATCTTCGGTGGCCCATCTTTAGGGACCTTTTCACGGCAATTTATATTAACAATTCAAGCCTCACGCCTGTGGAAAGGTTATTCCGCCTGCTCACCAAGACGAGTGGGGATGCACACGCTATTGTGTCAAAGACACCACTGACCAACGAAGGCTTCGGCTCAGGGCACTACACAGAGCTGTCTAACGGCCTTAGAGATGTCATCCATTCAGGTCGAAGCGTGGGACTGTATCTTGGTGTACATACATGGTTTACTCGAAGCTTCCGAAGCTCACAATCTCCATGTGGGAGCAATCTATCCACAACAAGGCTGAGATTCCAGCCTGGAAAGAACTCGATTTCTTTCTGACAGAGCGTCATCACACGCTGGAAGCCATTGACGATGTCCGGCCCAGCGGGCCCGCGCATGTTTCTCCGAGACCGTTGAATGCCAACGGACCCGCACGCAGGTTAAACGCGTACGAGACCAGGGTGGCTCCAGCACCCAAGGGGTGTGATTTGTGCTTGAGGGAAAATCATCCTGTGCGACTAAGCCCACTGTTCCTAGAAATGGACGTTAATGGTTTATATTGTTTCACTTGGCATAGCCAGCATCATTCCCTATTACATCGCGGTAATCCTTTTGCGAGCGTTCCAAGCTCTGGTGTGCCTTCGAGGCCAGTATCTACGACTACTCCAGCAGGCGCAGCAGCCCCCGAAAATCCCTCGGACGTACAAGTGTGCATTGCGTCCAGCTCAAAGGCTGTCCTACTGGGCACGGCCATCATTAATATCAGTCATCTGGGCTGTAATTTTCAAGCGCGCGCTCTGATCGACTCCGGTTCCGAGGCTACTTTCATAACAGAGCGGCTCTTTAATCTCATCAAACTCCCATACAGAACGATCCAGGCCCAAGTCTCGGGCCTTAATCAAACAGTTGCCGCCCAGTCCAAGAAGCTCTGGCACTTTTCGGTTCGGTCGCCTTCCAAACCCGGCCTACATTTAGAGACGGTCACGTATGTCCTTCCCCATCTGGCCGGAAATTTACCCTCGTACCCGCTTCCAAGGGATCTTCTAAAGGATCTTCCGGACCTCCCTTTGGCGGACCCTAAATTCTTCGAAAGCTCCCAAATAGATGTTTTAATCGGAGCCGACATTCTTCCTTCGGTCCTCCTTGGTAGCTGTAAGCCCAACTTTTGCGGGTCTCTTCTCGGACAGGAGTCTATTTTCGGGTGGGTGCTTACAGGGCCCGTGTCCTTAGCAGACCCTCCCAGCGTTTCCGCGTTCTCCACGCAAGTTTCCTGCCTGCCCGAGGAATCCTTGGACAAACTCCTTACCAAGTTCTGGGAAATGGAAGAGGTGCCCGTAAAACTAATATCCGAGTCTGATTCGGCTTGTGAGGAAAATTTCATCCGAACCACGAAAAGAGGCCGTAGCGGGAAATACGTGGTGACGCTACCGTTTCGCGACCCTGACCACATTGGGGCCGGATTGGCACAGTCCAGGTCCTTCTCATTATCTCAGTTCTTGAGGAACGAACAACGGTTGAGAAAGAATCCTTCGCTCAAGGCACGGTATGAGGCCGTCATCCAAGAGTACCTGAATCTGGGCCCCATGACCGCATGGACCACATGGACGGAACGTCCACGAGCCATGTAGCCAGTTACTATCTCCCTCATCACGCTGTTCTCAAGCCCGAGAGCACGACGACTAAGGTTGGTGTCGTGTTCAACGCGTCCAGTCCGTCCGCAAACGGAACTAGCTTGAATGACATCCTTTACGCGGGTCCCGTCCTACAGTCCGACTTGACGATCCAGATACTCAAGTGGCGGTACTTTCGGTACGTTTTCAATGCCGACATCGAGAAGATGTATCGGCAAATTTGGGTTGCTCCCAGCCATACCGCTTTCCAACGGATGCGTTTCGGAATTCCGAGGGAGAAATTCAAGATTACGAGTTAAAAACCGAAACTTTCGGAGTCAATTGCGCCCCCTTCCTGGCAATCCGGGTCCTGCAACAGCTCGCAGATGACGAAGAAAAGAATTATCCACAGGCGAGTAATATTATTCGGAATCATATGTACGTAGACGATGTCCTAGCCGGAGCAGACTCCAAGCACGAAGCTGAGTTAGCCATTCAAGAGTTAGACGAAGCCCTGAGCTCGGCAGGTTTCCCCCTACAGAGATGGACGTCCTTACTGTTGGCAATCTTAACAAACATCCAGAGTAAACATCTCCTTCACACTGACTTCCTCGAGATTGATGCTGAGAGCACGGCGAAAACTTTGGGGGTGCGGTGGAAGGCAACGTCGGATGAGTTTTTTTTTTCATTCCGCCGAAATTATCTTCCGAGTCGTCTTTGACAAAACGGCGGGTCCTGTCCCAAATTGCAAGACTGTTCGATCCAGCTGGCTGGCTTGCCCCCTTTATTGTCCGATCCAAAATGTTCATGCAGGATATTTGGCTCCAGGACCTAGGGTGGGACGACGCTCACGAATTTTCTCAAAAATGGGCCGATTTTATAGAAAGCTATCCCTCGCTCGATCAGATCCGCATTCCTCGTTGGGTCGCGTTCCGGCCAGGATTGAAGGTAGAGCATCATGCCTTTTGTGACGCTTCGCAGAAAGCGTATGGTGCCGCCATCTATGTCCGAGTTGAAGTTGGACCGACGATAATGGTGAATCTGCTCACGGCAAAGACGAGGGTAGCACCAGTAAAAACGGTGTCACTCCCGAGGCTGGAATTATGCGGAGCCTTACAGCTGTCCGAGATGGTCGCCGCTGTACTTCCAAAGATGCCAGTGTCCACCTCAGGCTTGCACTGTTGGACCGACTCGACGATTGTGCTAGCATGGTTGAGCAAGCCAGCGTGTCACTGGACTACGTTCGTGGCCAACCGGGTGACCAAGATCACTCAGGCCACAGAAGCTGAATGATGGGCACATGTCCGCTCCGAACATAACCCTGCTGATTTAGCAAGCAGAGGGGTATCGCTCCAAGACCTCGCAGACATTCAACTGTGGTGGCACGGTCCCGCCTGGTTGCGAATGCCCCGCAGTGAGTGGCCCACTCAAGGCGGCGAGCCGCCTATGACGGACCTCGAAAGACGAGCGGTCAAGGTCAATGTCGCGACGGTACCCCCGAGGATATTCTCGAGCGTTTCTCGAAACTCGACAAGGCATTACGAGTTTTCGCGTCTGTTTATCGCTTCATTAACGCTTCCATGTGAGGAGCAGCTGTCCAATGCTGAAATCGACGCAGCTAAGCGGCTCCTAATTTCCATGACTCAGCGCAGATATTTTGCGCTCGAGTATGCCAGCCTGAGCCAAAAGCGTTCAGTGCGACCATCCAGTTCCATTAAAAATATGAATCCTTTTCTTGACCACCAGGGTCTCATAATAGCGTGTGGGCGGGTGACGTCCTCCGAGGTCCTCCAATATGATGAACGGCAACCGATCATTCTTCCTTACAATTGTCATTTTTCTCGTCTCCTAGTTCATTTTACGCACCGTATAACGCTGCAAGGCGGTAACCAGCTGATGGTACGGTTGATCTGTGCGAACTTTTGGATACCCCAGATCAAAAATCTGGTTAAGTCCGTAATTTTCTGCTGCAAGGTATGCGTGATCCACAAAAGGAAACTACAAACCCATCTAATGGGTGAATTACCTAAAGAGCGAACATCCTTTTCGCGTCCATTTACATATACGGGCGTGGATTACGCAGGCCCTTTGGATATTAAGAATTACACCGGACGAGCCTGTTTTATTACTAAAGGGTAGGTGCTAGTGTTTGTGTGTTTCTCCACAAAGGCTATCCATTTGGAACCCACATCGGACCTTACTACCGAGAAGTTTCTCGCAGCTTTTTCTCGATTCGTGTCCCGGAGAGGTTGCCCACGACAAGTTCAGTCGGACAATGGGAAATCCTTTGTTGGGGCGGCCGCTGTGTTGTTCCGGGAGTTTCTGCTGGCACTGAAGGAGTCAGTGACGAGTGCCTACTGTCACCAGCAGCTTCTTTGGCAGTTTATTCCTCCGGGAGCGCCTCACATGGGAGGGCTGTGGGAAGCTGGAGTCAAGAGCTTCAAAACGCTGTTTTCTAAGTCCAGAGCCACTCGAAAATATACTTTCGAAGAGCTTTCAACGCTGCTCGCCAAGATCGAAGCCTGCCTGAATTTGCGGCCAATAGCTCCAATGTCGGAGGACCCCACAGATCTGCTGGCCCTCACGCCAGGTCATTTTCTTGTTGTGGGACCCCTCCTCGTCACCGCGGAACCGGAAATAAAGGGTGCCACCACGTCCATAATCAACAGGTGGCAGCATCTTAAGGCTCTACATCAACAGTTTCGTCTACGGTGGAAGGAGGAGTACCTCAAGGAACTCCATAAACGCAACAAGTGGCAGACGCCCACAGAAAACTTTGTCGCGGGCGATATGGTCGTTATCAAGGACGACAATCTGCCATCCAATGACTGGCGTCTTGGCGGGGTCGATGCCGCGTTTGCCGGACCGGACGGTCATGTCCGAGTAGTGAATATTCGCACTGCTCGGGGTCTCGTTAAGCGTCCTGCCGCAAAGGTCGTGCTGCTTCCGTGGGTAGCCTCCAAACGTCTCTTCTCAATTCCATAGTCCTACGCGTCCCCTAGTTCTAAGTCTCATCTATAACGTCTACTGATTTTGGTTTTTTCTGTTATCCCGTCAATCAGATCAAGCACGATGTCCCCACGTCCACACAGCGCCGTCGTTTTGGAAAGCAGTCGAACTCGAGGTATCAATTCCTACCGTTGCCGAGTCTGCCACGGAGTCCATCCGCTACGGAAGTGTCGTCGTTTCCTGCGGCTGAGTGTCGAGAAGAGGCTCCGCGCTGTGCTCGCCAATCGGTATTGTGCGAACTGCCTGGCTCACGAGCACTCCGACGGAGCGTGCCGCCGGTGCGATCGTAGCAAGGTGTGTCTCCAGGATCACCACACACTGCTGCATATGCACGAACGTCCGATGCCGCGACGCCGGTCACATCAGCCCACGTCTTCGTCTGCCGACACTCGTCTGCCGCATCCCGGCCCACGTCCACCTCACGCGAGCGCGCCCCTGCCATTCCTCGGAACGCGGTCATCGCCTCACAAAGCGCCGCCGAACCGGCGACTGCGCCATCATTGTCATCCCTGCTACAGCAGCACAGCGTCAACGTCCTGCCGACATCGTCAGTGGGAATCGATAACGGAACGCGGGTCTTCGATACCGCGGCGCTCATCGACCCGCTCGACGACCAACGTGGGTGGAGAACAGGTTTGTTCGGCCATCGTGGGATCTAAGGCGGATGCCAACCTCAGGCTCAACATCCTCTTCAAAATCGAGCCGCTCGTACGTGTCCGCACTCCAATCCGTGCGCTAAGCGAGACCGTGAGAACCCATTTCCGGGACATCTGCAAATCGAACAGCTCGTGCGAGAAAAGAGACGCACGCGTCGTGATTGGCAAAACAGCAGATCACCAACTTCAAAGCAACGCCTTAAGGAAGCAACGCGATTACTCGACACAGGCTCTTTTTTTTAATAGACGTTGATGCACTACGGTCAGTACACTCAAGTGGCCCTTATGAAACCAGGCAGGTGCCTGTTGGGGTTCACCAACAGGAAGAAAATGCACATCTGAGGTACATCCAGAATTTCTCGCCAACAAGCACAAAGTATCCCCTGTGGAGGGCTCACCCAAATCTTAGCGCCCCAATCGAAACGACCACACCGATAAGAAACGCTTCGGGGTGCTGGGCTCGCAGCGACGAAGACCGATCTGAAAATTCGCTACACATCTCCGAAGTGTCTTCCAGCCAAACCCTGCCTCAAATTCATTTTTCCTGCCAATAATTCAGCCAGAGGCTACCCCCTATCCAACTGCATTATCATTAATCATTTATCTGGGCTATTTCCCAAAAAGGTGGAAGAACTCCATCATTATAATGATACTGAAACCTAGAAAAGATCACACAATTCCGCCATCATACAGACCAATAAGCCTTTTATCTTGTCTGTCTAAATTGTTTGGAAAATGCTTGTTAACTCGCATAATACCACATCTGGAAGCTCGCAATATTATCCCGGCACACCAATTTGGTTTCCGAAGAAACCACGGAACCATCGAACAAGTGAACAGATTAACATCCGATATACGCTCAGCCTTCGAACAGCGAGAATACTGTAGCGCTATTTTTCTCGACGTATCTCAAGCTTTTGACCGAGGTTATGACCGAGTATTTGCCAACATACACCCACAACCGACTGGAATCATACCTCTACAATAGGGCATTCTCAGTAAGATGCAACGCAGCTACTTCGGGCGACTACATCATCGAAGCCGGAGTTCCACAAGGAAGCGCATTCGGCTCGTGTCTATATGTTTTGTATACTGCGGATATTCCTACGAACGCAGAACTAACAACGTCAACGTTAGCCGACGATACCGCTATCCTTAGTCCTTAATCGAGATGTCCAACGCAAGCAACAAACCAACTGGCTAATCATCTAATAGTAGTGGAAAGGTGGCTGTCCGACTGGCGCATCAAAATAAACGAACATAGGTGTAAACATGAAACGTTTACTCTTAACAGACAAACATGCCCTCCGCTTTCACTAAGCGGTATGCAGATCCCCCAAGCTGACGAAGTAACGTACCTTGGCGTTCACCTTGACAGACGACTAACCTGACGTAAGCACATCGAATGCAAGAAGATGCAGCTGAAACTTAAAGCCAGCAGCCTCCACTGGATCAGAAACTCACGATCGCCACTCTGCCTGGACAACAAGTTACTACTCTACAATTCAGTCCTAAAGCCAATCTGGACGTATGGCTCCCAGCTGTAATGGAACGCGAACAGCAGCAACATAGACATCATACAGCGCGCACAAGCAAAAATCTTGAGAACAATCACTGGGGCACCTTGGTATGTTCGCAACGAAAACAAAAAGTTGTTACTCTTTTGCAAAAAGGCTATAGTGTGATTCTGGTATGAGGCTCAGCAAAACGGTCGATTGGCTTTGATTTGCGTTATTTCTTATCTTCCTATACATGTAAATGGAAATCCTTCCGGAATCTTCCCTCCCCGGAATCCTCCCTCCCCGGAATCCTGCCTTATTCCGTGTCCATAGTTCCAGAAATGCCCAAAGACGCACTGCTCCAATTATCAGTAACCAAATTTTGTTTTAGAATTTGTTTTGGAGGGGGGTGGCTTTATCTGAAAAGCACTCGCCATAAGACACGAAAAACCTTTGCGGGGTGTTACGCCACGTGCGTCGGAGATCTTTATTCAGTAGTAGGAAATTTAGAACTAACTTAAACCAAGCCTGTAGAGCGGATTGAAAGCCCGGAAGAAGAGGGAGAGAGAAAGGGTGGTACGGGACACTTTGAGGCTGTAAATGGAGTTACACTGCCTCTCGAAAATAAGCTCCCTTTTGACGCGAAACTAACATAAACACTCTATTATCGAATTTTTATATTCTTTTCCCATGCCCGTAATGAACATCGTCATTGGACCGTACTTCAGAATAAAGTCTTCTAATATAGCATTGGCTACAGTTTTCGCACTCTTGTCTGGTATAGGTATTGTGACAAGATATTTTGTTGGGTCGACAATTAATGTAACTGCATATTCGTTATTTTTTTCTAATCTAAGTACTGGTCCTATTGTATCCGCAATTACCCTATCGAAAGCCCTTTGTAGGTTTTCAGTTCTTTGTATCTTTGTATGTTTAGTCGTTTTAGACTTTTCGCATTAAGACATTTTCTTATGTATTCTTTTATGTCTTTAGACACATTTTTCCAATAATAGTGTCTTTGGATCAAGGCCAAGGTTTTTGAAATGTATAACCTCATTGCGATGATTCGTCAAACTATCATTTACTTGCAAGGTCACTACTTTGGGCTTAGAAGCTTTTTCTGTAGATTGCTTAGGAAATTTTATTTGTTTTTTTTTCTGCGCAGGATTTTTGTCTAATTTGATTTATGGTAGCGACTTTTAGAATCTTATTATCCTTTTGGATGTTTTGTTAGTCTTGGTTTGTTATTCGATATAATGCATCTGGGAAATGATTGTCTTTTTCCTTAAGATATTCAACAGTAAAATCGTATTCCTCTAAGTCAAGTCTCATTCTGGTTAATTTTAAGCTTTGGTTTCTCATAGAAAATAATATATTAGTGGTCCATGGTCTGTTTTTACTCTGAAATGTTTTCTGTAAATGTATGGTCTAAAATGTTTAATTGCTTGATGTGTAGTCCGCATATCCCAAAGTTCATTGAATAGTCATTCGGTTTAGTTTTTTTATATTTGATATTTATTCCTATTTGGTTTTTTGGACAGCAGCTGTGGTGCCGCTTCAGCGATCAATTGATATCTGAATTTTACAATATTCCTTAAGTCTAATTTAGGCTAAGTCTCGTAGCTGCGCTGCTCG
Organism: Drosophila truncata; assembly: GCA_008042515.1. Classification (NCBI taxonomy): domain Eukaryota; kingdom Metazoa; phylum Arthropoda; class Insecta; order Diptera; family Drosophilidae; genus Drosophila; species Drosophila truncata. Next base: position 19,235 of record VNJQ01007891.1, read on the forward strand.
CAGGCGGCGGCAGAGAGACGGCTATGTACCTATATACTTATGTATATATAATTATATACATTTGCTATGCGCTCTGAAGTCGAGGCACGAGGGGTATGCATATGTTGTCCGTTCGTTACAATTATGCCGACGCTAGCACTCCCTGTGTGCGGGCTAAGCCATAGCGATCGGTTCATATTTAAGCCACTTATGGTTTATGACCGGGACATTGAAATATGTAAACACTGCAACAAAGTGTTACAGTGCGTACCCTTTAAGTACTCTTGGTACAGTGGGTATTCGATATATGTGCATACTACATCTCTCTCCTTTTGAAAAATAACGTAATATAATGAAGTTATTTTTATAATAAAAAGTTATAATTAATACACTTTTATTTGCTTTTACTTTTTTTTTGTTTTTTTTTTAAATTTATTTTTTTTTTGTGTATTGTGTTATTAGAATCAAAGAAAAACGAATTATTAAAAGAATTGTGTATTAATGTGTGTGTATTTATCTTATGTATGGCCATACTAAGTGCAATTTATGAAATAAAGATTTTTAATCTATCCTTAGCATAGTCATCTATATTATATAGTGCTATTAAAATGTTTCGGAAAATTACTTGTTTTACCGAATACTATCTCATATGGACAATAAGTATGTGCCATAGAGGGGGCATGTTGAAACAAAAGACAAAATATTGAAGCCATACATCCCAATCAGTTTTGTCAACCGATATGTAAGATCGTATGTACTCATTAAAGGTTCTATGACTTCTTTCTATTGTTCCAACTGTCTGGTGGTGGTGTGCTGTAGATGTAATATTTTTAATATTTAAATATTTGCACAAATCGTCTATAATTGAATTCTTATATTCTGTTCCCATGCCCGTAATGAACGTCTTCATTGGACCGTACTTCAGGATAAAAGATTCAAATATTGCTTTAGCGACAGTATTAGCATTTTTATTTGGAACAGGTATGGCAACTAAATACTTAGTTAAATCACATATTAAAGTGACTGCATACTCGTTACCATTCTCTGATGTTGGCAATGGACCAATGGTATCCACTATCACTCTGTTGAAAGCATTAATTGGTGTGTCTGTAATTGTTAAAGGGGTCTTTGTATGTTTTGTTATTTTAGCTTTCTGGCATTTTTGACATTTTCTTACATACTCAGTTATATCTTTAGACATACTTTTCCAATAATAGTGTCTTCTTACTTTGGCCAAAGTTTTTGATATGCCAGTATGACCTCCTTGAATTGGATCATCATGGAATGTAGACAAAATTGCTTCTTTTTCTTTTAAGTTTGTTATTTGGGTCACCGGGTTGAGTAGCGCTACTCTTAATGATTTTAATGTTTTATTGCCCATTAATTTTAAATTATCTGTTGAAATATTTTCAAAGATATTCTCCCACGGTTATTTATACCGTGTAACAACGCCCGTTTCCCAAGTCCAAATAACAAGGCACACGTGTGATCTTCGATTCGCTATTTTATTAGTACCGGCACTGCCAGCGTTGTCAGGTCAACTAACTTAATCTATTTGTGTTGCGTGTACAGTAATGCATTTCTCTCTTTCTTGTGAGAGAGCGCGTCGCTCTCATCTCTGCCATCGCTCTCCGCTGCCGATACAGATCTCCACACCCCTTCTTCTTTCTCTAGACGGAGCTTCAGGTTGTCCTTCGGGTCATGGTGGTCCCTTGTTGCCGGAGTTTCCTGTGGCGTCAGAGTTTCGGCAACCGACTGTAACGAAATAGGTGAAGGAGGTATCCCAACATTGGGGCTCACCGAATCAGACGACTTCGATGAGTCTGCCCCGATGATCTTTTTCAAATGGCTTACATTCCTGGTGTACGACTTACCACCACCAGAAATTTGAACAACATTTCCCTCTCGGTTAGTTACTTCATATGTGGTCGTATCGAATGTTGGCGTCAGCTTATGCGGGAATACCACGTTTT
>VNJQ01007916.1:0-13526 GCA_008042515.1 Drosophila truncata
AAACGATTTCGTGCTCTTTTCTGCATGTATACATGAGTTGACGCCGATCAGTATGCTAAAGCAAAAGGAATGAGCGAAATGGAGAGAACAACACTTGAGACAAACAATATGTGAGAGACACGTGCGTTGTTGTTATTCTTGCATTAGCTTCATACATGCATATATATTTGTGAGAAGAAAATAATAATAATAAAAATAATCATTGCGCGTATTTAATCTTAATGTTTTTTTTTAGAAAGTCATAACAAATGCTTATAATTATTACAAGTGAATGCGTCTTCAATGACTAGGTCTTACAATATGCTTAAAAATATGATAATGAAATTTTGTCTCCAATGACTAGTATTAAATAAAATAAAAAAAAAGAATGAAATTGAGCATATGAATTCTAAAAAGTAAATATAACTTATTCTGATTTTTTAATATGCTTGTAATAATAGTGCAAAAATAGTAAACTGTCAATAGATGTTGGTCCCAACCTATTCCAACCAGCGATCATGCATACATTCAAGTTAAAGACACTCGAAATCATAACTGTAAAACATGAGTGTTTCGCTCACAGCGCATTATTGCGCATTGCTTTTTGTGATCTACCGTTGCTTTTGGTACATTTGCTTTGAGTGCATTGTGCAGGTCACTTATCTGCGCAAAATTTTTGAGTGTCTGGTGAAATAGAATCTACGCATACTGTTTGAGTGAGTGACGAAATGCAAAAACACGAAACACCCAAAGCGATTTGTGCGTTTGGGTGTGTTATTCTATTCTTGTTGTTTGTGAGTGCGACAAGCACCCAAAACTTATAAGTGTGATTCGGGTGCCAAAAAGTGACACCCTTGACGTTCTCTGGTAAGAACCACTTCTCTTAAATTCCCGCCATCTACCGGTTCGCTCCCGACCTACCTCACTTCCCCCTCTCTCCCTACTACCAAACGGAACCTAATCGATCTATCGATTGACTTTTCAGCCCATTCCGACTGGAAGTGCAACACACCGTTTGGGCACCCCTGGTTTAGAAAATTTAAAAAACATCGATGTATCGATTCTTTTCCATATTTTTCGAAAAAATCAATTTAATCGAAAAAGTTGGTTTAAATTTTTTGAGTTTAATTAGATTACGTAACAAAATTATAAGTAAATGATAAAGATGTAAATACTTAACAAAACTAAACATTTTCTTAAATTATGAGGTTATTCATAGTATCCATTACTGTGTTCCTACGAATATTAGGTTGGTTGGTAGGTCTATTCGTTATTAAATATCCAGCCCTGCTGAAGATTCGTTCGGACTCCGTAGAGTAAGCTGAGACACATACATAAATATTTTAGGGCGCACTCCTTTAAAAACTCAATTTCAGATCGTGCGTCTGACGAAGAACAAAACGTAATTAATATGAATAAACGAATCAAGCTGGAATTAATGCACAAACCTTCCAATAGTCAATGAGACTTATAATTGGACATGCGTCCGACATGGCATCCGACTTACAAAAAAACACAAGAACTTTGGAGCTGGCTTTTTCTTAGTGATAGGTTTATATTATATAAACTTTATAAAGAGGGGGGAGACGGGTTCCTAAAAGATGCGGACAATGTATCGATTTTCTCGAAACCAAATCAATGATAGACCGAAAAAATCGATAGTATCGATACTAAAGTCGATTTTTCGTGTTATAACAGATCTACAAATGAATCTTTTTTATAGACCTTTTCCCAAAAAACTAAGGTTGTTGATAATATATCAAAATATCAATATATAAATATTTTCCTTTGAAAGTTTTTGATATTTTTTCCTTGGTCACTCTGAATTCAAAACGTTGATTGGAATTGGAAATCTAATTATACAAATATAATAGGCGGCACCGCCAAGTGCATTCACTCAATCACAAGCAGTGTGTCGGAGCAAAATAAGGAGTTCACGTTGAAAGTATGGAAATGCCATAGGGCAACCATTCCGGGCCTTTACTAGGTGACCATTAAACATCTTATCACCCCAGGTAGATCGGTGCCTTCAGAGCGGCTGGCATCCGCCATAAAATGTTTCGTCTGCGACGCTAGAAGCAGAAAGACGGACTTACATGTCAAGCAACGTGTATTTTTAAAATCTGTTAAAACCAAATATTGGCATTAAAATATTAAATGAAATGACTAATTATATTACGTTTCTTTTTTGTTGTGGGGCACATTCGTTTTTTTTTTTTTGAATAGCAGGAGACACAAAATACAAAAAATATCGATATATCGATTTATCTATATAATATATTAAATATTATTCTATTTTTTAAAACCGAAAATATCGTTGATACGATATTTTAAAAATATTCGACATCCCTACAAAAAACAATAACATCGATAGCTTATAAATTACCCATTACTCATAGTTTTTATTTTAAATACCTTTTTATTGGTAAATAGCTAACACTTCAGATATTGAAATAAGGCATTTAATTGTTTTTTTTTTTTACTAAACATTACATTTTAAAGCCTTTCTGACTCATCTTGAATGCGGCTTTACAATTTATTTAAATTAAATAAATTGTTTAACATTAAATATTGCCATAAACAAAATTTGTTTTTGATTATTCCGATTAAATAAAAGCAAATGGCAAGCATTAGAAAGCTTTATTTGAACGCATTTTTCTCGGATCATTTTCTATTAAGTATAATTATTTAAATAAAATAATAAAAAATTTAATGTTTTAAAATTAATTTATTTATATTCATACATATAGTTATATTCAACCGATACAGACACTGTTTTTCTTTTCAATAATCGGAAATTTATAAGAATTGCAATAGCAGTGTATTGTCAACCCTTCTACATATTTATGCATAAATATTTGTATTGGTATTTATAAATAAGGTTCCATTTTTGATACAACTTTATAATCCAAATTGTGTGTAACATTTATCGTAGCATTTCTTGGTTTTGTAATAAAAATGCATACATATTGAAATTTTAACCTTTCGTGAGATCTTTGTTTTTGTATGTAATTAATGTGTGCAACTTGACTTGTTGATTTATTTATTCATTTTGTATCACTTTTTATTGGCAGTGCCCTTTTTTAATAAATCAAATCAATAAAAAACATGACAAACTGCGCTTTTTATGATCATTAAGATGGCAAAATGTATGATATTGTCAGGAATTGGCTACATATCATTTCTTATATTTGATATGTTGGAGTTACCACTAATAATTTCAATGGATTTATCCATAGCATATGCACTACTTGCTAGGTTAGCTAAAGACTCGTTAGCTGTATTTATGGCATATCCAAATCCTTTATCTTTTTCTTTTAAATTGGGCGTGCTTGAGGTCGAGGAGTAATCGTGCAGGATATCTAAATTTGTGACATGCTCCAGTTGGGTCAGAGAGTTGGCCGAGCTATTTAGGGAGCCAGTGAATCCTAAAAAAAATTAAAATATATTTAATAAGAGTCAAACTATGAATAGTTCTGTTTACTGTTCATTCCATTATTGTTCATTAAATGCGGTAAATAGGGCAAAGATGCTGGATAATATCTAGATGTTTCCCCAGAATCTGCTGAATGCGCTGTCGTTGGTGCTGTTGATGGTAATAATAATCGTGGAGAGATATCATTAACGCTGGCTTTTCTTAAACTCTCTGTCAAGACATCTGTATCTGTTTTAGTTATAATTTCGCCTTCGTTGACATTTAAGTTTGCCAGCTTTGTGAGTTTTACATCGGAATGACTATTTTCGTTGTCCCTTTCAAGGGTTAACGAAATGGATGTGGCCGATGTTGAGGAATTTGTAATTGTTACTTCACTTGCGGATCCTTTATTAAGAGCTAGAACAAAATGTTAATATTTATATATATATCCTGTTCCAATTCCCACTTCCAAAAAATCTACACGAATTCAAATTTCCAAGACCGGTTAAAATTTTTACTTCCACAGATTCAACAAGGCGAATTGTAAAATGTTTACGAGAAATCAGAAATTGTTAGAGGGAAATTCGAAAATTTTACTTTCGAGGGGAAATTGGAACGATAATAATATCTATTTTTCCCTTTAACATTTTCGGATTTCCCTATAACTTAAGAGAGTTGAAAAATTTCTTTTGTTTATATTTTTGGTCCTTTGGCTTTCACTCTGTTTGCAACTCAGAAAAGGGTTTGGTCGGATCTGAATCCAATAGAAAGCAAAAGCGAGAAATACGATTTTTCTGATCAGGAAAATTTAAATCCGTGTAGATTTTTGTGAAGTGGAAATTAAACAAGAAAGCAAAGCTAACTTCGGGCGGAGCCGAAGTTTATATACCCTTGCAGAATATTCTGTAAATTATATTTTCCAAATTGAATCATATGCAATCTAATTTAAATGACTTAACGAGAAGGCTGAAATGGCCGGGTAATTTCCGATCGTTCAGTTATATGGCAGCTATAAGATATAGTCGGCCGAAGTTTTTCTTTTCTATCTTCAAAAACACAAAAGATGGGCAATTTTCGATTTTTCAGTTATATTATTATATCAATAGCTATATCTTATAGTCGGCCGATACTGGTTTGTCGTAGTATTTTGCCAAAAATAGCATTCTTACTAAATTTGAACTCTATAACTTTAAAATCGCCGAAGTTATAGCATTTCCGATCAATCAGTTATATGGCAGCTATAGGACATAGTCGGCCGATCGTTATGAAATTTGGTATGTCGTATTATGTTGCCAACAATAGCATTCGTACAAAATCTGAATTCTCTAACTCTAAAAACACCGAAGTTATACCATTTCCGATCAATCAGTTATATGGCAGCTATAGGATATAGTCGGCCTTTCAAAGGAAAGAAGGGTGTGTGCAAAGTTTCAAGTCGATAGCTTTAAAACTGAGAGACTAGTTTGCGTAGGAACAGACAGACGGACAGACGGACATGCTTATATCAACTCAGGAGGTGATCCTGACCAAGAATATATATACTTTATAGGGTCGGAGATGTCTCCTTCACTGCGTTGCACACTTTTGACCAAAATTATAATACCCTCTGCAAGGGTATAAAAAGGGGGTGTATATTTAATTTAATACCTGTTATTGGGGACTGATTTCCGCTTGTATTACAACAGCCACTTGTAGTACTAGGTGGCCTGGGCAGGCGACGACGCAGCCAAGGATGTTTCAACGCTTCCGCCGGTGTCAATCGTTTCTCTGCATCCCATTCCAGGCAGCCGCGTATGAAATTGAGGAACAACGGATCCTTACATCCATCTAGCGCCTTGGATAAACTCTTGGAGCAAGGCGGACCGCGTGGCTTGCCCCTGCGGGACTGACCACCGATTAGAACAACCATGCCATCGGACATGGTGCGGACAGTGCAGTAGCGGGGATATCCCTTTGGGCTAAAAAATGATTTCGATCTCTTCGAACTAGCTAATATATTCTTATTTGGCATTCCCAACACCTCAATAATGCACGCTAGCTGATCGCTTTCATTTTCGCCCGGGAACAGGGCATGCCCCGATAGCAACTCCGCTAAAATACACCCCAACGACCACATATCAATGGCTCGGCCATATTTCGAGCCTAATATGACTTCGGGAGCACGATAGAAACGTGACTGGATATATGTGTAGATTCGTTGATTTTCAAAGCAAGACGAACCAAAGTCAATCACCTGTTTAAGGGAGAAAAAATATATATATACATAGTAATAGTATTTTGAAAAAAAAAATGTATAGCATACCTTTATACCCGAACGACCTTGTTGCTTTAGTAAAACGTTCTCCGGTTTCATATCACAATGGATAATGTCGCTTTTGTACAAAGCATCCAAGCATTGCAGCAAAGAATGTGCAAATTTTCGCACCAACTGAAGGCTGAAGCCCTTAAAGCCATTCTTTTTTATCAATTCGTAAAGATTGATGCTGAGAAGCTCAAATGTGATGCAAGTATGATTGCGAAATGTAAAATAATCGAACATGTGGATAATGTTCATTGTATTATATTTATCGTGACGCCGCAAATGATGAAGAATTCGAATCTCCTCCTGTGCCTGACGATGAAACCTCTTCTCATTGCGCACAATTTTGAGAGCAACATGCTCATGGGTTTTGTGATCATAGGCTTTTATAACTTGCCCGAAGCTGCCCTTACCAATTATTTTCAACATCTCATAACGATACGCCACATGATCGTGCGGTACGTGTATATAAGCACCTTGTTCATTATCATAATCTGAATTATTAGGACCATATACGCCGGGACGCTTCTTGGCATTCGCCCCGATAAAATATATATGTGGATAGGCCAGTATTTCTGTACGTTCGTAGGGAGTTAGCTTATGCATATACAATATCATAACTTGCTGGGGCGAAACGACGAGTACTTTTGGCTTATCCTGCAAAGCACTTTTCTGGTGGCCAGACATGATGATTTGCTCGTGAAATAAATAACTTTGATTTTCCATCGATTGAGGGGGATTCTTTTCCACTTCCACTTCAGCTTGAGATTGTGCCTTAGCCTTACAACAGCTGCTTGAGTTGGTAGTGCTTAAACTTAAATTGGGAACCTCCGTTTCGGTTAAGCTGGCCGTTACATTTGGTAGCGATATGGCTGATTTTTTTTTTGATAAAAATATTTAAATTGATGTTAATTACGTTTAATCTTATAAAACTATTATAAATATTTACCTTGAGCAGAAACAGTCAGCTCACAGCCGTCAGAAGTAGAACTGCGCTGCTGTAAATTAAAATTGCTGACAAGCGTATCTAGATTTGTATCTGGATCTGATAACTCTGGCTGCATATCTTCTTGGTGATTATAAAGCAGAGCCGATGAGCCATAGCTTCTGCTGAAATATTGAACCTGCCGACTGCCGCCGCGACATCCTTGATGTTGGTTTGAATTATGGGAATTTGGATGCGTACTAAAACTAGCCTGGTTGGCGGTCGAGTTTCGGTTAATCATCTGCTGGACCTTAAGCTGAGGCATAGACATTATGGGTGAAGGTGAAGATTTGGATTTTGGTGCTTTGAAGATTAGTTTATCGTTTAAACTGTTTTCCTCGACACCTGCCGTAGTTTTCCGAATTAAGTTCTTGCCAGACAGTTCAGTATGTTGGTTTTTTTCCAGTGAACCAACCATAGTTCGATGTATACATCGAATCTTAAATAACTTTTTATTTATCTATACTTCCACTGCTTTGTTTTTGATTTAAAAAATCATTTTAGCTCCGGAAAAAAGAGGTATTTGCAAACATTTTTATTATTAAACTTTTGAATTATTTCATGTTCACTGACATATACATATATTTTGTATATAAGGCATTGGAATTATTCAAAACAATTAATATTAATTTGTTCCTGAAAAAAATATTCAGAATATTGTACAAATACACTATAACACATTTCATAAACATCTATGCATGATTATGTGCAGACACATTCACCATATATTGAATTTGCTGTTGGCGAAACAAGTCAACACATCTTAAGAAAAATTATATTAGGCAACACTTTGGTGCTGTTTTTGCTAAACTTTAACTCGTATTTTATTGAATACAATGCAAATAAATAAGTATGTCAATTTATATTTCTTCAAATAATACACAATTTTTTCAGACGAACACAATGTCACTTAGGTGTTGCCAGTTTAGTATCCGAAGAACGTTTTGGTGGATAATTATGATGATCCAAGGAATCCAGAGTATTGATTTCTTCTTATAAGTCGAAAATATTTAATACAAATTGTATTTATAACACCCGATTTTCTTTTATGATTTTATTTCTTTTTTTTCATGTTATTAGAGGTGTTCTTTTTTGTCATCGATATTTACATAGGTTCTTCGATGTTTTAGTATACCGATGTCAAGACGACATCGACATCAGTTTTCTGTCAAAATTGTATCACTACTGGGAACGGGCATGAATTAAAAAAAAAAACTAATTAATTAATTATCATTCTAGAATTTCGGTTTTATTTTCATGAAAATCGGACGACAATATCCTATAGCTGTCATAGGAACAATCAGGAAAATAATACAAAAATCATAACTTCGCACCTTCTTAACATATTTTCATAAAATTTGAGATTTGGCCAGAAATTTAGTTTTCATTTCATGAAAATCGGCAGACTATATCCTATAGCTGCTATAGGAACAATCAGGGTAATAATATAAAATTCATAGTTTTGTTATTTCTCAAAATATTTTAATCAAATTTGGGATTTGGCCTCTTATTATAATTTCAGAATTCCGATTTTGATTTTATAGTTCAATTGCAATCTGCAACGGGATATAAACTTCCCTGATTGTTCCTATGGCAGCTATAGGAAATAGTCGTCCGATTGTCATAAAATTTAAATCTAAATTATGGAATAATATTAAGTGACCAAATCTAAAGTTTGATGAAAATATTTTGAGAAACAGCGAAGTTATAATTTTTTTTCGGAAATTTTGCCGATCGTTCTTACTGTTCCCGAATTTTCATATGGCAGCTATAAGATGTAGTCGTCCGATTTTCATGAAATTTAATTCGAAACTCTGAAACAATAATAAATGGCCAAATATCATATTTGGTGATTATATGTTAAAAACTGACAAAGTTAAACTTTTTTTCAAAAATTTTTTCGATCATTCCTATGGCAGCTATATGATATAGTCGTCTGATCCGGCCCGTTCCGACCTATGTCGGAGTGAGAGCATATAGAAGACTACCTGCTAAGTTTCATTCAGATAGCTTCAAAACTGAGGGACTAGTTTGCGTATAATCAGACATACTGACAGACGGTCGGACAGACGGACATGGCTAGATCGACTCGGCTGTTGATCCTGATCAAGAATATATACACTTTATAGGGTCGGAAATGTCTCCTTCACTGCGTTGCAAACTTCTGACTGAAATTTTATTACCCTGCAAGCGTATAAAAACGATTCAAAACTTGATGTGAGCCCGAATTTGGTGTTGAGCATTCTGTCCCATATCGATTTTAAATAATTCACTGCATTATTTTTTTCGCGAATCCATTTGACGTTTTTCTTATAAATTTCTTCATGTTACGACAATTAAATAGATATTTTAACATATCCGACGATATGGTTACAGCGAGAGCAACCAGTTGAGCTGTTGTGCAGAACAACAACAAACTTAAATATTTCTATATTTTGAATACTTTTTAAATATTCATAGCTAGAACAAATTACGTCGTCCTCGCTAATATTTTCATCGAAAACAAAAGATAAGATATTTGATGACTTCAGCATGTTGGCAACATTGTCAGATGTAATTAAAATTAAGTTTAAGTTTAAGTTTAAGTTTATATTACTTTTATATAGAAATTTTATCACATCAGCGGCGATATTTTTGTTTGCCACTGTTTGCAAAGCAAAATATGCTGCTGATTCGCTTTTCGTCGGCGAGCTCTTTGTGCATTTGATTTCACTGCGACTTCTGTTTTTTCCAGAAGCAACTTTTTATTTTAAGTCGCTCGCAGTCGAGGCAATGAAAAGCAAAAATATTGCAACTTCCACTGCAGTTTTTTAAACACTGTCTGTACGCAAACTAGTCCCTTAGTCTTAAAACTATTTGAATGAAACTTTGCAGTTCTTCTTCTGTCTTCTGTATACGTTTGGACAACTATATCATATAGCTGCCATAGGAACAAACTGAAAATGTTTTGTAAAAAATTATAACTTTGTCAGTTTCCAACATATTTTAATTTAATTGGATATTTCGACATTTTATAATATTCCAGAATTTCCTGTTTCATGTTTATCAAAATCGGACAACTATATCATACAATCAGGAACAATCAGGAAAATAATAGCATAAATCATAATCTCGCTGGTTTACAAGATAATTTAATCAAATTTTGTAATTTTTTACTAATTTTCGGATTGTTTATATTGCAGGTATATGATGTATGTATATGATTTAGTCGTTCGTTCTGACCAGTTTCAACAACTGCAAATAAAATATAAATAAAATAATAAAAGGCTTGCGGAAATCCTCTATCTGAACCTTCCACGAGGGTCCTGGCTGGGCAATGGGCACTGCATTATCCCGGACAACGGGTAATGCATCGCCGCTTGCTCCGTCCGCGATAATGCAGTGTCTAACTAACTCTTCGGTTCAATTCTTTTTTGCCAAAAAGCAGGAGGAAATAAACTATTAGCCATGGTTGGAGGTGCCTGGAAGACATAAAACGCAAGTGGTGGTTCCCTTAAAACTAACCAGTATTTTTCGAGGAATGCACAGTGGTTGACATTATATGGGAAGGGCGGCCAAAAATACTTCCAGTTGGAATATAGCGCTGAAAATTGGTATACTGAAAACTATAATCATATATAGAGGAAAATTATAAAATTAAGGCAAAACCATACTTTAAAGCCCGAAAATACAAGAATTGAATTTTATTTTACATAAATTCAATATCATACTTTTAGTAATGTAAATTTCTTACTAATAAAGTAAGAACGTCATCGACATAAAAATTCTCCAGCAGGATTTTCGAAGCAGTCGGGAATTCCTCTTGATGATCGACAGCAAGTTGTTCAAGCACTAGCACTGCCAGGAATGGTGCGCATGAAGTTCCGTAGTTAACAGTGCACAATTGAAAATGCTTTATGGGATCGGATGGATCCTCTCTCCAAACGATTTTCTGAAAATTGCGGTGCTTTTCGTCGGAACATTTTTACGATGTCCGCTGAGAAGGCATATCTGTACATTCGAAAACGAAGGCACACCGCGAACAGATCGCGCTGGATACTGGGCCCTGTGAACAGGGTGTCATTTAAAGCCTTACCGTTGGCGTCGCTAAATGATCCATCGAAAACAACTCGTAGCTTCCGACCCAGCACTGGATGGTGTGGTCGATAAAACAGATTTCCAGTAGCGTTTTCCTCAGGCGGCACCTCACGCATGTGCCCCAGACTTATATACTCCCGCATAAAGTATACGTACTGTTTACGTAGCTGCTCATTCTGCTGTAGCCGTCGCTCAACCGATTTAAAGCGTTTTACCGCTCCCTGTAGCGTTTCTCCGAATACGGGGGTATCGGTGTTGAATGGAAGTTCTACGATATACTTCCCGTTTTCATCGCGACTGTGAGTGGCGAGAAAATGCTTCTCGACTTGATCATCTTCTGGTTTCAATTTTGCGCTGCTATGAACGTTTTCCGATTCCCAAAACTTCTGTAGAGTGGCGCCTATATCAACGTTTGTGGTTAGTGCAACAGCGTTGCTTGGATTGGATGTGATGAGTGAGGTAACACCCATCCAAATACCGATGAAATGGCGATCAGATTACCCTTGTTGTCGTACACCTTTCGTCCTGTAAACACTGACCAAACGTGTTCGCTTCCCAATAGGATGTCAACAGGCGAGTTTGTGTTGAATTGTGTATTCGCCAACTGCAGATTGTTGAACACCTCGAGTGCCGATGCATCGATGTTTTGTCGTTCCAGTGAAGAGGTGATTCTGCCTAGCACGTGATCGTAGACAACCAAATGATCCTCGGAGATACGAGACTTGATATGCAAGGTGCTGCATCCCCTTGTCGTGTCTGCTTTCACCGAAGAGATTCCTGTGACCAAGATGCGTGATGCCGACCGTGTCAATCCGAGAGCTTGAATGCAACGTTCGGATAAGTATCTCCTTGGGCGAGATGACTAAGCGTCACCGAAGTGTTGTCAGGCGCGCTTATGTTTTGCTTATCCTCGCCTGATACCTGTGAAAGATTCCCAATAGCTTGTGGATTCGCTTGGATATGTAGAAGTGAGTGATGATTTCCTTTGCGTTGCCTACATTTGTATGTATACTTGCACTTGCTAACTCCATGACCAGGTCGCAAGCAGTTGTAGCACAGTGATTTCTCCTTCACGAAGGGTCGCCTCTGCATCCCAGACATGTCCAAGAACTGCTGACAGCAATACAGGGTGTGATCGGTAGTATTACATTTGGTGCAGCTATTGCCTTCGACCGCAACCATTGATTGTGTGACCCTTTTTGGTTTCTCTGCATGTTGAATTGCCCTGCCACCAATAGCAAGCTCCCGTTTACTCAGCTCCAGTTCCTCGCAGCGAGAATCGAGAAATTAGAAGAATTCCTCGAGAGTGGGGGAATATGTGTCCATGCTGCGCTCAATCCACCTGCGCCGCGTGTCAGCGTCAAGTTCCTCCAGGGTCAGATAGATGATCCAGCAATCGCGTCCCATTTGGTTGACCGCATCCAATCCGCGAACAATTTCGTTTGCTCCGTCTGATACCTTCCGTAGAATTGATGTATCTACCTTTGTAGTAGTTGGTAGGCTCGTAAACTGCTCCAAAAATGAGTTACCTATGTGCCGTGGGCGATTGTATAGTTCCTTAAGACGTTCCCAAGCTGTGTTGTAAGCTGTGTCCGTAATTGCCAAATGTTGAACCAAATTGGCAGCCTCATCAACGAGTAGTGTTTTAAAGTGATGGAACTTCTGCTTGTTGGACAATTGCTGTTTGTTATGAATTGTACTTTCATATATGTCTTGAAAGGAGGGCCACTCTGTGTAGTTGCCAGAGAACCGCTTAATTTGAATTTTCGGCTGCCACTCGCAATGCTTGCAGATGTATTCAATTGTAGAGCATCACTTTTTTCCTTGGGAATTGCGTTTGCCCTTATGTACTTCTCTTCGTATACGGCATTATCGATCTCCGGATCGACGTATCCTTCCACGCCCTCGTGAAGAGCAATGCTATCGCCGAATTGGTTGAATTCCTTCCAAACTTCGTGGAGAAGTTGTATGCGTGAGGTGATCTCTGCCTGTGTTGGTGATTCCGCTTGCTCAGCCTGGCATAGCTTTTAAAGAATGCTTTTAATTGTTCCATATTACCCTGAGAATCAAAGCACTTCACTAACTGTCATAGAATCCGAAACGAAGGACCAACAATATGGTCTGAAATAGAAGCGAGTTGTTGTTGGCTATGTGTGGACTGTATGAATTTTATTCTTTCCAGTTGAGAAGTCTATTTGATACTGAATACAATTTCACAAGACGACGCCGTCGCAGCGGCATTGCCAACAAGCCAAAAATCTTTATACAGGTTTTCTTTTACATAAGGAATAGTATATAATATAATAGAGATGGCATTATGCGCCGATTAATAAGATATAATTAAAGCTGGAACCGTTCACGAACAATATTATTAAACTGTTAAGAAATTAAAAAAAAATGTCACTTTAAGACTTTAACTTTTGGCCAATGAAATTAACCAATGTGGAATGGATAAAGAGAGAACAACCTGGGGAGCAATCCCTGTTTGCACGGATCTCCATCCGTGACTGTAGACTCCCTTGCTCCCATGCCCATATTTGATAGTGCAAGGTCTACCACGTCTACCTGGAGAGAAGGGCTTAAGGACATAAGGCACGTACCGATGTAGGTTGCGAATGAATATAATTAAAATATCTCGAGAGAAGAGGAATACATTTGTGTGGCGTCTATACGGTTTATCGTATTGGCTCTAATAGCGATGATAATAGTTTGCATCGAGTACCAGGAAATATATGTATAAATTTGGGGACAATTTCTGGGTTGAGCTTGTG
>VNJQ01007922.1:0-16163 GCA_008042515.1 Drosophila truncata
TGAACAAATTAAACTTATACGATTACGCTTGGGACATACTAAATTGACCCATGCGAATAAGTTCATACAACCGCATTCAAACCAATGCCAATTCTGCAATAAAACAGATGCTACAGTTGAACATATTTTAAACGAATGTTCAGTATTTCAAAACCTCCGAATCCCGAACACAAACTTCCTTCCACTCCTCAGCAACCCAACTTCCGACAACATTACAACTGTTCTTTCCTTTCTAAAGAATGCCAATCTACTTCATAAGTTATAAATGTATATATGTTATATTATATTACCTGTTCAGCAAGTAGAATCTAAGCATAAATGTTAAATGTTAAATGGTAATATTATGAAATCTCATACAGCCGCAATCCTTAGTAGCTATGGCTGATTATATTATATTTGTTGCTTAATTTAGAATTAAGTAAACAGTGTACAAAATAAAAAATAAAAAACTTCGTTCGGATCAACCAAAGAAACGGTGCTACCGCCTTCTTATCTCGCAGCGAATCCTAATAATCAAAACAAAAGCGAAACAAGCACCGGAGTTGTGACGGCCTTCGAGAGCTGCATTTCCATAATTAACTCTACATTTTATGCCTGAGCTCGCTTAGAATTATTTGGTTTATTTTGATTATTAGTTTTTTTTTTTTTTAGCACGGAATTTTAGTTTGTATTGGAGTACCTCGATGCTAATTTTCCACTATACTTCTCCTGCTTTTTGAACTGCTGCTCGCCTTCCGATGGGACACCAATCCTTACAGGTCGCAATTAAACCATGCAATCGATTAGGTCGGCCAACGCAAAGGTTTTGCAAAATGGGTTGCAAGAAGAGGTTCGGCACGGCCAGCGCAAAAAGTTTGCAGATTTTTATCAGGCTGTCGTAGGGCCAAAATTAGAATTTTTATTTTCGAACAGAATTCACAAAATAATTCCCATGTAGGTCAGTTTAGCTGCCGTAGGGTAAATTAAAGCCGACTTAATAGCAGACCACTTTCCGTGTCGCGGGATGCGTGCGGATTTAGATATCTTGCCTTGGACATACAATTCCACGTTTTTTCGGCACTATGCGGATATATGAAATGCAGTTAAGAGCGCTTTGAACTACTCAGATCCAAGACTTGAAACGGAAAGACCGGAAGCTGGGCTTTCAAGCTTTATCAAAGCTCGCTAGTCCGAGTTAGGGATGCATTTTGATAACCCTTATTTGCCATTCACAGCGAGGTGTCGAAATAGGTGAGTAATTGGTACTACTATGGCGGGCTATGACCAAATTTTAAAAATCGAATTTTAAAAACATTTTCTTTCTAAACATTTTTATAGGGAAGAAAATTTTCTTGCCATAAGGCGACCATTTCAGTTGGAACAATTCTTTGTAAACATTCGTTTTATTCATTTTGTATTTTAGGTATAAGGCTGATGTCAGAGTGGGAGCGAGAAGCGAAGCGAAGCGATGCGAGAAGCGATAAGCAAAGAAATCTTCGTCCGAATCCATTACGATCAAATTAATAACTGAAAATAAAAAAATGTAGCTCGCTTCTCACAAAGCTTTCACTCTGCCACCCTCTCTCTTTGCTTATCGCTTCTCGCATCGCTTCGCTTCTCGCTCCCACTCTGACATCAGCCTAAGCTTTGATGTATTAGCGTATAAGAACTTATGTACACTTGGCAGCGGCGGCTTCTTGGCCACCGCTGAAGAATATATGAATTCCGCCCAGACCTACAACTCAACCGTAGCTGAAATTTAATCTCAAATCGTCTTCTTTAAATATTTTGTTTTGGGAATCAATCTTAATCGAAATCTTGAGCAACACCAATCCTTGAGGGAAAATGGACTTGCCTGCCACAGGAGGACTTATAACTGGCGGAGCCGACTCACGGACCGTGACGGACCCGATCTTCTTTTTTTTATCCGTGTAAGAAACACACACACAAAATAGGTGAAGTAGAAGGTAAAATGTATAAGTCGTGATAATATAACAAAACAAGCAAATAAAGTTTTCGTTAAAAAAAAAAAAATAATAAAAATAATAACAAAAGGTAATAATTAAATAAAATAATACTAAATGAAGGCAATGTTTTAAGAATATAAAAGATATGACGAATAATAGGGAAGTGCAGTTAAATATTGTAGTATAATTACGGCAGAGTGCCGTCGACAAATGCATTTGTTTAAATACGAAATAAGAATCAATATTTTGTATATGCCCTGGTGTTAATATTTTACAGTGGGTTGACTAGACAAAGTGCCGTCAGACACGTTTTGTTATTAAAAAAAAAAGATGAATAAACAATAATAAATACGTATGGTTAGTGTAGTGCCGCCGGTAAATCCACTTGCAATGTTTCCTGGTTAAAACAAATATGATAAAGCTAGTGCTGTCGGAATTAAAAAAAAAGAAAGAATAAATATTAAATAAAGTCAATTAGGTCCAGTGCCGTCGGAAAATTCAACCAAAGAGTAGGGGCAAAGATAAAGTAACTTTGTGGTATTTGGATAATAAAGGGGGGGTAATGACAAAAAGGGAAGTTATAAAAAGTCGTTATTGAACATCTGAGTATGAAATAACTCCACAATCCCATCGCGTGTTTTGTGGAGTGGCGGGGACAGAGTTACGGAAAACGCTGTGCACAGATGTAATTTGGGGTGAACTGGCAAAATTTTTATTTTTATAAATTTTATTTTTATAAATAATAAAAAAATATATATATAAAAAAAATTGCAAAGATAAGACGAAATTTATTATGGAATATATATGCAATATTCTGAGGAAACATAGAGATATAGTTCTACAATCCCATCGCGTGTTTTGTAAGAACATCAACTTCGGATTTATGGCAATTACGAAAGCTGGTCTCTCGTTAGGGGAACGGATCATACACCGTACGGTCAGATGCTCCTTAAAGCAATTAGACAGAAAATTGAGGGCAAGGCTAACGAAGCAGTAATTGCTGCGGGACCAAATTTGATTTGGAATGAGATTAAAGACGCATTAATAAGGCATTGCAGAGATAGGAGAAATGAGAAGACCCTAATGACAGAACTCTCCAATTTAAAGAAAAACAGCTACCCATACAGAAATCTTACGAGCAAATCACAAGGATTAAATTAGCTTTCCTCAGAATAATAGAGACGGAGGAGACTAAGCATATAGCATTTGGGGTTAGATAGAAGGGAGTTTCGCAAACTAGCTTGACGGCCTTTCTCGCGGGACTTAGGGGGAACTAGGGATGTCGGAAAATAAATTTCGATATATCGATATTTTTGTCTTAACAAAAATATTATTTGAGATGATATTTCCGATATTTTATGTTTGCTCTTAAGCCAGGAAGCAAAGGAAAAGAAGCGAAGGGAAAAGTTTTAAAAAGTGAGTTCGGCCAAGGAGTTTTATTCGGAAATAAAACCTATAAAACAAACAGAATTACTGCCTATGTCTGAAGAAGAAATTGAATTCCGAGAACAGGACAAAATGGTCGGACTAAGTGTACAGGAAAGTTTCTTAGATTTGCACAACAGGACCATTGAGCTCCGAGCCTCTGGAGTCCAGAGTTCCGAAAAAAAGGAAATGCAGCTTTAATTTAGTATGCCGTTTTGTAGTTGGGAGACAAATCCTTTGGAATTCTGGATCTCACAAATCTCAACTATGCCCATGCTAGCGAAGGTGGCATTAAGTTGCCTGATATATAAATATATATCATATATTATATAAATTCATATATTTATGTATATGCAAATTCAAATACATTTTTGGAGAAATTTCACTACATGTTCTTAATTTCTTCAAGTGTTATGCTATTGAAAGTTATTATAATATATAAATTATCTTTGTTTTTTTTATTGAAAAAATGTAGAATTTTATGGTAGTTAGTAAAGGAAAGAAAGGAGCTAAGGTTTCCATTAGGGAAGTGGGTACGGCACGCGCCCCCCCACAAACAGAATGCAACATAGTCATGGTTGCAGAATTGGCAGGGATTTGGTTTTTGTGTTTTTAAATTACTGAATTGGCAGGGATTCGGGTTTTGTGTTTTCAAATTGCTGAAAATGAAAAAATATCAAAAATACTCGATATATCGATATTTTTGTACTATATTTTTACATATCATCGAATGATATTTTTTTAACAGCAAATATCATCGATACGATATTTTTTCAAATTACAACAACCCTAGGGGGAACCTACGCGCGATAGTTAGGGCGTTTAAGCCAACGGGACTCGAGGAGGCTTATGACATGGTGATTACGGAGAGAATTTTATGCTTCGCAGAAAATGTTATGAATGGAACCACTAACCATACAACATATAGACTACTCATTTCATACAACGAAAATGGACACAAAATTTTTGTAGCGACAGGCCCCACGAGCTGTTAGCGGTAGGCCCCGTGGCTTCGTGTGCGCTCGGATTTTTTGCTCTCTCATCCTTATGCTCGCACACTAATTGCGAGAGTTCGCTCGTTCAGTCGCAGAGTGGCGCATCTTGAAGAAGGTTCCTCTGAGCTTGAATTCTTCTTTATATGTATGCGTGCTCATGCATTCACGTACACGGGCGCATGTGTGCGATCATTTCATTTCGGCCCAGCAAGAATATTTGGTCTTTTGCTGCTTTTGATACTCGCTACCCTAACAATATGGGCATATTCACTATTGGGTTAATGATAAGAATAAGAATTTTATATGTTATAATATATTTCTTAATGTTTCAGCATACATTTCATATTTGTTCATATGTATATATGTATGTATATTTATCGGTAACTAATTCGAGGGGCGACTTTTAAATAAAGAAAATATTAAAAAAAACAAACATACATAAAAATGATCTAGTTGTATAGATCATTAAATAACAACAATAAGCCAATAAAATGCCCGCTCCCCTAAAAAGCAGTCGTCGGTAGGGTATGCAGGCACCATCCGCTCGCAAAAAAACAATAACAGCTGATTTGATTTCTCAACCACAAAGAGCAGTCGGTGTTTTAGGTGACACCGACTGCAATATGCCCTGTTCCTATCTCAGTAGATGCATTTTTATTCATTAGATTACATACATATATGCAAAACATTTCACTGCTGCCGCTGATTTGAATTTGTAAACAAAAATGAAATAAGAAATATATTACAACATATAAAATTCTTATTCTTATCATTAACCCAGTAGTAAATATGCCCAAATTGTTAGGGTACCTAATGTCAAAAGTAGCAAAAGACCAAATATTCTTGCTGGGCCGAAATGAAATGATCGCACACATGCACCCGTGTATGTGAATGCATGAACACGCATACATATAAAGAAGAATTCAAGCACAGAAGAACCTTCTTCAAGATGCGCCACTCTGCGACTAAACGAGCGAACTCTCGCAATCAGTGTGCGAGCATAAGAGAGAGAGCGAAAAATCCGAGCGCACACGAAGCCACGGGGCCTGCCGCTAACAGCTCGTGGGGCCTGTCGCTACAAAAATTTTGTGTCCATTTTCGTTGTATGAAATGAGTAGTCTATATGTTGTATGGTTAGTGATGGAACACAGAATAGACAGTTTAATAAGCCAAACGATCGCGGCCGCGTGAATCAGTTCTCAAACAGAAAAAATTATAATCAATATCAAAATAGGGATTATAATGAGTATCAAAACAAGGATTATAATCGTTACAATCGTAATAGTAGACCAACTTACGACCGAACTTACGACGACTTACGACTTACTTACGAATAACTATGAGAGTACTCGTAATAATAGATTCCCTGCAATAACAGCAGGTGACGATACTCCTAGTACTTGCAATGCGGCGGCTAAAAGGAACTCTTTGAGCAACAACAAGACCTAATCTAACGGCCAAAGACTTTTCAACGTTGAGACGAAGAATACAATAGATGAGGCAGTGCGAACTCATAATATTGTTGAGGAACCAAATTTTCAATCAAAAGCCTCAAACCACAGACAGGATTTCTGAGTAAGTTTCGTTTAGACGAAAATTTACCATATATCGAACTGTCTTTATAAAACAATAACAAATTAAAATTTCTAATAGACACAGGGGCAGAGGGTTCTTTTATCAACCCAAGATTTGTACCCTAAGGAGAAAGGGTTAAGTTAGATACACCTGTCACAATCACAACAGTTCTTCAGGAACATCCCGTCCCAGAAATGGCTATATTGACCATTTTTGGAAATACCCATTCTTATTGTTTAACTCTCACACTCACACTCACACAATCGTATGTAATAGAAGAAGAGTCCTAATCACTGATCACAATCCATGAAAACGTTAAATAAGGGCCATTCATATGCGACCATATTCAACTCGAAGAAGATTTATTCATAACATCTGGCATTTACACGGCACGCAACAATTACGCACGGGTTGAAATTAATAATTTCTCCACCACACCAAAGAAATTCTGTTCGGATTTAGGACTTGAATTAAACAAGTTCAAAGAAGAGGATTTCGCTGTGGTAAACGTAATGCAGGATAACGAGGAAAATGAGGAATAATATTAAAACCGAATATTTAAACGATGAGGAAAAACAACAATTGTCTCAACTTTGAAAGAAATTCGCTGGCGTAGTGTATCGCGAAGGCGACAAACTATCATTCACTAACCAGGTGAAACACGAGGTTAAACTTACAGACAGCAGACCGGTATTCTGCAGACCATTCAGATTCAGTCCCACTGAATCAACAGTAATTCGGAATCAAATAAGTAAATCAAGTAAATAAATCAGAGTATTATCAAACACAGTCATTCACCGTAGAGCACTCCAGTATTTTTAGAATCAAAGAAAATGTATGCGTCCCAAGTAAAGAAGTGGAGAATATTAGTGGATTTTAGAAAACTCAATGAAAAAACCGAGAAGGACAGATACCCCATGCCTAATATTAATGATGTTCTAGATAGAATCGGCAGAGCTAAATATTTCACAGCCTTAGATCTCGCTAGTGATTATCATCAGATCGAAATGGAACCAAGAGATACGGCTAAAACAGCCTTCACGGCTCAGGGAGGACATTACGAATTCGTTCGTATGACCTTTGGTCTAACAAACGCCCCAGCTACGACGCATCGTAGCTTTCCCGATCCCAACCACGAAGAAAGAAATCAAATCCTTTTTGGGTCTGTTGGGATATTATAGAAAATTCTTCAGGAAATTCGCAAACAAATTGCATTTCAACAGATTGGCCGATTCGATAATTGTGGCAAATAGGCTGATTAACGAATTTAAGACATAGTATATTTTCGATATAGGCGATGAAGACAAGACTAGAAACTGTATTTTATTTAAAAAGAAACTCAGACGTACTATATCTAGAGTCAAGTAATTCACCCGTAGAAAGGTTGCACTCTTCACAAACTGAGATTAACATAATTATTTATGAGACCAGGAAGGCTAATAAACTGGAAAGGGATCATGAATCTAATATCGTCTGCTTTGCTAAAACCTGTAAAAAGGTAATTTCATCTAGTGATCAAACCATTGGCTGCTGGTTGTGCGACATTTTGTATGCGAAGTGCAAAGGCCCAAAAAAACTGCAACTAGTGCGCAGCTTGTTGATGGATCCCTGCAACCTGCGGCGGGCTCTCAGCAACAGCCTCCCTCGGCACAGCCGAATGCGCCGTGGGACTGACCGTTCCCCCGGTAATATCCGCTTCATCCCCTATGGGATCACAAATTTTGACCCCCCATAGACCCGTCTATTTAACCCCCCAGGGCATAAAAGCCTGACTACCGGCCGATAATGGGACGACACCTACTCAGTCTACGAAACAGATATATGTTTCGCGGCTCTCCCCTGGTCAAACATCGGAAGATGTCATTGTCTTTATACGAGGCATCCCTAAACTCTATGAAAATATTATTACTCCTCATTTGCAGCACCTTTGTAGATCAATAATTTCTCCATGTCAGCATGGATTTATTAAGCGAAGATCAAAAACTACTAACCTATTGGAACTCACCTTTTTTATTATAAGAGACTTCCATATTAACCTTCAAACGGATGTATATTATATGATGTCAGCAAAGCAGTTGAATATGTTAATCTTCTCCTCAGGAAACTCGATTTAACGGGATTTCCTATTGATCTTCTTAGGTGGATCTCTAGTTATCTGACTGGCAGGACGCAAAAAGTCCTCTTTACAAATAACTTATCTAATGTTCTCAGGGTCACCTCAGGTGTCCCTGATCCACTTATTGCTTACATTATTTATTAACGATCTGCCTGAAGTTCTAACTAACTCTAGAGTACTTATGTACGCGGATGATGTCAGCTTTGTGTGCAATATAAGGACGCCGCTTGCCAGTCTGATTTACAAACAGATCTTGATAACTTCCCAACTTGATTCCGAGTAAACTTACTAAACTTAAATGGCTCTAACTGCAAGCTTATGACATTCTCCCGTGTCTTAGCCAAGCTTGCAACTTACACGCTTAACTGCTGCTCTTTGGAAAAAATTAACTCAGTTGATGACTTAAGCATCCGCTTGGATCCCAAACTTGACTTTATCGATCATATTTCGCACATGGTGAATAAAGCCAGGAGTATGCTGGGATTTATTAAACGGTGGTCGAAAGAATTCAATGACCCATACGTAACTAGAACTTTATAGATTTCTTTAGTTCGTCCTATCTCAGAATATGGATCTTGCGTTTGGAGCCCTCAGTATGGGGTCGACAGCAAACGCATTAAATCGGTTCAAAAGAACTTTTTGCTTTTCGCTTTACGCAGCTTAAACTGGGATGCTGAACAGAGATTACCCTCCTATCATAGTAGACTTCTCTTAATTAACTTACCCTCGTTAGCCAATCGTAGAATTATGCTACTTTTACTTATAACCTTATTCATGGCGACGTGGAAAGTACTGACTTGTTAGGTCAGCTCAATTTCCACGTACCGAGTAGAAATACTAGATCCTATATACCCTTAATTTTGCGCGATTGTAGAACCTCATTTGAACTGCATGAACTCCTTAGAGTACTGTGTGCAAGTTATAATGATTTGTAATCAATAAATTCACATGTAGATAGTCTTCCTAAACTAAAAACTTTAATCCTAACACACTTAGTACGCATGCAAGCAAACATTCAGGCAGCACGCCGGTAGTTTATTTCCTCGTATTCTTTTCTATATTTCCCATCGCGACTACTAATACCTAACCCCAACAGGTACGTGCCTTTTTTCATAAGGGCCACTTGAGTGTATTGACCGTAGTGCATCAACGTCTAAATTTAAGGAATTTTGTTCAAAACCCTAACCACTTACAATAATAGCATACATTCTGCTACTAAGCATACTCTGTTTGGACTACATTTGGGAGAAACCCACTTTTTAATAAATATTTTGAAACTAAACGAATTCCAAAACACATTATATCCCAAGGTTAAAGCACAGTTAGAGGAGAAGATGAAACGTAGAATTGATAAGCTCAATGAACACAGGGAACAACCAATCCCAGTCCGGACAGTCGACATTATTTTCCGCAAGGAAAAAAGATGAAATAAACTCACCACCCGTTTTTCTCAACATAATGTGCTCAAGGATAACAAAATCACACTAATATTATCAAGAAAAAAAAAGCAACACAAGTTGTGACGATGTCACAAAAACGTTATGTAAATATGTATTATAAAATATCTGTAAATATTATAATATGTAAATAGTGAGATATAAGTTAGGCTAGATTAGATTAAGGCTAGATGCACACCACACCGCCAGCAACATCGCTGGGAAACACCGGCCACCCCGCCAGCAATATCGCTGGGCATCACCAGCAACATCGCCGAGCAACATCGGCCACCGTCAAGCAGACAGAACGAGACGGAACGACAGCGCCACCGCCCAAGGATCGGAAAATTGGATGGCACAACCAGCCGCCAACCACATCCCGGCAGAAAAGCCGAGAAAAGCACGATCGGGGCAGAGGGCCTACGGCGCAGGCGCCGGCAACGCTGGAATGCGAAACATAATTCGCAACGGCCACCTGCGAGCCCAAGAGCGAGCGAGGAGGGAGATCGGTATGCATGGAATGCAGAACGGCGCGTGCCATGAATCGTGGCAGCGCAGCAGCAAAAGGGACGGCAAAATTAAGCCACGGCCAAGCCGGCAATTAAAGCAGCGATCACTCGCCGCGGAACCGCCAAGTGAACTAGAAGTGATAGAGATAAAGACAAGTGACAAAACCGGCTATGACAAGAATAACTAATTAGGATCAGGAAAACACGAGCACCGAGGGACACGGAAAACGAGCAGGACATCGACGACACGGGCATCCAAGCCCCCAACAAAAGCAGCAGCGGCGAGGCCGCATACATAGAAATACATTCCCAACTAAGTGTGTGTGTGGGTGTACAAGGCTAGGCAGGGAGACAGAAAAATAAATGAAACGTACATTAGGAATAAATACAAATGAGAAAACCCTAAAATTCATAATCCATAATCTCTGTCTGCTCCTCTCAAGCGGATCCCGTGAGCCACTGCTCCCCTCCTCTCCACTTCGGCCGCCGTTGGGGTCCCCAAGCGCTAAACTGGACAGGACGGGATCAGGAGCACCACGCTGCTGAGATTAATTCCAGGCGTCGGTGCGGGCGACGGCTGTTGGGTTTCCCAAGCCGCCAGTCCAATCTCAGGGGCCCGCCGCAGGGATTAGCCCAGGCGTGGCCACGGGCTATCGCGAGCCACGGGGAACAGCTAGGGGGAAGCAGCCGCTGTTGGGTTTTCCCCAGGCGGAGCTGCAGGGCCGCGGTCGTTGGGTCATCCCAGGCCGTGGGTTAGGTCAGGGCTGTGGGCACGGGGCAGGCTGCTGAGCGACCCCGAGCCAGTCCGTAGGGGGGATCAGGCTGCTGGGCAACCCAGAGCCAAAGTCTTTAGAGGGGGATCCGGCCGCTGGGCAACTCCCGGGCCGGTAGCGACCTTCCCGCCCCGCGTGATCAACTGGATTCTGGAGTTTTCGAGTCGCCGAAACCCACCCATAAAAGTCTCGCCAACAACCATGTTCTGGCGTTTCCACAAATAAATAATTTCTGGAAAGGGACTCTGAGCCGCTGCGGTTCATCCCGGCCAGAGGCATCCTTACAGAATGGCGTCCGTAAACAGGGACCGTCAGGACATGGGGGACGTAAGAATCCTAACCAAGGTGGATTAAAGCCCCACCGGCCGAACACGAGATTTTTATCGGTGAATATACATATACATATATACACGCAGGTATGTATGTATATGCAAAGATAAAAAACGGCCAGAAACTTCCAAATTTGCGACGCACATGCAGCCGCCATAACTGCGCCACGTTCTTTCGGTAGCTATAACGAAAGAAAAGGTGAAGAGGAGGCGACAACATAATTTTCCATTCGCGAAAACAAAAATATACAGTCCCGCCAAAATAGGCCGAAGTAGTCAATAAGCAAACTCCACGTCGCTGCAAACGCCGACGTCGGCAGAGCAGAACGCATCGCCGCTGCAGACCGCGAACGGGTACATACATACATATATACATACGCATTCGCTAATAGATCTCCGCTCTTGGTCGCGCTGCCGTCAGAGCAGGGATCAAAATATATAAATTATGTAGCTACTGTGCCGGCGGTCTATGTCTCCGTGGTGAGGGTGGAGCCGGCTGGTTGGATGTCCGTGTCTGGGGGTCGGCTGATGGTAGTTGCAGGCAGTTGCCCCAGTTGCTGCGAATATCAGGTGGTGGCCGGTTGGCCGTGTTTTCAATTGATGAAATACGTTGAGAGGGTAACTGTCCTCTTTCCCCGCTGGACTTAGTCTGGGTATTAAATGATAAAATCTTTTACGGCTGTGGCCGGAGTCTCTTTGACATGAGCAGTAGCTCTTTATTGATCAAGTATGAAGTGAGAACTAAACTTAAAGCTAACATAAAATGCAATTCATAGCGGCCACTCCAATGGGTAGTGCTTGCCGGCTATGCATAACCTTCCGGCCAGACGCTGTGTCAGCAATTTGGCCGGAGCGAGCTTTCGGGCGATCGGTCATTGCCGCCGCCTGGGTGAATCGCCGATAAGTGAGGCCGGTGCAGATCAACGCGCAGCAAATTGCTCCTGCAATTAGCATTATCTGGTGTGAGCGATAGTCGTTGATGTTTTCCCCGAATTTCTTAATGTGTTCCAGATTACGCTCACTCAAGCGGTGAAGGTATGGAAGGCTAAGGATGTCATGTTCCAGGGTGATGTTCAGGGAGGGCGAACTGGCTACTCCAGGTGCCCTATTTTGGGCTGAGTCGTGATTGAGGTATCGGGTTTCGTTGACCGTGGCACTCTCGATAAAAGTGATGAGGTGAGTTCCTCGTAAGTGGACGTGTGTGCCGTTGTCCACGCTTACAAGAGCCGGGCGATCGTTTATAATGATGATCCCATCATCCACGTAGGTGACGGGATGCAAGTCGCTGTGCTGGATATCGCAGTGTGCAATACCCCCAGCGTGGAGTTCCTGGGCGCATGATCTTCTTTGCGCCAGCTGACAAAATGTTGCTCCATGTGACTCGGAGCAGTTTCTCACTGTGTGGATCTCTCCTTTGCAATCCGCAATGACCCTATCCTCCAGTCTAAGTATCGTGTCATGGTGCGACACGGGAAAAACGGTGATTTTAATACATGATGATTTAATTTCAGGGAATTTGATAATAAAACGTAAAACGTTAATGGATTGTAGTATTTTTACGGACGCAACGGACAATATATCTCTGATGGGGGTACCTGTGGGCTCCTCAATCCACACACTCTCTAGGTCTGCATGGTCTAATATGCTAGGGCTAATGATATTAACCTTAGCAAGAGCTATTGCCAGCAATTTTGCAGATCCATAGCAACCATCCTATTCCGAGACAATAACATCTCGTATAGGTGTCCCGAATCAATTTGGGACTCTTTAGATGACCTCAGAATTTGATTGACCGTGGCGGAGATGTTATTGATTTGATCTTGCACCTTATTGTTTGTATTGATCTGCCTATTGTTTGCATTAATTAACTGAAATTCGTTAAGTTGGATATTTTTGAGGTCCTCTGTGTCTGGCAGTCTGGTAGTCGGCGAAACTCGTACTTTCCTCCATTAACGGAAAATGAAGTTTTTTCACGGTCACGCTCTGTTTTTTTTTTTTTTTTATATTATTATTAAGGCACTTTTTAACTATAATTATAAACTAAAAACAAAACGTATGTCAACATATAACATAACAAAAAATCATAAAAACGAAAAAAAGACAATTCATGTGCTGTCAAACAAATGTCTCCGTTGCCCCCGTGAACTCGGGCAGACACTTGACCGCGTCGAGCAATTCACTGCATTCCACGTTGCCTCTAATATCTACGTGTTCGTAGGTCTGAATTTGAGGAACTCCGACCGCGGCAGGCGTAATCTGTGCTGCCGCCAGCTGGCCGGCCAGATTTTCTATAGTTTGGCGAAATTCTTGTTCTCTGCTCTGGTCATCGACAGCCTTTTCCCTTAAGGCATTATTAATTGCAGCCTGAATGACCGCATTGAGTTGTTCTGGGCTAAAAGACATATTAGTATCTGTAGGTGCACCCGCGGTTGCTTGTACTGATGTGGAAGCAACGGGAGGCCTCTCACTGTCTGACTCTGATTTGCAATGTTGTATTGGTGTGAAGCCTCTCACCGTCTGACTCTGAATCGCTATATTCTAAATTATCTCTATAATCAAGGAAAGGGTTGCTCATTGAAAGCGGTGTCAATTTCCACTAGCAACTAGCTGCATGCCTGAGCAGCCAAATATAAACAGAATGGCTATGGCAAAGGGGTAGCGACGGCTGAGCTGCCGCTATGGTATACGAAGAAGCGAAGCTAAACAGAATCGGGATATAAACGTCGCTTTGTCGGGTCCAAATGCCGCAGTGGAGTGGAGAGGCAATAAAAAAACCGAATAATTTTTGTATTGATAAAGGAATGCCCGCTCAAGCTGTTTTGCCCATGGAGGCAGTTGATATGACGCGGGGTACGCGGGGACGGAGCCGCCGGCCTCGCGACGATATATGCGAGCTCGTAGAATGCCGCTGCTCCCTTGTTGAGCAGCGATAAGGCGAGGGGTGCGCGGGGACTGTGCCTCCGCTACGAAAAGCAACGAACTGATGGGTAAAAAATTGCCATAAAATGCATGTGCGGGTGTATCAGGTTTCCCGCATCGGAGCGGGGAGACAATAATAAAGAAACGGGACTGCGAAGCTAATACCAAGAACTCTTACTTGAGTAAAAAGATAAATAAAAACCGAATTAAATGTCGACTAATTATTTTTAAATAAAATAAGCTCAATAAGTATTCGAACTTTTGCACCAGTGCTCCGCCAAAATATTTATACCAACCAATAACTTTATTGTTCGACAAAAATATAAATTCACATAGAAAAAAAAACAATATGCAAACAACACACAGAACAAATATAATAATATAGAAAATTCCGCAGCTAAAACCGTCAAACAAATAATGAGTATGTCAATCAATATTCTGTTTCTGTTATATTATTTATTAACACAAAATTATGGAAGCGGAGTCGCAGAAAATATTCTGGCAGCGATTTATTTTTATTATTGAAAGTTAAGCACTGCAGATGCCGGAAGAATAGGAATAGAGGTGCTCACTTACATAATTTCCCAATTTAATTTTGAAGGGTTTTTCACGTCTGGGCGCCAATTATATAAATTATGTAGCTGCTGTGCCGGCGGTCTATGTCTCCGTGGTGAGGGTGGAGCCGGCTGGTTGGATGTCCGTGTCTGGGGGTCGGCTGAAGGTAGTTGCAGGCAGTTGCCCCAGTTGCTGCGAATATCAGGTGGTGGCCGGTTGGCCGTGTTTTCAATTGATGAAATACGTTGAGAGGGTAACTGCCCTCTTTCCCCGCTGGCCTAGAGACTTAGACTGGGTATTAAATGATAAAATCTTTTACGGCTGTGGCCGGAGTCTCTTTGACATGAGCAGTAGCTCTTTATTGATCAAGTATGAAGTGAGAACTAAACTTAAAGCTAACATAAAATGCAATTCATAGCGGCCACTCCAATGGGTAGTGCTTGCCGGCTATGCATAAGCTTCCGGCCAGACGCTGTGTCAGCAATTTGGCCGGAGCGAGCTTTCGGGCGATCGGTCATTGCCGCCGCCCGGTTAATTTATATACTGGCCCTTTCGTTCAGCAATGGAGACTCAGACATACCCTCTCGTCGTGAACACATCGAACCAGTGAATTAAAAAATAATACAAAAAATAATAATCAAGGATAAAAATAAAGTAACTCAAGGATAGAATAAATAAAATTCAATCAAGGACAAAACACGTCGGCCACCAAGGATACGCAGATCCTTTGCACTAGTAAATTAAATAAAATAAAAAATAAACCAAGGATATATAAAATAAAATAGCTCCAGGATAAATACAATAAAAATAAATCAAGGATAAATAAAACAAAAAAAAAGATCCCGGATAAATTAAACGAAAATAAACCAAGGATAAATAAAAATAAAATAAAGCAAGGATAATAAAAATAAACCAAGGATAAATCAAGGAATAAATAAAAACTGAATAAATAAACAAATAAATTATAAAATAATAAATTAAATAAATTAATTAGTAAAATAAATCAGCGGAGGAAACGGAGCAAAGGAACAAATAAATAATAATTTAACAAAGCTAATAAATTAAAACTGAGAAATAACTGAATAAAACCGAATAACATAAATAAATTAATAAATAAATTAAGTCAAGCAACCAAGGACCTTAGACCAAGCGCCGCTGATACCGCACCAACCTCCGAGGCTGTGCAATCTCGCCTCGAGGAACTGGAAAGGAACTGCAGCGCCGACGGCACCACTCACCCTTCTGCTACCTCCGAGCACGTATCCTGCCGCAAGACGACGCCCGTCGACGAAGACCGAGGATCCACCACGCATGGCAAATCACCTTGGCGACCCGGGAGCCACCCTGCTGGATCGGATGACCAAATGGGGCCTCTCATTCGACGGGACAACGGATCCGCTGTGTTTCATCGAGCACATCGAGGAACGAGCCGATACCTGCCGGATTGACCGGAAGTATCTAGCCACGGCTTTGGTGGTGCTACTGACTGGCCGCGTCGAGAGCTGGTACAGGACAAGTGGTCTACGGGATGCCACTTGGATGGAAGTCCGCCACGAATTTTTGGATTTTTTCCTGCCGCCGCGTT
>VNJQ01007925.1:0-25792 GCA_008042515.1 Drosophila truncata
GCAAGTCGGACTTCGACCGGCTGAATAATTTTATTTACGATTTTGACTGGTCCGATTTATACATGTGCACTGACATGGCTGTTGCCGTGGATATATTTGGCTGTGTGCTTAGGTATTGTGCCGATGCCCAGTGCTTTCCCCTTCTGAAATTGTTTACCTTATCCTTAAGAACCTCGCACTTTCCCATTATTTGGAAGGAATAAATTGTTATTCCTCTCCACAAAAAAGGTAACAAATCGGTGGCCAACAACTATAGAGGAATCTCTAAGTTATCGTCCATCCCTAATCTTTTTGAAAATACTATTACTCCACATTTGCATCACCTTTGTAGATCAGTAATTTCTCCATGTCAGCATGGATTTATTAAGCGAAGATCAACAACTACGAACCTTTTGGAGCTCACTTCCTTCATTATAAGGGGCTTCCATAATAACCTTCAAACAGATGTAATTTATACTGACTTCATCAAAGCATTTGATTTTGTTAATCATTCTATTCTTCTCAGGAAACTCGATTTAATGGGATTTCCTATTGATCTTATTAGGTGGATCTCTAGTTATCTGACTGGCAGGACGCAAAAAGTCCTTTTTAAAAATTACTTATCTAATGTTCTCAGGGTCACCTCAGGTGTCCCAAAAGGGAGCCATTTGGGTCCCTTATTGTTTACATTGTTTATTAACGATCTGCCCGAAGTTCTAACTAAGTCTAGAGTACTTAAGTACGCGGATGATGTTAAGCTTTGTGTGCAATATAAGGACGTCGCTTGCCAGTCTGATTTACAAACAGATCTTGATAACTTCCAAACTTGGTGCCGCGTAAACTTAGTAAACTTAAATGGCTCTAAATGCAAGCTTATGACATTCTCCCGTGTCTTACCCAAGCTTGCGACTTACACGCTTAACTGTTGCTCTTTGGAAAGAATTAATTCAGTTGATGACTTGGGCCTGGATCCCAAAGTTGACTTTATCGATCATATTTCGTGCATGGTAAATAATGCCAGGAGTATGCTGGGATTTATTAAACGGTGGTCGAAAGAATTCAATGACCCATACGTAACTAAAACTATATATATTTCTTTAGTTCGTCCTATCTTAGAATATGGATCTTGCGTATGAAGCCCTCAGGCCCCACAGTAAACGCATAGAATCGGTTCGAAAGAACTTTTTGCTTTTCGCTTTACGCGGCTTAAACTGGGATCCTGAACAGAGATTACCCTCCTATCATAGTAAACTTCTCCTAATTAACTTACCCTCCTTAGCCAATCGTAGAATTATGCTAGGCATTACTTTTAATTATAACCTTATTCACAGCGACGTGGAAAGTACTGACTTGTTAGGTCAGCTCAATTTCCACGTACCGAGTAGAAATACTAGATCCGATATACCCTTAGTTTTGCGCCATTGTAGAACCTCATTTGAACTGCAAGAACCCTTGCGGCCAAAATCACACAATTTCAACTTTTAATTGCTGCAGCAGCTGACGTAAGCAGTGAAATGTATTGCAAACGCCCCGAAATCCATTTGGGGACTTATCCAAATACAAAAAGCAAAATAGGAGGAAAGAAAGACTGCGATTAAAGAATTATAGATACTTTTCAGTGGTCCCGTCTTGAGGCGGTATTGGGCACTAGAGGGTTAAATATTCCTGTTGCGACATATCGTATTTTTCTTAATCTTTTAATTTTTTCTCTTATTATTTATTTAAATTAAATTTAACAATAAAGTAATTTGTATTGTAACCTATACTAAACATAATGTATTAATTAAAAATTGTGGTACCTTTAATAGATCGTTTAGTAGATCGGATTCGAAGCCCTATGTCTTGGAAAGATCGAAAACAACTGAAAGGTCTGAACCAGCTTCGTATTCTTTCCCCACCTTGTGCTTGAACTTGGTTATGATGAATTTTGCACGTATACTGAGATAAAATGGGCGCTGCTGGATTGCAGAATTTGGATTCGAATTGAGTCAGACTGTTAATGTACTATGCAGAAAAAGAACATTTTTTTTTAGATAAACTCGACTTTTTTTACGAATTATTTTTAAAAGTAAAATGTATTTCTTAAATATACATACCGTAATTAAAAAATGCCGCCTCCAAAAATGTTTTCTACTATAATCTTGATAAACTAACAAAGACAACTGTATAATTGACTTTGTCATGTGTGATCACGTTAGATATCGATAAACACTTATTCAAAAACTTACCTCTGCAGAAAAATAAAATTACTCCGTGAACATTTTCGAGAATAATTTTTCACAACTTTCAACATGGATTATCATGGCAAGAGTGCATCGATGAGCTGAAATCGTTGTATGGCGATGAAGCGCCATCCTATAGCACTGTGAAAAACTGGTTCAATGAATTCTCTCGTGGCCGACACTCGCTCGAAGACGAAGGTCGTAAAGGTCGTCAAAAAACAGTCGTTTTACCAGAGAACATTAATGCCGTGCGTGAACTAAGATCGTCATGTGACAAATCGTGAGATAGAGACATCCTTGGGCATTTTGTTTTCGAAGGATCCGGCACAATTTGACAATTGCTCAAAAAAAGGCTTGATTGGTGCAAAGAAATTTTGAAAAAATTCATTAGCGATGCTTCATAAGACATTTATAAGATCGTCCCAAGTGACGAACCATAGATCTATGCTTAAAAGCCCGAAACAAAACAGCAATCGACCGTGTGGGTCGAGAAGAAGACGAGCCAACGAAAGTGGTTGGTGGAAGAAGCTATTCAAAGCAAATGGTTGCCTGTTTCTTTAGTAAAACTGATCATGCGGCGAATATTCCGCTTGAGCAACGTAGGACGGTCAATTATGAGTGGTACACCACAATTTTTTTTGCCTGAGGTCTTTGGAGAAGTTCGAAAAACGAACAAAACAAAACGGATCATTCTGCACCATTATATCAGCTCAAACCCGCGACTAGTCTTCCTCCTTAACGTATTCGTGACCATTGCACACTTCTCAGAACTGATAGCGACGTTCCATCTGCACGCCCAGTTAAAAAATTTTTTGAGCAGTTGCAGTTATGCACTCTAAAATTGCAGTGTCGTCTGCGTAGGTGGCAATACATACGTCCTTCCTGCCTTCACAGCTTATTAGCGGAGCGTCATGCGTAAAAAGGTTGTATAACGTTGGACCCAACACACTACCTTGTGGAACTCCAGACCTTATTGTCCTGGAGGAGGAGCTGATTCCGTCCTGCACCATTTGGAACGTCCTGCCATTCAAGAAGCTGCTGATGACGTCACAGAGCTGATGGTGCATCAGACCCTTGACCTTTGACAGCAGGCCTGGATGCCAAACTCAGTCAAAAGCCCTCTGAATGTCAAGAAAAGCCGCTACTGTATACTTCTTAGTTTTAAAGCCATCGAGGATGTATTTGCCGACACGGTGTAGCTGCTCCGAGGTACCATGCTGTTTCCTAAAGCCAAACTGGTGGCCTGGAATAGCCTTCCTGACTCCCGGTTCCCTTAGCACTCTTTCAAGCAGGCATCTCTCCAGGATCTTACCAAATGCAGGTAGCAGACTAATCGGAAGATAACTTTCAACATCATCAAAGGGGTTTCCGGTCTTATGAAGCATGATGATGTTGGCGTTTTTCCACCGAAGAGGAAAATGACCATTACCAGGAACAAAACTGATCGATCCGGTAGAAGCTTCGCCATTCGATTGGAGATCCCATCTGGGTCAGGACTCTTCCGGTCTTTCAGCCTTTGTATCCTTTCCTTCACTTCTATAAATCCTATTGGATGGATGGGGGAGACATCTGATGTAGAGCTTCAAGAGCGGCAAATACCTTTTCTATCCTTCTATCATAGGTTAGGTTAGGCATAGGCCAATATGACTGTTAGTTGCCCGGGGGTCTTCCTTGAATGAACCTGGAGTTGTTTACGCAGTTTCGAAGCCACCAAGGATCGAGGTGCATTTGGCGAAGGCAAGTAGTTCTCCTGGCGTTCTCTCTGAGACCTCTTCTAGCGAGTACCTTATTATTGCCCGTGTTAAGGCCGGGCACTTGCAGATGAGATGCTCCAAGTTCATAAAATTCAAGCCCCGGCACAGTGGACGGTCGTGTATGGAGAACGCGGTCAAAAATACTTCAAGTAGAGTTATTGGTTTGAAAATTTTTTTTTTGTAGCTAGATAGCGACATATTATTGTTATATTAAAAATATTGGACCGTATATATCCTCCATTTCTTCGCCAATATTAAAAATTAAATCAAAGCTGTCCCCTAAAAGTATGCAACACTTTTTTTTTAAGTTGTTGCCGAGATGTTTTTATTAAATACTTAATTTAAATTAAACAATAAACAAAGTATATTTAAAAAAAGATAAATTCAATAGTATAAAGTGTAAAAAGAGCCATTACTCAAGCAAATCATAAACTGATGCGTCCAAAATCGATTTTTTGTTTTTTAATTTTCGTTGTCCAGATATGTAAGGGTCAGAACTTAATAATAGCCTATTAAATAAATCTGTATTTGTAAGAATACGCGAAACTTTTCGTGTGTGCTGGCTTCTAAATCTTTTGATGTCTTTATTTTTTGACTCAGCCGCTTCTTCCGAAAGTTCGTCAATTGAAACTAAAGCGTTCTCAATTATGTCAGGCCCGTGAGTCAAAACTTTATGAACTGTGGCTGGGAGAAAGTACCACGAGTATTGTTTGGTTAGTTCTTGCGTAAATTGCGTAAATTCTAAACTTTTCGGGATTAATTCGATAGCCTGATGACAAAGATCTTAATATTGTACCACATCTATCTATTAAGTGACAATCTATCCCCGTTATTTCGGCAGACAATTTACTGTTTTTAAAAAACTCTCTGGCTGTGTTGCCATCGTTTGAGGATCCACATCCTCCAACTTTGGGGTTGTCTACAATAAGTCCCAGTTTTTCACGAAATTCTTTCTGAATAAGAAGTTTTCGCTGCTGCATTTTTTCTTTCCCTTCATCTGTTCTTATTTGCCATTGTTTAATTGGAAGTCTATAAGCCATGAGTATGAAGTACTCAAAAAAACGAATATAAGCGTGCACCGGAGATAATCCAAATTCATACCGATCTTTATGAACTGTTCTTTCTAAACAGATTTTTATGTTATTCATTTCGGTAGGTTTGGCATTACATAAATAACATTTGACTGACGACGATTGGGAAAGTGCGTTACAAACCTTACCATCGACCATAGTCAGCTGCAGCAAATGGGTAACATTAATAACTATATCATTTAGTTTATATTGGGTTGGTAATAGGTTAATTATTTTAGCTTTGAAATATTCATATTCCTCCATTGAGACTTTAGCGGATTCTTTTTTAAATTGAAGTCTTATAGGGCGACAGTATAGTGTGGATGATGGGCGAGGAAATAATTTTTTTTATTGGTCACATCGGGCTTTGTAACAAGTTGCAGTGGGACATAGGATGTAACGAACAAATTCGCGTCCTCCAAATTATTATTCTCGACTTGCTGTTTATATTCGCTATGTCCCGAGCTGCCGTCAAATCCCCATTTTCCTATTAATGTCAGTTCATTTATTAAATCCGCATCAAGCTCCCCAATAACTTCAGCCTGTAGTTCTAGAATTCGTGTAGCTGTATGGTTTAATAGGTTCTGAAGCTCTACTTCAGCAGCAGATTCCGTTACAGTAATGTTGTCAGGGTAACTTTTCTTTTTCTCCTGTAAAATGCTGTCATAGCATGGTAAAAAGTCCGTATCTATTGATGTGTTAATAAAAGTTCTTATTAACATGTATTAATGCTTTGTTAAATTAGCATCCATTATAAGATCAATGACAGACGAAATTTTAGCTGGTAATATTGAGGGCTGCTCTTGGAGGCTTGCGGAACGTAAGTCATTGCCTGCGGACTCATTTAGCTGTGTAATTTCAGCAATACGGCGACGTTTTGTCCTTTGGGAGCATTGTGCATAATTAATCCTAGGCCGACCTCGATTTTGAGATGCTGCTGTTTGCAAGCTTAAAGAAATGTCATCTGTTTTGGAAAGCCAATCCGAGTGTGTCCGAGCAATATAGAGTTTATTCCGGCGACATTTGTTGTAAAACACAGAAATTTGTTTGAAATTATATTTGAGTAAAGTTGTTGCTTTATCATGATCGAATGTGTAGCCGCGACTTTCGATGTAAGATTCAAGTTCATTGAAGATCTCTTTAAAAACATTAGCGTTTGAGCCCTTTCTAGAGCACCAAACATCCAAAAGGTAATTGCGCGACAGCTGG
The DNA here is from genome assembly GCA_008042515.1 of Drosophila truncata. NCBI lineage: Eukaryota > Metazoa > Arthropoda > Insecta > Diptera > Drosophilidae > Drosophila > Drosophila truncata. Next base: position 6,235 of record VNJQ01007925.1, read on the forward strand.
CACTGATGACATGTTCCTATAACGTATGACAAGTACCAAATTAAAATATAAAAACAAAAGCAATACGAATAATAAGATCCGTACTCACAAAAAAAACAAATACAGGCGCAAAGAATGAAAACAATAACGAACACACGAAGCAAAGACACAACAACATAGAAATCTTGGACGAGACGAACTTATTCTACGCACGATAACATTAAGTGTAGCAAATTGTAGCAGCTAATATTTATACCTTAGAATTACTAAGAATTGATTAATTTTTTGAAAAATTTTTCATTGGTGAGCGGCGATGACAAATCAACTTTTACCTTTTCTGAAAATTGAGGTTTTGTTAGGCTGGAAACGAACAATTAGGGTTAATACACATGTATTGTTAAAACACACATAAACAATGAAAATCAAATAAAAATTACACAAAAACAATGTAAATACCTTTAACTTTTATATTTATTTTAGTTTTATCACTTTATTTAAACTTTTATATGTGTTTTTGTATTAATAGTCAACGGATTTAACTTGTGATGCGCACGCTTGATGTTGATCACATGGTTTGTGCTCTCTCTTTAACCGCTATTTTCTTTGCGAATGGTAAGAGCATAACAAAACAAATAATCGATATTAATACGGTAGTTTATTGATAACTAAGTGCGGGAAGTGCGAAATTCAAACATTGAATTTTTTATTTTTGGCCTATGGGACCGTCCACAGTGCCCGGGTTCATCAAATTACCTGCAATTGCCATTGTCGGTGATGCCCAGCTCTACAAGCAGTATCCTGTGAGTATTCCCACGAATATTCTACAGTTCTTCCTTTGGGAGGTGCAGAACATAGCGGCTGAGTCTTTCATTGTGCTCTGTGCATATAATTTTTGTTATTTTTCAGTTTCCGGAGTTTCTCCTCCACCCGTTTCTTGCTCGTGCGACTGCTTGACTCTCTAACTGGATTTGGAGCGTTCTTTGACGTTTTCTGTTCTGTCACTCGTCACTCGTCAATCCGACTCCTTCCTTTGCAAGTACATCTGCGGTCTCGTTGCCATGGATGCCCTGGTGGCTGGGAACCCAATAGATCCGCACTGACATTGTCGTGCTTAGGGTATCTAGAGCTTCCCTGCTTGCCAGTACATTTTTGGAGCAGACCTCCCACGCACAGTGGCGCATTTTCTCATTTGAGCTTGCAAAAATCATAATTTTTGAACCATATAAGGTAATGTCGTAAAATTTATATATAAATAGAACAATATGCCACGCCCACTTATTCTCCATTTTATAGGGTATCAAAGTAAAGAAATCGAATTTACTCAAAAAAAAAAAACATTCTTGTATTTTATTTAATGTTTTTATTGATTTGGCAAAATAAAAATATTTTTAAAACTAAAAAAAAATATTAATAATTTTTTTTTTCTAATTTAATTTCGATTTTTCTCTTTTGACAACTTTTTACTAAAAATAAATGTATATTAGGGGAATTTATAATAGATTAAGTATTTTTTAACTATATTCATGATTCCATATCTTTTGCGACTTTACATTTCCCAGGGATGCAATTAATAAAGAAAACAAACATATTCTAGTTTTTATGTAATATTACCTATGATAATATTAAACTATGACTTTTTTTATTTTTGCAACGTCAGTTGTTCGAGGGGCGACGATTGCATGGATATGATCGCCGCTTGACTGTCTACGAACATGTTTTCCACCTTGTGTGGACGATCTATTCTCTGCGCAAGTTCTGCCCCCTTCCGCCTATAATATACTGCATTGGCTTGGTAGCTTATACGACAGACTTATCTCAGGATCTGTACAGTATATGCTCGCTCCTATTCCTCCTTCCATCTTGGAGTCGTCGGTGAATATTTTAAGGCGTCGAATATGGTCCTCAGCCGTTTTCCAGTCTTTCGGTCCCATGAGTGATGTTGTTTTGACATCCGGGCAGGTTCTGGATATCATGTAGACAGAACTGTGTCTGAATCCTTGTAGCGACATATTTCCTGATGCTATAAGGCGTTGTTCGGCTTTTACTGCAGTCAGTTGCGCGTGAATATTGAGCAGGCCTAGTAGGTAGGGACTCTCCACATCACCGTGTATAAGTTTATGTAAAAAGTCGACGCCAAGCATCGTCCTACGAGTAGCTAGAGAAGGTAAGTTAATTAAGAGAAGTCTACTAGAATAAGACGGCAATCTTAGGTCAGCACCCCAGGATAGGCCTCGGAGGGCAAAAAGTAAAAAGTTATTTTGGATATAGTCTTCCAATTTTCATGAAATTAAAATTGAAAGTCTGAAATAATAAAATATTCCCAAATATTAAATATGTTGAAAACTGAAAAACTTATAGTTTTTTTTTAGAAAAATTTTCGATTTTTCCTATGGCAGCTATATGATATGTATAGTCGTCTGATCCGGCCCGTTCCAACTTATTTGGGAGTGAGAGCATATTGAAGACTACCTGCAAAGTTTCATTCAGATAGCTTCAAAACTGAGGGACTAGACAGATGGACATGGCTAGATCGACTCGGCTGTTGATGGTAGGTAGGTAGTAAAGGCCTGTACGGCTGCATTTAAAACGGTTTATGAGACATTCATCTGCCAATGAGTTTAATGAATTCGGCTGCAAATTGCAATGAATTTGAATGAATGTGTGCGCCGCCGCTGTACTCAACTCAACGAACGTACACACATAGAGAGAGCGAGTTGAATGCCGAAAGAACCGGGTAAAAATGGTGAGTGCAATAAATGACGCATTACTTCTTTTTACGTGAGCTGTATTTACTATTGCGAAATTAAATAAGAGCCAATAATACAATGTTAATGTTAATGTTAATGTTAATGTTAATGTTAATGTTCATGTATGTCTATTTCGCTTAAAACCTAATTATTATATTCCTTGCTTAAAAGTTTTTCCTTTAATATATTAGGAAATATATCAAATACCGATACCTAAGAACGGAGATTATTTCCTGCAATATCTTCTGAACTCATCTTGGCGAACGCTTTCAGAAAAGTGAAACGCAGTGCGCAAAAACGGCACAGAAATTGTATTCTGAGTATTAAGTCAATTCTATGCTTCATTCATTCATTCGTTCCGTTTTGCACACATATTCATTCAATGCCATTTCATATGAATACTCAAAATTGCGCTCAAATGAGAATACAGTACGATGCTAACTCGATCAGCTGAATGCGTTGCGCTCAAATTAGAGTACACAACTCATGAGTACTGAGAGAGTCTAGCCGTGCAGCTCTCTAGTAGGTAGGTACAAGTGGTGAGGTCCCAGCCTAGAGCCTCCAATTAGAGCTGGGCTCCTTTTTGGTCCACACCTCCTGTTCTTTACTCGTTGTCGCAGTAACTTTAGTACCATCCCGATTCAGTAAGGAAGTCTTGGATTGCTGATATCATCAGCTCACCTACGCTATCCAGGGACTTCAACTGTTGGGCGTAGTCTTCTTTGGTTTAATGCCGGGCAGAAGCAGACCAGATGTTCCGATGCCTCTTGCTCCGTGATTTCCTTGGAGCTTCTGCAGGTCGTGTTTGTGGTAGTCCCATTTTCATTGCTTGAGATCCAATCGGCCAATGTCCTGTGGCAACCGCCGTGAACATGCTGATACCCATCTTGCTGGTGGATAACAGTTCTCTCGTTCGATTTTGGTCAAAATTCGGCCAACAGTTCTTTGACCTCCTGCACTCACTTTTTCTTGACCATTCCTTTATGTCTGCGTATCTAAAATGATCGTGGATCCTTGTCTGGATTGAGTTTAGCGAGATTGGTATCTCTGTATCGGTGTTAGGCCCAGCCGAGCCTGCTCTTGCCAGCTCGTCTGCTTTTTCGTTCCCTCGGATGTCTTTATGTTCCGGTAGCCAAGTTATACTCTGCAAGTTTGTTTAGGGCCTCCTTGCATTCGGTCACTAGCCGTGAGTTAGTTTTCAGGGCAGCTAGGGATTTGATAGCCGCTTGGCTGTCTGAGTATATCCGTATTTTGATATCATTGAGTCCTCGTCGTAATGAAAGGCTGGATGTTTCCCTTATGGCGAGCAGCTCCGCCTGGAAGACCGTCGCCGAGTCCGAGAGACTCAAGGCCTCCTCAATCCCCCAGTTCTCGGCGTAGATCCCAGCCCCTACGCCACAGCTCATGAAATAAAAATTGAAATTCTGAAATAATACAGTATCAAATATTGAATTTGAAAATATGTTAAAAACTGACAAAGTTATAATTTTTTTTTAACAATTTTTTTTTAAACGTTCCTATATGCTATATGAAATAGTCGGAGTGAATAGTAGTAGGAGTGAGAGCATATAGAAGACTACCTGCAAAGTTTTATTCAGTCAGCTTCAAAACAGAGGAACTAGTTTGCGTGTAATCGTACAGACTGTAATCGACTTGACTGTTAATGCTGATCAAAAATATACAGCCGTTGACAACTAATTAGAAAGACGGTTATGCTCGGTGCATTTTCATCGATAAAAAGAAAAATAAAAGATGTTTTAACCCAGAAATATGCCTAATACATTTTAGAAATATCATTATTTAATAGATAATAAAGATTTACAAAATACCTTGCTAAATTTTTCTAAAAAAAAAAATTTATGAAAAAATCGAAAATATTACCGTACCAATTAATTAGAAAGATTTCAGTTTTTTATGAAAATTTCTTATTTTGCCTATTATTTTTCAACGAAATGTGTATTCTCATATTCATTAGGCTATTTATGATTGGTATTAGCTTAGATTTTTCGCCAAGAAGCTCTCAAATCTGGCCAGGACCACGTCAAGAATGCCTTCCGTGTATTACACAACATTCTTAACATATTAAGCATTTAAAATAAAAAATGAAAAAAATGTAAAAATAATTAAATACCTTATCCCCCTTAAATCTTTGGATGAACTCGTGCTAAAAATAGGTTAAGTCTTCAAGCTCGCAGCCGAGGACATTCTTATGCTCTTATGAGTTTAGCAAAGTGTTACCAATTAAGTGAAAATAAAACTAAACGTATTTTTTAAAAGTTAAAAATCGATTTTTATTCTGCTAGATGTTCCATTTGATCTACTGCGACGGCAATAGAATTTCCGTGAGTGGTTGGTTTCCCACAGCCCAATACAAAGTCCAAAATTTTTATAAAATGTGCCTCTTTGTTTTAAATCAAGTTAATCGAAATATAATTAGACTAATAAACATTATATAATGATAGATAATAGCTATAAAATAAAACTATAAACATATAAGTAAATTAAGAATATTATATTAAATAAATTAGTTTCGTGAGATTTCAAAAAAAAAAGCTCATAAACTCGATTTTGAACTATATTAACTTATACCACTTTTAAAATCAAGGGCTCATATAAGTATATATTTGTTTTTATTTTTCAGTCCCGCAGAAACCAGTTTGCTTATTAAAATTTTGGGAAAGGGACTGGTAAACACAAAGTTGTCCCTTGACATTCAACAAAAAAACCCAAATTCACCTTTACATTCTGTGAAAACTTTTGAAGCTCTCCATTTGTAAGTAAATATTAATTAGACTATTTTGACACGACAGCATTAATTAGAGACTTCATTAAAGATTTGACAGCTCCATAGGGTTTTACACAAGTGCGAGAAAGGCTACTTGTAATGCATTGACTTATGTATTAACCATGCATTAAAGGCAAAAATCGATGACAATATGTATACTGGTCTAATGAGTTGTAATTGAAAGTTATATTAGCCAGCTCATTAAAGGTCAAAAGTTAAAATGGTCACACAAAACAAATTTATTTTGCTGACGTTTTGCCATTATTTGTTGAATCTTAAATAAAAAAAAATCTTTAAGTTATGAGAAAAATATGTTTTAGTTCTTGAGATGCAAAATTAACTGACATTAATTTATTGGGTGTTAATAATACGATTTGTATGCATGAGAAGGAAAAAATAAGAAGGTCGTCCACAAAAATTAATTACATTTTTTATTCAGGCCTGTTCTCAGTTCCGAATCCGAACAAATCGTTCAATAGTCATTGTAGTTATCTTCCATATAAATTATTTGAAAAATAATTTTTTTTGTGCATTGACTCAAATCGCGGCACATTCCGATTCGGTTTATAATGTATGTATGTATATATGTATGTCAAAATGGTCACCGAAAATGCTGCCTGCAAAATGTTAATTCGAAAATAAAAGTTATTGGTGTTTTTGAGGTTTAAGAACAAAAGCAATTCAAACTAATATAATGTTGTCAAAAAAGTCTTGCCCTATTTCCGCTACGTGTCTTTGCAAGCGCGTAGTTCTAGTTTTATTCGTCGCATCGCTTCACGCGCTAACGCGTTTTGATTTATTGTTGTTTGTTTTTAGTCGTTCGCGAGTTATAGCGTCGCAAACATGAAGCAAAATAATAAGAAAATATGGCATATTTTACAGTACTACAGGCAAAAATGAATTTCATCGAAAGAGACCGGCATACTAGCAGCCGTAGCATCGGCCAAGAGCTGCGCATGATTCATCAAACCGTTATAAACCATTTGAAAAAGTTTGGATTCAAAAAGAAGCTCAATGTATGGGTGCCACAGGACCTGACGCAAAAAAAAAACATTGACCGTATGGATGCATGCGAATCGTTTCTGAATCGCAACAAAATCGACCCGTTTTTGAAGCAGATGGTGACCGGCGATGTAAAGTGGGTCACTTACGACAACGTGAAGCGCAAACGGACGTTGTCGAAAAGCGGTGAAGTTGCCCAGACGGTGGCCAAGCCTGGATTGACGGCTAGGAAGGTTCTTCTGTGTGTTGGTGAGATTGGCAGTGAATCATCCACTATGAGCTGTTTTCTTATGGCCAAACGCTCAATCCAGGCTTGTACTGCCAACAACTGGACCGCTTGAATGCAGCGCTCATGCATAAAGGGTCATCTTTGATCAACAGAGGCCGAATCGTCTTCCATCAGGACAACGCCAGGCTACACACATCTTTGGTGACGCGCCAGAAGCTCCGGGAGCTCGGATGGGAGGTTCCTTTACATCCACCGTAAAGTCCGGATCTTGGACCAAGTGATTTCCACCTATTTCTGTCCATGGCGAACGAGCTTGGTAGTCGGAAGTTGGCCACAAGATAGTCCTGTGAAAGTTGGCTCTCCGAGTTTTTCGCAAATAAGGAAGCAAGTTTCTATAAGAGGGGCATTATGAAGTTAACATCTCGTTGGGAACTCGTCATCGAACAAAACAGCGCATATTTGACTTAAATCGCATTATTATTACCAATTTTATGAACAATTGAAAATTCAATAAAAATACCGCAAGACTTTTTTGACAACCTTATATAAAAGGAGCAAAAAATACTAAACATGTATTATTTATTAATATGGCTGCAGTTAAAGCATGTGTTCGAAAGTAAATAAATGATAGCAACCCTGATTTTGACAAACTTGTGGTGTATCGGTAACAGGTTGTTTCCGAGCTTCCTCTATTTTGCGTTTTGTATGCGCTTCAGTAAATGCAATGTATAAAGGTGCTGACATACATCTGTGTTTCTCCTTCAAATTTAGTTTTACCAAATAACACTGCACACATAATAACACAAAACAGCTGATATCGAATCGGATTTGAGCTTTATTTCGAAAAGTAAACGTTGCCCAGTTGTGTTCGGAATTGGGAACACCAATTCGAAATCGGTTCGGTTTGCGTTCGGTTTACTTTTCGTTTGGATTCGGAATTGAGAACAGGCCTGATTGTTTACCTTTTAAAGTCTGTGCGAACGTAGTCGCAAAATAAGACATATAGACGCTCTATTTAGGTTCTAATGAAGTCTCTAAAACTGCATTGCTGTATTATAAGGCCATTATTAATTGAACTTACATTATTCTTATAATTTTGTGTATAGGAAGCCTGAGCTCTTAAAGGGCATTTACGCCATGGGTTTTAATACGCCTTCTAAAATTCAAGAAACGGCGTTACCAACTCTACTTGCTGATCCTCCGCAAAATATGATTGCCCAAAGTCAGTCTGGAACTGGGAAAACAGCTGCATTTGTCTTGGCTATGCTTAGCCGAGTAAATGTCAATTTGAATTATCCACAGGTACATATTAAGTAAGAAACCAGAATATTCATTCAGCAAATTTAAGTAAGAATGGTTAATTCAGTGTAAAACACGTTACTCTTCAACATGAAATTGTGGCAAAATGACTAGGTTAGCTTCATGAATTAAATACTTAAAACAATTCATTCAAAAATAATATAAACTACCAAAAAGCACGATTTAGCTTAATTATTAACGTTATGAGAAAATCTTGCGTTCAAATGGTACCTAATATTATTTCTTATTAAAGGAAAATGTATAACGGAATTTTATGTCGTTTTAAAGCAGTTTTTCTGATAAAATGTTAAATGTTAAATAATGATGAATTTGTAGCGCGATAAAACGCGCTTTAAAAAAACATTAGTCTGCTGGCTGTCAAAAAGCATTTTAATCTGTAACAATAAATCGACTTGACATTTTTCAATTATTTTATTGCCGGCCCTACCCAGACATCAGATAATTCCCTATACATTTCAAACCGATCGGCCAATTAATATTTCACACGTCTTACTATCGCAAAGAGCATTCTTTCATGCATATACTATACAAGTTATATTTAGAATATGCGAAAATAATATTTATACCATTGCAGGGTCTTAAAATTTCAGTCAGAAGTTTGCAACGCAGTGAAGGAGACATCTCCGACCCTATAACAGCCGAGTCGATCTAGCCGTGACCGTCTGTCCGATTATAGGCAAACTAGTCCCTCAGTTTTGAAGCTATCTGAATGAAACATTGCACGTAGTCTACATAAATCGGAACGGGCCGAATCGTACTATATCAAAATTTTTGAAAAAAAAATATAAGAATAGAAGATATAGAATATAAGAAGAGTGCGAGGTTTCTAAGGATAAGATAAACAATTTCAGAATGGGAGAGCACAGGTCATCTACACAATACCTAAGCACACAGTTCAGTATTTCGTCGGGACTCGGCAAATAAACTGGCTTAACACGATGAAGATCTAAAAGAAGCGAGCTTTCGTTTAAACTTGAACTGAAAATTAGGTTCGATTTGGGCATGTTGTAAGAATATGTCTGATTTAAGTCAGTGGTAATAAAGTAAGTTGTTTGGAAAACTGGGAAAAAGATCGGCAACTGCCTGATCATCATTTACGCTTGCATTTTCAAAAGACAGCGAGGAAGGATGTGTTAACAAAATTATAAAACTGTTTAGGATCCTGTGAAAATTGGACCCTACAACGAGTCAAATAGTTTTTGTAACACTGCGCGTTCAGCTCGGTGAAGTTTGACCGAGCCGATATATATTTAGAGAGGTCAGTACGAGAACAGTTATTTTTAAATTTAGCGTACAGCCTTGACTTTACATTTGTTCGGCGACTCAATTCTTTTGTAAATCAAGGGGGTTTTTTCGAAATTAGGGGATAGTATAACGGAACACATTCAGAGAAAAATGAATTCATGGCATTGTAAATAATATCCACGGCAACTGCCATGTCAGCGCAATTCTATAAATCGGACCAGTCAAAATCGTAAATAAAATTATTCATCCGGTCGAAGTCCGACTTGCGAAAGCAGTAGACTCTTTTGGCTGGACGATCGGATATATTCTGTTTATCAGACCCAATGTCGAGTGTCACGGTGGTTCAAAAAATTGGGAGATTCTGACAATGAAGGAATGTAGGAACACGTAATAAAAAATAAAAAAGTGAGAGATGAATGATAGCTTCTCACAACGGAATTCAATATATCTGCATTTTTCAAAAGTTAATATTATAATTCTGACGTAAGAGTGGAGGACCCCACACCCACGTCTGATTGGCCGATCTAACCGATAAATCGTGAACGCAGCTGGAAAAACGTCGGAACTAAGAATCTACGACTGTAGCTTTCTGTGAACACAATAACATGGGAGGTGAATGCAAGACTATCAGAATACAATTTAGGCAACTTACTACGTAAGCCTTATGCATTCGAATAGGAAATTGACAGAGTGGTATTTAGTTTTATGGACAAAGTTAGAGGACGTAAAGGGCATAGGTGTCAGATCGGGCTTGGGAAGAGTTATTACAACATGCCGTTTATTTTTCTTAGCTTCACATTCTTTGATAACTACATACTCAGGCCAGAATTCGGTAAAGCAATATCGTGCCAAAGAATTCATTTGGGACATTTAAAAAGATGAAATGTCCAAAGCGTAAGAAAATTTCTGTACTGTCCATCGTCGTGTCTGTGCTGACTCTATATCGTGGTTTGCTTCGATATCAACTTCCGGAATCTCGCCGTTTCTGGGGTCGTCTCTATGTTGGGGCAGAAGTTTTTCAAAAGCTTATTTGCGCTCTGAGTATTCCCTTCTTATTGTCCCTTTGTAGGATTTTGTACTCCCCGTTGATTATATTTCGCCCGCTTGGCGAAAAGGTAAAGAACTCTCTGAGGTTATTGCATTGGAGAGAGGGGTCCCTGCTCCACCATGCTGGCTTGGTACTCTTCCTATTTTTTGATAATAGGCATGATGCATTGTACGCATCTAGTAATTCCTTGGAGAGTGTCTCCTGGGGCTTTTGTATTTCCTCCGCGGATCTTACTGTGCCCCGAAAAGTCCGCGAGTCTTGCTATGATGGTCCTTTTGAACTTGGTTGGTGTTCCGGGGGTTTTTGAAGACAAGGTTTTGTAGAGTGTTTGAAGTCGTATTGGGACAGGAATAGTTGTGGTCTGAGAAGGATGGTCTCTCAAAGTCTGACAATTCACGGCTCCTGGACCAAAGCTATGTCGACGGACCCTTGCATCATGGTTATCAGGCGTTCCGCCGACGCGAGCTTACTTTTATGGAGGTTATGGTTATGGTTATGGAGGTTGAGCTGCAGCACCCTCAGGTGTTTAGCTCTGGACGGGTTGACTATGACTGTCAGGTCACCGACCTCTTTCTCCTCCTCCGAGACGTCTAACGTCATCTCCTGGGCGGCTTCGATGATGGAGTCAAGACCTAAGTCCTTCTCCACCTTGCCTGCCTTGCCCCAGGGTGACCCCGTTGAGCCACCCTGCACCATTAAATACAGTGTTGCCAACTATCGGTTGTCGTTTATAGCTGGATGGGCCAACTAAAATAGCCGAAAATAGCTAAAAAATTAAAAAAAATAGCAAGATGAATAGCCATTTTTAAAACACAGCAAAAGTAATATTTTTATTCATCTTGGAGCATTGATACTATCAATCTCCCATTTGTTTGGGAAGTCATAGTCATAACAGCAACAACGGAAGCAGACCATAGTGCAATATAGAGCACATTTTGGAGACGTTAATAGAGGAATAAATAACATTAATTTCTCTAAATAAAATTAATGTCAAAGCATTGGTACTATCAATGCTCCGAGCCTATTTGTTTGGGAAGTCATAGTCATAACAACATTTTCCAGCTTGTTGCATTCCGTATCTAATATAATTAGTTATGAATATCGACATTTATTTAAAAATCCGAATATATGCATACCTAATGTCCAAAATAGGAATAAATGTATTTAATTGCATTTTATTTCGAATACCCGTTCTACCGTGGCATTTGACAGAAAACGTGGCCAAATCATTCAACGGATTATTCCCCCCAGAGTCCTTATGTAAGAACACTACTTTGCAAAACTTAGAATTACAAATCAAATTGAAATTTCGTAATAAGTAAATAATGTTGGCAAAACACCTTAAAAATAACCAAGAAAAACACTGTTTTGGCATTTAAAGTACACAATTAAAATACACAATAAAAAGCTAAACAATGGCTAAAAATCACTTAATTGCTGACATATGATTTGGGTTTTTAAAATAGCTGAAAACTAGCAAATTCATTTTGTAAAATAGTGAAAAATACTGGGTCCTGCAATATTGAGTGTTTTCCAGTTTTGGGTCCTTCGAAATAGCCTGATCTGGCCAGAAAATAGCCGAGTTGGCAACACTGATCAAATATGGACATGGGAGCAAGGGATTCATCCTCCATTCGTGCCAACAGCGCTGAGACGAGCCGCGCATTCACCGTCTTCCACCTTGTTTCGGACATCCTCCCGTTGTCCTCGCGCCGATCAATGAGCGCCACGTTCAGGTGTCGGTTGGATACCTCACTGACCTTCGCTGTCCTCTTTTGAGGTTTCTTCATATTGGGTGGGGTCTGCGTTTCCGCTTGCTGGAGCGTCCCTGATCGGCTTCGAACCGCGAGGGTAGCCTTACATTGCGCCTTCGCCTTTCTCCCCTCGTCTGACCGTTTTGGCCCGTCCCTACGCGGGGAGCTGGTGCCTGGCTTTTGTCGAGCGGAGGAGGCTCTCTTCCTCGTTTTGATTGAGCTGAAAGCTCTCCAGATCCGTGTCTGCATCGACGACGGCACCTGAGCGGCGTAATATGCTCTGAGACGTTGGTTTTCTGGCAGCTGTACTGCAGCTAGCACGACCTGCTAGAGGTGTGACCGCTGGCGACACGCAGAGAGGATTGCTCCCCTCCGTGCCCGCAGGTGGTAGTCACGCCTTCCACCGGAGGTTTGGGATGACATTCCAGCCCCGAATGATCTCCCTTTCTCCATTCCTTAGTTAGTTTTCAGGGGAATCACCCAATTATAGGGTATTTCCGCACAGCTCCATCTGCCTTCCCCCATCCGTTAAACGGATGTTCTATACGTTTTTCTCGTTCCGAAAGTTCTCATTTCGTTCCACATCTATTGTACATCAAAATTTTATGTACTTCTTCCTCTGACTTTAATCTCAGAATTCTTCTCGGTTGAAACTTTTCAAAATTGAGAATTAGAAGAATTTAATGGAATATGTCAAATGGAACTTATGAATTGGAACATAAAATTAAAACAATTGAAAAACTGTAATAACGTAGCCACTAATTAATTTTTTTGTTTTACCCTCCAATCTCTTTTCGTTTTTTGCCGTCACGTCACAACCACATATTCCATTAAATTCTTCCAATGCATCTAACTCTGCGACAGATGTTCTCGAGGGACGCAATCGTTCCGGTGCCGTGTCTGTCAGGGGATTCTACCTCGTAGGACTTATTCTGCGTCTGGACCCAAACCGGAGGCTCCGTGCAGTATTCTTCAACAAGCACTGCCCCAACTGTCTGCCCAACACTCAGGAGGGTCATCTCGAAGTAAGTGCCTGCTGGATTGAAGTGGTGTTTCGCTCCTTAGCAGCTTCGAATGCGGACTCCTGCCAGAGAGCTGTCGAATTTTTATTGGACATCCAGAACTTTCCTTGTGCTGGGTGGAGAAGTGTATCCAATACTTATCATGCCAAGCCAGAACGGGCGTGTGGTAGCACAGAGCACGCTGCCTTTAGTGCCCAGAAATATCTATAATTTTTCAATAACAGACTTTTTCATTCCCCTTTTTTGTTTTTGAAGCGAAGATTTCACATTTACTTGTACAATTTTTAATCTAAGTCAATTATGTTTTGTCACATTCTCAATATATGCTCATTCTAAAGCGATATATATACACCAGCTCTTTATCCAATAGTCAAAAATAATTTATAGGCGCTGCATGGAATCGCTTTTTGTTGCCTCAGCGATTTTTCTTTTCCGGACTTAATCAGGTCGTAACTGTTTCCATGAACTGTTAATTTGAAATTTTGTAACAGTAAAAAGTCACAAGAGGTCCAATCCACTGAATACGGTAGTTCAATCCATTGTATTGTATTGTATTAAACGAGTTTTTTACTCTAACATCGTCGATGGTACTTTAAAAAAATTGCTGTTTTTGAACTACCCAAATTAACCAAACAACCGATATTTATAAAGTGCTATCTCTCTAGCACTCATATGAGATTTTTGAGAACGATACCACTGATATCCTTGTTGAACGTACCCAAATTAACCAAACAACCGATATTTATAAAGTGCTATCTCTCTAGCACTCATATGAGATTTTTGAGAACGATACCACTGATATCCTTGTTGATATCTTCAGGGGAAGACGCCAAAGGACGACCAAAAAGAGACATATAAATATATATTAAAAGTATTTTTGGGAGGAGCTAATCTGTTGACAACAGATCAACATCTACTATTCTCTGCTGCAACGGATTAAAAACGATCCTTTTTTGAAGCGGATCATTACTTGTTTACAATAATGTCCAACGAAAAAGATCATGGAGCAAGAAAGATGAGCCAAGCCACATCAAAGGCCGATATCCATCAGAGGAAAGTTATGCTGTCTGTTTGGTGGAATTGGAAGGGTGTAGTGCACTTTGAGCTGCTGGGACGGAATGAAACCATCAATTCAGATGTGTACCAACTATCCAATTTGGCGGAAAAAATTAAGGAAAAGGAGCCGGCACTAGCTAATCCCAAGGGTATAGTCTTTCACCATGACAACGCTAGGCCCCTCACATCTTTGGTCACTCGGCAAAAATTAACGGAGCTGAATAGTTCGGACTTAGCACCTTCAAATTACCATTTGTTTCGCTCTCTTCAAAACTCTTTAAATGGTAAAAACTTTGATTCAGATGAGGCTGTCGAAAACCACTTGTCTCGATTCTTTGCTGAAAAAGACCAAAAGTTCTTCAAGCGCGGCATTATGCAGATGCCCGAGAGATGGTCATTAGTGGTCAAACAAACGGCCAATACATAATTGATTAATTATAAGTCCTGATATAAATAAATCATCTTTGAAAATATTGAAAAAAAACGACATGACTTTCTTGCCAACCCAATATATATAAAAGAAATTAGACCTGCCCGGAAAGTTTATTGAGCAGATCAGGGAACATAAATATGTGGGGGTGGCTATAGATGCACCTCTAAGTAAACTAAACTTTATAAAAATATTTTTATTTATATATATTGTAATTGTTTTTTACTTTTTCCGTTAATTATTTTTATAATAAAACAATAAACAAAAAATTTGTACAAAAAATTGTTTTTGGCACTAGAGGGTTAATGCCGCTATGATGTCTTTGCAATCTAATAGCTCCATCTGCCTTCTTCCATCCGTTGAACAGTTACTTGTTTCACTGACTCAGAATTAAAACATATAAATTAGAAAATTTAAATTAAAACAGTTGAACAATTTAAGGCTTCGCATCAAGATATAAAAGTTGAGCCTGAAGATTCTCCCTCCTCTAGGGGAACACAGCGCTTCGCGAGTCGGCCTCCTGAAAATCTCGCTATGCTGAGCAACGACAAGGAAATGGTAGAAATTTCTCGCGAGCGCCTGGCAGAGAAATAGCTGCAGACACAGATACTGACTAAAATGGCTGAAAGCCAGGAAAATTTTCAAAACAACATAATGCAAATCCTACAAAACTCCAAACAACAATACAAAAATTAACATAATTACAAAAACTATCTTTAAATTTCAAACATTTATTTAATTAATACGATCTAGACAATATTGCGCAGTTGCAGATCTTATTCTTACTTCGTGGTTAATCCTGTGGGTCATTAGCTGTCAGCTGACAATTATCTCTGATAACGCTGTTCTGCTCATTTAAATTACTGTGCAAAATGCAACAGGTTAAAATGACCATAATATTGTTTTTTTAGTGGCTGTAGTCATGCCCCTTGCCCATATAGCAAAACCTCTCGCTGTAAGTGCGTTGTTCCAAGGATGCGGTCCTAGAAAATGGGTATGGCTTCATCAGCGTTTGGGAAAATCGAAAAACCGAGTCCCCAATTAGCAGCAGCGGAACATTTATGCCACAGAGCTCCTTCGCTTTTCCTAAAGGATTTGATTCGAGCCTAATTTCCTTGCCAGGCTAGAATTTTGAATAATGGTGGAGTTCGTGCATCGCCTTCAAATCTTTGTCTTCTTTAGAGCAAACTTATATTAGAGCCTCCGCCAATTTTAGGGTTTGCTTCTGTACAACAGCCAAAACAGCAAAATTTTCCATATTTGAACACATTTTTGCCAAATCGGAACACTGTTTTCATATCTGTGAAAAATCCCAACTGTTTAAAAAGGATGGACTACGTGGGATTAGCACCTTAGCTGGATAATTTCTTATCTTAAGGGGGGACCCACATTTAAACGGTCAAAATATTATTATTATTATTATTTTTTTTTTTTCGCGCGAAGATCCCACGCCCACCTCCCGCCCAACCGACCGAGGGGCGCAGCCGTGTGACGTACGGCACGAACGCGTTCTAGATAGACGCGAGAGAAAGAAAATAGATAATAGAACGAGGAAAAATTAAGTTACAATTCTGGCTAATTCCACAAGCAATACAGTCTTTAGCTTTTGAAGGCTTTCAATGCCATCTATACTGTTAAAAAGACGATTGTAATCAGTACATAAAACCCTAAAGGGTTCATGCACTTCAAACTCTCGCCTACAGTGGTTAACTACTAAAGGGATATACGTTCGAGATGTTAAACGGGGAACATGGAAGTTGAGAAGGCCTAGTAGGTAGGGGCTCTCCACATCACCATGTATAAGTTTATGTAAAAAGACGACGCCGAGCATCGTCCTACGATTAGCTAGAGAAGGTAAGTTAATTAAAAGAAGTCTACTAGAATAAGACGGCAATCTTAGGTCAACATCCCAGGCTAGGCCTCGGAGGGCAAAAAGTAAAAAGTTCTTTTGGACAGATTCGATGCGGTTACTATGGACTCCGAATTGAGGACTCCAGACACACGAACCGTACTCCAATATGGGGCGAACTAACGAAGTAAAAAGGGTCTTCGTTACATAAGGAGAGTCAAATTCCTTTGCCCACCTCTTAATGAATCCAAGCATGCCTCTGGCTTTGTTAACCATACAGGAAATATGTTCAGAGAACGAAAGTTTAGGATCCAAGCGGACCCCTAGATCATCTACCAGAGTAATTCTTTCCAAAGAGCAGTTGTTAAGCGAATAAGTGGCAAACAGGGGTGTGATGCGTGAAAAAGTCATCAGTTTGCATTTAGAACTGTTGAGATGTAAAGCATTAGCATGACACCATGCTTGGAAGTTGTCAAGATCCGATTGTAAGTCCGATTGGCATGAACTATCCCTGTACTGCAAGCAAAGTTTAACATCATCAGCGTACATGAGTACTCTGGATTTAGTTAGAACCTGCGGCAAGTCATTGATAAACAGTGTGAAAAGCAGTGGTCCAAGGTGGCTACCCTGTGGAACGCCAGATGTGACCCTGAGGCTGTTGGATAAAACGTTTTTAAACAGAACCTTTTGAGTCCTGTCACTTAGATAGCTCGAAATCCACTTAAGAAGATCACTAGGAAACCCAATAGAATCAAGTTTCCTAACCAGAAGAGAATGATTGACCGAGTCAAAAGCTTTACTGAAGTCCGTGTAAATAACAAATGAGGTAAGTTCCAAAAGATTAGTCGTGGATGATCTTCGCTTCATAAAACCATGCTGACATGGAGAGATGACGGATCTGCATAGGTGTTGCAAGTGGCGAGTAATAACATTCTCGAAATGTTTGGAAATTGCCGATAACTTAGAGATTCCTCTATAGTTACTGGCATCCGATTTGCTATTTCCAAATAAGGGGAAATTCTGATGTTTCTAAAGATAAGGTAAATAATTTAAGAAGGGGGTTACACAGCGCCTCGGAACAATACCTAAGCACAGAGCCCGGTATTCCATCGGGACCTAGTGAATAAACTGGCTTAACGCGTTGAAGATCTAGAATAAGTCAGCATTCGTTTAAAGTAGGACTGAAAATTAAGTTCGAAGAAACTATCTGATCTGAAATAGTAGAGGACGAATATGTAGTTTTAAAAAACTCAGCAAAAAGATCGGCTATTGCCGGATCAGAATTTGCTGTAGTGTTCCTAAATAAAAGCGAGGAGGGATATAAATTAGGTTTACGTTTAGTGTTAACAAAGTTATGAAACTGTTTGGGTCCTGCGTGAACTGGACCTTACAACGAGTCAAATAATTTTTATAACACTGAGCGTTAAGCACGGTAAAGTTAGACCGAGCACTGAGATAAGAGGAAAAATAAGTTTTAGAATCGGTGAGTTTATATTTATTATAAAGCCTAGATTTAACATTTTTTCAGCGTCTCAGTTTTTTGTTAAACCACGGAGGACTATTAGAGACCAACGGATAGGTTACCGCAACACATAAAGAGAAAATGAGTTCATGGCACTGTAAAAAATATCCACGGCGGTTGTCATGTCAGAGCACATGTAAAGATCGGACAAATTAAATTCAGATATTATAGTGTTTAGCCTCTGATAGTCAGCCTTACGGAAACAGCGGATTTTGTTTATTCTTCTACCAGACGTAGTTTCTAAAACTATCCCAGTATCGA
Organism: Drosophila truncata; assembly: GCA_008042515.1. Taxonomy (NCBI): domain Eukaryota; kingdom Metazoa; phylum Arthropoda; class Insecta; order Diptera; family Drosophilidae; genus Drosophila; species Drosophila truncata. Next base: position 24,484 of record VNJQ01007925.1, read on the forward strand.
TTGTCCCTTCGAAAGATGGATGGTAAGGATCTTCAGGCTGCGTCATTGGACGAACTCTGATTGGGTTTACGCCTGCAGGATCGGATACAAAGTAATGATCCAGTAAGCGGATTAAAGAATTAAATACGTGGTTAACTTGAGACAAAGATATATCAAGCAAGCCGTTAATGAGGTCATGCTGTGCCGTAGTCTGAAGGACATGTGACACGCCATCGTAAGACCAATGAACCCCGGATATATTGAAGTCTCCCAGAGTCACTTATTGGTCCCAAAAAGCCTTTTGGAAACAGCTTGAATTGCCAAAAGGTGTTTCCAATAAGTTGACTCTTCGGAAGATGGAGGAATGTAAGAGCAGGTTACATAAAAGGTTACCTGTAAAAGATAGTTTAAAACAAATAAATTCAATGTCCAAAAAATTATCAGATACGACCTGTTCAGAGATAAGGCAAGAGTCAACGGCAATTAAAACTCCGTCACCACGTTGGGAAAGACGGTCTAGTCTGTAAATTGTTTATTTACTCGGAAGAATTTCGGAGCAGAAGATTTCCTGTTTCAACCAGGTTTCTGTAAACACAATTACCACGGATGCGAAAGAAAAACTATCAGAATACAGCTTAGAAAGCTTACTGCGTAAGCCCCTGGTATTCTGATAGGAAAGTTGTAAGGAAGTGGTTAGTTTTTTGGGACTGAAGGCACAAGCGGTGGACACTGCTGCTTGTGACGGCCTGGGTAGTTGTACTCCCCACAGGCCGGTTTCTCTTGTTTCGAGCCTCGTACTCCTTGACTACAACTTGCTGCAACGTGGCCAGAAGAGCTGGACTGAGACATTAATCTTAAAAGATGAAATGATTCTGGCATCCGAAAATTTGAATTTTTCCACTTTTATATTTTCGGCTTGTGTTTTGCATTGTATATAGGCTAGTACATCTTCCGATGCGAGATCAGGGGCAAGCCTCGAAACAAATATACACAGTTGCAGCCGACCAGTAGCAGATTTTTGGCGTTTCGGCGACTTCATGCTATTAAATTGAGCGTCTAGAGCGGATAACAGGTCATTCGCTTTGCGAAAAGTGACCATAATCTAAATAAAACCACTTCTGGTCTGACGCATGAAGAATGATATTTCCTTCTTAACCGTTGGACAGGCTCACCACAATAACGCAGGCCCTTTTTGCTAGACACTGCGTCAGCTATGCGGCCTGTCACCTCAATGCACTTTGCGTGCACTACCGCATCGCCAAGCCAGCAATGGAGACTACGCTGGTCGGCCAAAATATTTTTTTGGCAGTTCTTAATTCCACAGACAATA
>VNJQ01007937.1:0-20166 GCA_008042515.1 Drosophila truncata
ACGCAATGGAACGATCCGCAGATTGTTGCGCTCAACCCCGGTGTCACGTTGCCGGATCTGCCCGTGGCTCCGCTACACCGCGCAGACGGATCTGGCACAACCTATGTGTTTACAGAATATCTCGGCCGGGTTTCCCCCACGTGGGAGAAGCAGGTGGGGCGTGGCACGTCTGTTGCATGGCCTGTTGGTGCAGGTGCGCGCGGGAATGATGGTATTGCCTCTTACGTAAAAAATACAGAAGGCAGTGTGGGGTATGCGGAATACGCTTATGCGGAACGCAACCACCTTTCCACCGTTGTTCTGCAAAACCGGGCAGGGGAATTTGTGGTGCCCTCTGTAAACAGTTTTACGCGGGCGGCAGAAAACGCCACGTGGGATCAAGCAGACATGACAGCTTCGCTTTGTGATGCAGACGGAGCCGGAAGCTGGCCGATTGTAACCACCACCTATGCATTGGTGCCGCGTGAAGCAAATGAGGCAAACCACGGAAACGCTGTAAGAACGTTTTTCCGTTGGGGCGTGAAGGATGGAGAGGCCGCCAGCCGGGAATTGGACTATGTGCCATTGCCTGCAACTGTGCGAGATGCCGTTCTGGAGCGGCTGAAATAGGCGGATAATAAGGTTATTCGGTTCTTCCCGCGTTCATCCTGCGGTTGTCCCACGTTTCATCCACAGATTCTGTGGATAACGTATGAACCGGGATAAGTTACTGCACCCATGCCTGAGAGAACAAAAGCTGGTTTACGGGTGTAAACAACAGGTTTTTCAGGCGTGGGGATGTTAAAATTACAGCATCTTTTTCAATGGCTGGAGCTACGGGGGCTTGTTCCATAACCAGTTTGTCGGCCTCTTGCCACAAGGCGTTTTGTGCTTGGGCTGTCAGGCTAACATCCGTTTTGGCTTTATCCATCAGTCTTTGCACATCGTGATTGCAAAAGCCGGGAATATTGATGGAGCTGTCTGAACCGGGATGAATATTTTCACACCCCAATAAAGCATCCAAAAAATTGGAAGCCGATGGATAATCGGCAGACCAAGAGGCCACGCCAATCTGCACATGGTTATCTGAATTCTGCATGTAGGAAAAAGCCAGCGCACTGCTAAGTGGGCGTAGGTTGGCGCGGTAGCCAAGGTTTTGCAACATATCCCGCACCCATGCGCCCATAGCCAGATCAACACTGGTATTGGCAGCAATTACGGTGACTTTCTGGCCATATGTTCCGCTTTCACGTACCAGATTGCGGGCTTTTTCCATATCCACGCCGCGCCACATAGGGGCAGGGGATTCGGGAGAGGCATCTTTAGTATAAAAACACTGCGTAGAGGGTGCTGGCAAAGTAGAAGGCAACATCCCGCAGAGTGGGCGCGCAATACCGGGGCCACCATAAAGAATGGTCATGGCCTTGCGGTTGAGTGCGTAATTGACGGCTTGCCGCGCCTTGAGTGAAGAAAAAGGCGCCTCCCGCATGTTCATGGGTAGGAAATACATGGCCGGGTGGCGCAACACATGTGTTTGGCCAGCAAAGCGGCTGCCTAATTCCCCAAGTCGGTCTAGGGGGATGGGGTCTGCCATCCAATCATACTGCCCGTTTTCTACGGCGGTTACGGCAGCTTCATCCGGTATGCCAAAGGTGTATTCTATGTCATCAGGATAGCCGAGAGGCTGTGCCTGTGCACTCCATTCCTTAAAATATGGATTGCGTGCCAGCTTTAAAAATCGGTTCGGGTCATACACTGTAAGCTGATAGGGGCCGGTGCTTGGTAAAGGCACATTGCCGGTATCATGGTCTGGCGTATTGGCCGGTAAAATCACGGCGTGCGTAAATGCCAGCTTATGCAGGAATTCTGTATCAGGCGTGGTGAGATGAAATGTAATGCTGCGCGTGGCAGGGTTTTCTACAACCCCTTCAAGCTTGCAGTCTGTTGGGCTGCGTAGGCAGGCATCGGCCCCTTTGATAGCCCCGTAAAAAGACCCTGCCGTTGGGCTGCCAACACGAAAAATCCGTCGGAAGGATGCCACAACATCACCCGTGGTGACAGGCTGCCCGGTGGAAAAAATAATGCCTTCACGCAGGCGGAAAGTGTAGGTCAGGCCGCCATCTTCGGGGAGTGGAAGGTCTTCAGCCAAATCTGGCACCACGTCTGCCCCAGCCAGACCATCTGCTTTGCGGAAGGTGGTTAACCCATCATACACATTGGCAAACAGATTAATGTATTTGCCGGAGTAATTGATCTGGGGATCTAATGTGCCGCCAGAAGAGGCCGCAACCAAGCGTAAAGTGCCCCCCATATGTGGGACGGATGCGGCAGGGGCATCTAAAACAGGCGCGGCCATACCTGCTTTTGTTGCGCTGGCCGTAAGCAGCAGACAAAAACAGGCACAGCGAAACAGCTTGCCAGACTTACTGGCCAGAATTCTGCTCCATAGCCGCTTCCGGGGAAGGAGATGTCATCAACGTGCTAAGGTTTTTGTAAAGGGACGACACCATCATTATGCCCACAACTATTGTGGCGATAATAATGCAGATTCGTACAAATTTACTGGTCATAGCGCATTGAGCCGCCACCATAGTTGGTGGTGGAGTGCTTATAAGGGTTGGTACCCTGCTGCGGCGTAAGAGGGGGGCGGTACCAGCCAGGCGCAGCACGCCCATGGTTTGAGCCGGGGTGATAATAGTGCCGGTGCGGATCATGCGCGCAGGCAGCAAGCCCAAATCCGGCCAGCAACATAAGGGCGACCTTGTAAGTACGCCGCAATGAAGAAAACTGTTTCATCATACCTCTAACATAGCGTTGTTTGGGTCTGTTCGCCAAGAACAAAGCAGGTAGGCGCTGATATGTGGCGTGCAAGCCCGATACGTTCACATAATGGCAAGAAAATGCGTGAATAATGAGGCCAATGCCTTGGGGAATATGGCTAGGGCAGTGCATGCCATGTTAGGGATAACGCGTATATAATGCGGAAGCTGCCATTTCCTTGCCTTATCATGATGATAACGGCTCAGGCAGTATGGATGTTGGTGTTGGATATAGGGAATAGCGTGGCATGGCGGTAACGGGTCTGGCAGCGGTACTGCTTGTTATTGCGCTGCTTTTGGTGGTGGTGAGCACCGTGCAGCCCATTGCGCGCAAGCTGGAACTGTCTGAAACGGTTCTGCTGGCTATTGTGGGTATTATCATCGGGTCTTTGGCAGATGTGGCTCTGCGCAGTTCCCACACTTCGGCCTTCAATGGTATTGCAGAGGCGCTACTTGATTTCCCGCTGAACAGTGAAGAATTTCTGCTCATCTTTCTGCCCGCGCTGGTGTTTCAGGGCGCGTTGGCCATTGATGTGCGGCGTCTTGCGCATGAAACAGGTACTGTTTTGCTTTTGGCTGTGGTGGCGGTTGTTATTGCCACGGCCACTATTGGCTTTGCGTTGTATCCCTTTGCCCAGATGCCGCTGGTGGTCTGCCTGCTGCTTGGATCTATTGTGGCCACAACTGATCCTTCCGCCGTGGCCGGGATTTTCCGAGATATCGGGGCAGCAACACGCCTGACACGACTGGTGGAGGGCGAGGCGCTGCTGAATGATGCGGCGGCTATTTCCATCTTTTCCATTCTGCTGCCTTCCGTCACGCTGCATAAAGCCATCCATCTGGGTGATGCGTTGATCTCCTTCGTGGTCTCCTTTGTGGGGGCGCTTATTGTTGGGGTGGTTGTCGGGCGGCTCACATTGGTCATGATGTCCGCTATTGCCAGTTCGGCAGCGGAAATTACGCTAACAGTGGCGCTGCCTTACGTGGTGTACATCCTCTCAGACGAAATTCTGGGAGTTTCCGGTGTGGTGGCCACAGCGGCCGCAGGGCTTACGCTGTCTGTGTACGGGCCATCCACCATTCGGCCGCAAACGTGGCTGTTTCTCAACCAGCTTTGGCAGCAATTGGTCTTTTGGGCGGGATCCTTGGTGTTTGTGCTGGCCTCCATGCTGGTACCGCGCCTGCTGGTGGGCATGACCCGGTGGGATTGGGTGCTTATCCTTATTGCCAGTGTGGCGGGGTTGGCTGCACGTGCGGCTGTGGTGTTTGGCATGTTGCCGCTATTGGCATGGACACGCCTTTCCCCACCCGTGCCTACACCATTTAAGGTGACAATGGTGTGGGGTGGTTTGCGTGGGGCCATTACATTGGCGCTGGCGTTGGCCGTTACGGAAAACGAACACGTTTCCACGCCGGTTGCGCATTTTATCGGTATTATTGCCACTGGGTTTGTGTTGATTACGCTGCTTGTTAACGGCACCACGCTGCGTTCCCTCGTGCTGTTTCTCAAGCTAGATCGTCTGTCCCCCATTGATGAAGCCATGCGCCATCAGGTGCTGAGTATCGGGCTGGGCAATGTGTGCAACCGCGCCAAGGAACTGGGGGATGAACTCGGTTTCAGCGCAGATGCCACGCGCTCGGTTGTTGATCATCTAGAACGCCGGGCAGAGGAAGAACAGGCAGCTAATGAGTTTGACCGCGCACTGTCTGATATCCAGCGCGTTAATCTGGCGCTGATTACCATTGCCAGTCAGGAACGCTCCATGCTGCTGGATCTGTTCCGTATGCAGGGGCTTTCTCGCCGGGTGATGGAAACATTGCTACGGTCTTCCGAAGCAGCAATTGATGGTGCACGGCTGGAAGGGCGTTTGGGGTATGTGCGCGCGCTGCGTAAACGGTTGAGTCCATCTTTGCGCTTCAAGGCGGCGCAATGGGTGCATAATCATTTGCATCTGGATCGGCCGCTGATGCTGTGCATGGCGGAACGGTTTGAAATGCTGATGGTGGCGCATTTCATTTCCATATCTCTCACACGTTTCATGCACGAGCGGCTGGAACCCACATTGGGCAGCCGTATTGGAGAAATTGTGGCCGAGGTGCTCTCTCGCCAGCGCAAGTTGCTGGATGAGGCGCTGGAAACCTTGCGCTTGCATTATCATGGCTATGCCGAGGCGCTGGAAAACCGGATTTTCCGCCAGATTGCCCTGCGCCTGGAAAGTGAAGAATACACAACCCTGCTTTCAGAATCCCTTATCAGTGATGAACTTAGCCGTGAACTGCTGAAAGAGCTGGAACGCCGCAGGCATCGTCTGATCAAGCGGATGAGCTTTGATCTGCGCAGTGGCATAGAAGACCGGCTAAAACATGCAGCCATCTTTAAGGGGTTGCCGGGGGCAGAACTGCATGATCTGGCCACGACCACATCCTTGCGTTTTGTGGCCCCGCAGGAGATAATCTGCCGGAAAGGGCGCAAGATGGGCGCCATCTATTTTATTAGCGCCGGTTTGGCAGAAAGCCACGTTGCGGGGGCCGATGTGCTATATGGCGCAGGTGATCTGATAGGCGCGCAGGAGGCTTTGCATGGCTGGCGTTGCCCCGGCACCATCCGTGCCGTGCAGTTTGGGCATTTCATGGTGATTACGGCCAGCCGCTTCCAGCGCTTGATTGAAGATTACCCCGTGGTGCTAGAAAACATTCAAAACATCCTGCGCAAGCGTGAAGCAGGCGAGCGGCCTATTGCTCTTTTGCCTGGCTCAAACCGTAAGGTGGAGGATGATGCTGGCAAGGATGCGCTTATGCTGTTGGCCCCCAAAAGCCAGTTGCCGCCTTCATCCGCACCAAAAAAATAAGCGGCCTTAATGATGTGGGCATAAAAAACGGCGCGGAGCCAACAGGCCCGCGCCGTTTTTGTATATATACGCCGTAAATTTTATAGGCGGGTAATGGGTGGCGGCACAGAATTGCTCTGGCGCAGGGCAAGGCCAATTTGTAGCCAGCTTATGCCGCTTACAATCAGTTCTGCACCCACAAATGTACCAATCAACCACAGGCCAGACCACGGCAAGGTAAAGTACAGGCAGAGGCCAACAAGCAGGCTGATAAGCCCGCTACCCAGAATAATCACCCAGCCCGGCATACCGCGTGCTTGCAGGGCCAGAACGCAGCGCAGCACGCCTACAACCACAAAGCAGGCAGATACAAAAATGGTAATGGCAACAGAACCTGTGGCTGGTTCTTCTATAAGAAGGTAACCACCAGCGGCGTAGAGCAGCCCGCATAGCAGGGAAAAAATAAAGCCGCCCCAATCGCGTACAGCAAAGGCATGTACTATCTGCATAATGCCAGCAGCAATTAGCAGTGCGCCAATAAATATGGTGCTGGCAAGGGTTACGGAAACCGCATCAATACAGGCAATAAAGCCCAATACAATAAGGGCGAGACCCAACGCCACAAATAGCCCCCATTTTTTAGCAAATGGCATGCTGAGTAATCCTTTCTTTTCAATTTTATGGGTCGATTGCACGACTATGCACTGCAGAATGGAAGAAAGCGCAACGGAAAAAGTTGACACTGCGCCCGGGGTTTCGTAATTCCTGCCTCCATTGCCGGGAATGTGGACAAATCGGCCAGAAGGGGAGCACGCCCCGCTGGTAATACGGTTTGCGCCCGCTCCGATCCGTGGTGGACGGGGACTACCGGTGTAACGNNATGTTCCGCCTGTTAAGAGAGAAGAGCGCACTATGAGCAAGCGCCTTGAGAGCAAGTATAAAATTAACCGTCGCCTTGGTGTAAACCTGTGGGGCCGCGCCAAATCTCCGGTTAACCGTCGCGAATATGGTCCGGGCCAGCATGGCCAGCGCCGTAAGGGCAAGCCGTCTGACTTCTCCGTTCAGCTGATGGCTAAGCAGAAGCTGAAGGGTTACTACGGTAACATTACAGAAAAGCAGTTCCGCCGCTATTATCAGGAAGCCGTGCGCCGCAAGGGGGATACGTCTGAAAACCTGATTAACTTGCTGGAACGCCGTCTGGATGCCGTTGTGTACCGGATGAAGTTTGCAATCACGCCGTTTGCATCCCGTCAGTTCATCAGCCATGGCCACATTCTGGTTAACGGCAAAAAGATGAACATTCCTTCCTACCTCGTGAAGGATGGTGACGTTATCGAAGTGCGTGAAAAATCCAAGCAGTTGGCTATCGTTCTGGATGCCGCGCAGTCTGCCGAACGCGATGTGCCGGAATATATGGAAGTGGATCATCGCCAGATGAAGGGCACGTACCTGCGTGGCCCGCAGCTTTCCGATGTGCCGTATCCGGTGCAGATGGAACCGAATCTGGTGGTCGAATACTACTCCCGTTAATCGGCGTTTAGGTTCGTTTTATACCGCGCCGGGTGGAGGGATTTCTCTCCATCCGGCGTTTGCCGTTTTTACTCATGTTTGTTTCGGAACAGAGCCCTTATGTCTGATACCGCATCCGCCCCTCTTAGCAGTGACATTACCCGCCGCCGGACCTTTGCTATTATCTCGCATCCGGATGCTGGTAAAACCACGCTGACAGAACGGATATTGCGGGCAGGTGGGGCTATTCAGATGGCGGGCAACGTGCGCGCCAAGGGCGAACGCCGCCGCACACGGTCTGACTGGATGGGCATTGAGCGTGACCGTGGGATTTCCGTTGTCAGCTCGGTCATGACGTTCGATTACGGTGGCTGTGTCTTCAACCTGCTGGATACACCCGGACATGAAGACTTTTCTGAAGATACCTACCGTACCTTAACAGCCGTAGATTCCGCCGTAATGGTGATTGACGCTGCTAAGGGCATTGAAGATCGTACACGCAAGCTGTTCGAGATTTGTCGCCTGCGTGATATTCCGATTGTTACCTTCATCAACAAGATGGACCGTGAGGCGCAGGATCCATTTGCTCTGCTGGATGAAATTGCATCATCCCTTGCGCTAGATACATCTCCTGCCACATGGCCGGTGGGGCGCGCGGCCACGTTTGTTGGCACTTACGATATTCTTACCAAAAAACTGCACACAACGGTTGATCTGCCAGAAGATGATGCCCGCCTTGTGCAGATGCGTGAGGAACTGGAGCTGGTAGAAGCCGCGCTGCCGGAGTTTGATAAAGAATCCTTCGATGCCGGGCATCTTACTCCCGTGTTCTTCGGGAGTGCGATCAAGGAAATTGGGGTGACCGATCTGCTGGATGCACTGGTGGCTTTTGGCCCGCCCCCGCGCGATCAGGCCGCAGAAACCCGTGTGGTAAAGGCCACGGAGCCGAACATGACGGCGCTGGTGTTTAAAATTCAGGCGAATATGGATCCCAACCATCGTGACCGTATTGCCTTTGCCCGTATCTGTTCTGGCAAGCTAAGCCGTGGCATGCGCCTTAAACACACGCGCACAGGCAAAAGCTTTGCAGTGCATACGCCACAGTTCTTTTTTGCGCAGGATAGACATCTGGCAGAAGAAGCCTTCGCTGGGGATGTGGTGGGTATTCCCAACCACGGTACCTTGCGCATTGGCGATACGCTAACAGAGGGTGAAGATATCCAGTTTACCGGTGTGCCGCATTTTGCCCCGGAAATTCTGCGCCGCGTGCGGCTGGATGACGCCATGAAGGCCAAAAAGCTCAAACAGGCGCTGGTGCAGCTGGCGGAAGAAGGTGTGGTGCAGTTGTTCCGCCCGCAAGATGGCGCGCAGCCGATTGTTGGCGTTGTGGGTACTTTGCAGCTTGATGTGCTGCAATCTCGCCTGAAAGCAGAGTACGGTGTAGCCATTGGTTTTGATTCCACGCCGTATTCTTTGGCCCGCTGGATTACCGGCCCGCGTGAAAAAATTGAGGCCTTTGCCGCTGCACATCGCTCCGCCATGGCGGATGATCTGGATGATGATCCGGTGTTTCTGGCCACGTCAGCATTTATGATGCGCCGTACGGAAGAACAGAACCCGGATATCAACTTCCATGATATCAAGCAGATTGGTGTGGAAATTAAATAAGCAATTTAACGCTGGCGCATCATATGGTGCGCAGTGTTTTGCTTTTTTGCTCATGTTGCAGAAGATACTGGCTGGTTGGCAGAATAGCGTTTTGCTCCAGCCATGTTGCTACGTTTTTGGCAGGTACGCAGGCTAGCATGTCGTATTCTTTATTGGCATGTTGCTTCCAACTTTCTTCTACTTTTTCAAAAGTCAGCCAGGTTTTTAACACAAGCCCAATATCCAACACGCGGGTATGAGGGTGCCGCACTGCCATAAGTGGCTGTTCAACCTGTAGGTTTTTGGCATCCAGCCCCAATTCTTCTGTGGCTTCTGCTAAAATCTGTTCGGCCAGATTGATACTTTCGGCATCTGTGCGTTTTTCAATGCTACCAGCAGGCGGGCTTTGCCAAAAATTTCCCTGATAGATAGATGATGGGTTACGGCGGCCTAACACATATCCATCTGGCGTAAGCACCAACCCGACCACAGCTAATGGTTGCAGCCGCAAAAATGGAAAAAGCGCAGGGTTCTTCATTTGCGCAAATACGCGACGATACTCTGTCCAGTAACCTTTAATAACGGTACGCGTTACGCAGGAGGCCGAAAAGACGCAGCCATTAAATAAGGCTGGCGTTGTTGCACAGGCTTGCTGCCAGAGATGCGTAATTTCCTGCTCGATATCTGCCGGAACAGCCGGAGGTGATGGTTCTACATCAAGGCGGAATGAAGCAGAAAGGGGGAGGGCAGGCCATGGGCCACCAAAAGAACGGGTCATGCCTTACCCTAATGTGAGATGCGGTTAAAAGAAAAGGGAGCCACAAGGGCTCCCTTTCCATCGCAATCGGTTTTTTGAACAGCCGTAATGCTGAGTATCAGGCAACTGCCTGTTTCAGAGCTGCTGTCAGATCCTTTGTGGTGGCATTGCCGCCCAGATCCTTCGTGCGCACTGTACCGTTGGTGATAACCTTTTTGATACCGGCATCAATACGGTCAGCCAGATCATCACGGTTCACGTGGCGCAGCATCATAACAGCAGCCAGCAGCAGAGCCAGTGGGTTGGCAATGCCTTTGCCTGCGATATCTGGTGCAGAACCATGCACGGCTTCAAACACAGCGGCTTTTTCACCAATGTTTGCACCCGGTGCCATACCCAGACCACCAACCAGACCGGCCGTAAGGTCAGAAAGGATGTCACCAAACAGGTTGGAGGTTACAATCACATCAAACTGCCACGGGTTGATGACAAGCTGCATGGCGCAGGCATCTACAATCCGTTCATTGAATTCAACGCGGCCTTTGTATTCTTCTGCAACCTTGCGGCCTTCTTCAAGGAACAGGCCTGTCAGCAGTTTGAGGATATTGGCCTTGTGAACAATGGTTACCGTTTTGCGGTTATTCTTGACCGCATATTCAAAGGCAAACTTTACAATCCGGCGGCATTCTGCGCGGGAGTTAAAGCCAGAGCTTAGCGCAATGCCCTTGGGGTCATCCCCTACCGGAATGTAATGTTCCATTGCTGCGTAATAACCTTCAAGGTTTTCACGGAACAGAACAAGGTCGATATCATCAAACCGACCACCGGGAATGATGGTTTTGGTTGGGCGCAGGTTGGCAAACAGGCCAAATTCCTGACGCAGGGTTACGTTGATGGATTTAAACCCACCACCAACTGGAGTTGTCAGCGGGCCTTTCAGGGCCAGGCCAGTGCGCCGGATGCTTTCAATTGTCTGCTTGGGCAGCGGGTCATTTACCGCGTCCACACCCGCCATACCGGCCAGTTGGCGATCCCATACAAATGGGGCCCCAACGGTATCCAGAATTTCGGTAACTGATTCAACAATTTCAGGGCCGATGCCATCACCTGCAATAAGAGTGGCTGGAATGGTCTTGCTGTCTGTCGTCATTCTGAGAAGCTCCCTTCAACTTCGTAGCCTGTTTTGCGCCCGTTTTACGGTGCATGCGATTCTCAATTTCGTGACCAGAGAGGAAAGACTCCGTCTCTCACGGCCTCTTGAGAGGTGTGCATGCTGTTTTCAGCCATTTCTGTGCATCAGATGGCAGGTGAGGGCCTACCTGATCCAAGATTTGAGCATGGTACGCGTCCAGCACGGCGGTATCTTCCGGGCCTAACAGGGCGAGGTCAATCAGCCGTCTGTCAAAAGGAGCCAATGTAAGGGTTTCAAATGCCAGAAAAGCTCGATCGGAATGCGGCATGTCATTCCGGCGGATCATTACCAGTGTTTCCAGACGAATGCCGTAGGCGCCGGGTTTGTAAAAGCCCGGTTCGTTGGAAATCACCATGCCTTCTTCCAGCGTAATGGGAGAAGGCATTTTAGAAATACGTGCAGGCCCTTCATGCACGGAAAGAAAGCTGCCGACACCGTGGCCGGTGCCGTGGTCATAATCCAACCCAGCCTGCCACAGGTCAAACCGTGCCAGTGCATCTAGCGCGTGGCCTTTGGTGCCAACAGGAAACCGCGCACGGCCCAAACGTAAATTACCTTTGAGCACGCGGGTAAATACGTCTTTCAAGCTGGCCGGTGGCGCATCAGGGCCTGTCCAGACAGTGCGGGTAACATCGGTTGTGCCTTCGGGGTACTGGCCACCGCTATCAATCAGATAAACTTCGTTATTCTGAAGTTTTCGGTCACTTTCCGGCGTAACGCGGTAATGAATAATGGCTCCATTGGGGCCAGAACCGGAAATGGCGGGAAAGGATTCCTCCCGGTAGTCCTTTCCTTCAGCACGAAAGGCATCAAGCCGTGTAGCGGCTTCAAGCTCTGTGCAGTTGCGGCCCTTTGTATCCAGCCAATGCAGGAAACGGCAAAGTGCGACACCATCACGCAGATGGGCTGTGCGCATGCCCATCTGTTCCACTTTGTTTTTGCGGGCCTTGGGCAGCAGGCATGGGTCTGGTGTTTCCTGCACTGTTGCGCCGTGGCGGGTGAGCGTTTGGCCAAACCAGACGGCATTACTGGCAGGATCTACACCAACGGTTTTGCTTTTCAGGGTTGCCAGAATCTGCTCCATCTCCTGCGGTGCATGCACGCGCACGGAAGAGCCGAGCCATTCCTTAATGTTTGTCGGGATTTTTTCTGGCTTTATAAATAGATCGACTGAGTTGTTTGCATGCACCAGCGCAAATGCCAAAGCTACGGGTGTGCAGGGAATATCGGAGCCTCGAATATTTAGTAGCCACGCAATAGAGGCGGAATCGCTCAGAACCGCAGCATCCTGACCATTCTGGGTAAGAATTGCAGCAATTTCCTGCCGTTTTTCGGCAGAGCTGCGGCCAGCAAAGGCTAGCGGGTGCATACAGGCTGGGGCAGAGGGAAAAGCCGGGCGATCTGCCCAGATATCATCCACCAGATTGCGGGATGTTGGCACCAGTATGACGCCGCTTTGGGCTACAAACGGGCGTAGTTCTGCGGCACTCATCACACGCGGATCATACCCTACGCGGGTTTCTGGTTTGGCTTGCTCCTTCAGCCACATGGCCGGAGGTGTCTGGCTGATATGCAGGCGTTGCCAGCACGTACCGTCCACCTGTTGATCCATCTGGGTAATGTAACGACCATCAGAAAACACAGCGGCTATATGGGGCAGCACAATGGCTATGCCTGCGCTGCCCGTAAAACCAGTTAACCATGCCAGACGTTCAGCACAGGCTGGTGTGTATTCCCCCAAAAACTCATCGCTATGGGGCACAATCAGGCCATCCAACCCCTCGTTTTGCAAAAGGGTGCGTAGCGCAGCCAACCGGGCGGAAGATGCAGGCGTCATGAAAACTGTGTCCTGAAATAACGTAGGAAAAGAAAAGGCTGATCAGGCTGTTTTTCGAACAGGAAGAACCGGGCGGCGTAGAATAAGGGTGGCCCATTCTCCTTCTGTCAGTTCCTGCTCAAGAACCAGCCCCTGCCGCCGATGCGCGGCCAACACCATACGTACCTGTGTGCGCAACAACCCTGCCAGAATAACCGTGCCGCCGGGGGCCAGATACCGTGCCAGATCTTTGGCCATCAGGCACAAAGGGCGGGCCAGAATATTGGCAAAAACCAGATCAAACGGTGCGGCCTTCCAGATAGCAGGCGTTTGCCACCCATTGCCCAAGCGGCATGTAAGCACGCGCCCAAGCTGGTTACGCTTGGCATTTTGTGCCGCTACGCGCACAGACCACGGCTCAATATCCACTGCCAACACTTTTTGGTGCAGCAATGCCGCAGCAGCCATGGCCAGAATACCGGTGCCGCAGCCCAGATCCAAAATCCGGCGAGGGCGACGGTAAGCCACACGCTCCAACGCGCGCAGGCACCCGCGGGTGGAGCCATGCTCGCCTGATCCAAAAGCTACGCCCGCATCCAGCGTGAGCACAATTCGGGTGGCATTTTTAGAATCGGGCAAATGCGTGCCACGCACCACAAAACGGCGGCCCACTTCCTGTTCGGGAAAAGCCTCATACGTGCGGGCCAGCCAGCCTTCTGCTTCCGTGCTGGTGCGTTCCAGTGGAGCGGTAACGCCACTTGTCAGTTCGGCCAGCACAAGGCTGGCGGTTAGTTCATCTTCCCGGTGTCCGGTATCTTTCACGCCTTCTACCCGCCACAAGGTGCCTTCCGGGTTGGCCTCAAAAATACCAACCGTGGCGCACACGCTGCCAATGGCGTTTTCGTAAGCTTCCACCGCTGCTTCCGGCACAGTGACAGAAATGGTTTCAAGGCTGGTGGCATGACGGCGGGTAGGAGGAGCCATTAGATTTTCTCGATAAAGGATGAAAGAAGACGTTTGGTGCCGACAGATTCAAAAGACACTTCAACATGGTGCCGATCTGCCGAAATAACGATGCCTTCCCCAAAGCGGGGGTGGCGTACATGGTCACCCAGTTGCAGTGCCGGTGCGGCTTCCAGCATGGGGTCTTTTCTGCGGCGGGCAATAATGGGGCCGTTATCAAACACGGATTCGGAAAGGTTAAGGCCCTGCCGTTGGAACGTACCGCCTTCATAATGGCGAACCACGTGTTCATCTGGCAGTTCGTCTAAAAAGCGGCTGGGCATGGAAGGCTGCCAGTTGGCGTAAATACGCCGACGGCCAGCATGAAAGATAATGGCTTCCTGCCGTGCGCGTGTAATGCCCACGTAAGCCAGCCTGCGTTCTTCCTCCAGCCCTTTCAGGCCACCTTCATCCAACGTGCGTTGAGAGGGAAAAACACCTTCCTCCCACCCGGGCAGAAAGACTGTATCGAATTCAAGCCCTTTGGCGCCATGCAGAGTCATGATGGACAGGTAATCATCCTGCCCGTTTTCATCATGATCCATCACAAGGGCAACGTGTTCTAAAAACTCGCCCAGCGTTCCAAAATCAGCCAGCGCACGTGTCAGTTCCTTAAGGTTTTCCAGCCGTCCCGGCGCATCGGGGGAGCGGTCCTGCCGCCACATATCCAGATACCCGCTTTCTTCCAGTAGGTGTTCAACAGCCACCACATGGCCTTCACGCGCTAAAATATCGCGTGTGCTGGCAAAGGCTTCCATCAACTGGCGCAAATGGGCGGCGGATTTTCCTTTTAGCGCGTTATCTTCCAGCAGCTTTTCCGTGCCGCCGGTAAGGGGCAGGCTATTGGCGCGGGCAGCAGCATGCAGCTTTTGCAACCCGGCAGGGCCAACGCCGCGTTTGGGTACATTGATAATGCGTTCAAACGCCAGATCATCCGCCGGTTGGCTTAGCACGCGCATATAGGCCAGTGCATCACGTATTTCTGCACGTTCATAAAAACGCAGGCCCCCTACAATGCGATAGGGTAGGCCAGTTTGCATAAGCCGTTCTTCAAACGCGCGGGTTTGAAAGCCCGCACGCACCAGAATGGCTATTTCTTTTAAAGCGTGGCCTTGTGCGCGTAGTTTTTCTGCCTGTTCGCATACCATGCGGGCTTCTGTATCCGAATCCCACACACCAAGAACGCTAACTTTTTTACCTTCTGCATCTTCTCTGCCAGGGCGAAGTGTCTTGCCTAACCGTTCGCTATTATGGGCGATAAGCCCTGCGGCAGCCCCCAGAATATGCCGGGTAGAGCGATAATTGCGTTCTAGCCGCACAACCTTGGCGGAGGGAAAATCTTTTTCAAACCGCAGAATGTTTTCAACCTCTGCACCACGCCATGAGTAGATGGATTGGTCATCATCCCCCACGCAGCAGATATTGGCCGGGCCTTCTGCGTGTTTGGCCAGCAGACGCAGCCAGAGGTATTGAATGGTGTTGGTATCCTGATACTCATCCACCAGAATGTAACGGAACAGGCGATGATACTGTGCCAGCACATCAGGCCGTGTGCGCAAAATTTCGGTCACATGCAGCATCAGATCACCAAAATCGCAGGCGTTCAGTTGCTTCAGGCGGGCCTGATACGCGGTGTAAATGGCGCGGGCGTGGCCGTTGGCAAAATCCGAATCCTCGGAGGGGGTAATGCGCTCTGGTGTAAGCCCGCGGTCTTTCCAGCGCTGAATAACGCCTAAAAGGCCAGGAGCAGGCCAGCGTTTGATATCAATCTGCCACGGGGCCATAACCTGTTTGAGCAGGCGCAGCTGGTCATCCGTATCCAGAATTGTAAAGCTTTGTGTGAGCCCCACATATTCGGCATGGCGGCGCAGCATACGCGCACACAGGGCATGAAATGTGCCTAACCATAGCCCTTCTGCCGGACTGCCCAAAAGCAGCCCAATACGCTCACGCATTTCTCGCGCAGCTTTATTGGTAAAGGTTACTGTCAGGATCTGCCATGGCTTGGCGCGGCCTGTCAGCAGGATATGCGCAAAGCGGGTGGTTAGAACCCGTGTTTTGCCTGTGCCAGCACCAGCCAGCACCAGCAAAGGGCCATCCGTTGTTTCAATAGCAGCGCGCTGTTCGGGGTTAAGACGAGCCAGATAACTGTCACCCGATGCAGACGGAGATGAAAAAAGCGGGGCGGAGGGGTGTTCGGACGTATTCACCATGCCTTTATATAAGCATGTGCGCTTCAGGCCAAACGGAGCAATGGAATGGGGAGACAGTCGGCTGAGCAGAAAAGGCAAAAAAAGCCCAGCAGCTTTGCAGTAAAGGCTGACACAACCCAAGGTTGTTTAAATGCACCGCAAGGTGCCCTGCCTGTTTTTGAAAGCACCGGCCCTACAGGGCATCGCAAACGTATGCGCCAACGCGTGTTGGCCCAGGGCGCAGCTTCCTTGGCTGATTACGAATTGCTGGAAATGCTGTTGTATGTCGGGATTCCACGTAAAGATACAAAGCCCTTGGCAAAAAGCCTTATCAATACGTTTGGTACTTTGCAGGCTGTGCTGGAAGCAGGAGAAGAAAATCTGCGCCAGATCAGTGGTGTTACACGGGCAAGTGCCGCAGTGTTGCAAGATGTGGCCTGCGTGGCAGACCGGTTGCCAGAAAGTGGTGAGGAATCACGCCAGTTTTTGGGCAACTGGGACAGTATTTTAGAATATGCAGATGTTTATCTGGCAAATGCCCCCAGAGGGCAGGTGCGTGCCTTGTTTCTGGATAGCCGCAACCAGTTAATTGCCGATGAAACGGTGCCAGCGTTTTTGCATGAAGGCAGCAGCCATGAGGCTATGGCCTGTATTCGGCAGGCTGTGGCGTTGGTTTTGCAACGTGCATTGGCTTTGCATGCCTGTGCGTTGGTAACTGTGGATTTGGTGGCAGAAAATCAAACGCTGGATCAAAGCCTTGCGCAAAATGCGCCTTTTGTAAGGGAATTGCAGCGTAGCGCCCCATTGTTGGCGGTGGAGGTGCATGATCATATTACCATTGGGTGGGGTGAATGGCGTAGCTTTAACCACCACGCAGGGCCGAAATTTTGACGCGCCCACCTACAAAACCCGAAAAAAAAGCGACAAGTCAATTTGCTGATGCCACGCATTTTCGGCTGAATGTTTCAACTGCGGAAGCTATTGCGTTTCCAGCCGAAATTTATGGCGGCACAGTGCCAGAAGCTTCTGGGGCGGAAGAAACGGATTTTTCTCTGCTATGCAGGCTTATAGTACAGGCACAGCCGCGTAATGCTAAAGCACAGGAACATGCGCAGAACTTATTACATGAATATGGAAACCTATCTGCAGTAATGGCAGCTATAAGCTGGCAGGAGCCAAGTAAAAGCATAAAGGCATTGCCAGAGGCTGCACGCGTTTTGCTGATGTTGGCGCGTGAAACTGGGTTGCGTATCCAACGCGCAAGATTACGCCGTTCCGGCATACTGGCTGATAGCACACAGCTTTATGCGTATTTACGGGCTATTATGGGGCCTGAAAAGCGCGAACAGGTGCGCGTATTGTTTCTAAATGAAAAGCACCAGCTTCTGGTTGATGATGTTATGGGGCAGGGCACGGTGGATCATACGCCTGTTTACCCGCGGGAAATTGTATCACGCGCCTTGCAGCTCAAAGCTACTATTCTGGTGTTGGTGCATAATCACCCAAGCGGAGACCCAACGCCTTCAGCCGATGATGTGGTGATGACAACGCAAATTTGTGGTGCAGCAAAAATTATGAATATCCACGTATGGGATCATATTATTGTTGCCGGAGAAAAGCTGTTGAGCATGCGTGAAGCAGGGCTTCTGTAAATATCCTGCTTCACGCAGTGTCTTAACTGGCGGCTGTGTCTTCTTTTGGTTCCGGGGCAGCGGTTTTGGTGGCCAGTGGCCCCAAAGCATCCTGAACACCCAAATTGCCGGGAAGTGCGCCGTAGGGGAACAGAATATTCACATGCCCCATTTTACGGCCAACGCGGGCTTCTTTCTTGCCGTATAAGTGCGGAATAAAGCCTTGAGTAGCCATAATCTGTGGCAACAGGGCCATATCTTCCGGCCCGACCAGATTTTTCATGATGGCATCAGAATGGCGCACAGCATGGGGTAAAGGCAGCCCCGCAACTGCACGGATGTGCATGTCAAACTGATCCTGTGGGCAGGCGTTCATGGTCCAATGGCCCGAATTATGGGGGCGAGGGGCCATTTCGTTCACCAACAGGTTGCCGGTGCGATCAACAAACATCTCAACGCCCAGAATGCCAACCAATTCCAGTTTTTCTGCAATAGTGGTGGCCAGTTTTACGGCCTGCGCGGCAATGTTTGGATCAATAGGGGCCGGAGCTAGTGTAAGGTCTAGAATACCATTCCAGTGCCGGTTGAGCGCTGGATCAAAACACCGCACCGTACCATCGGCACTGCGCACCACCATAACGCTAATTTCGCAGGCAAAATCTACCATACCTTCTGCAACCAGAGGATGTGGTGCCAAGGCGTTAAAAGCATCTTCCAGATCATGGATATGGTGCACACGCCGCTGGCCTTTGCCATCATATCCATTGCGGGTAGTTTTGAGAATCAGCGGTAAGCAAACTTTTTCTGCGGCTTCATGTAGGGTTTTTACGTCTGTGACTGCGTGCCACGGTGCTAATGGGATGCCAGCAGAAGCAAAAAAAGTTTTTTCAGCCAGTCTATCTTGGCTGATGCGCAAAATATGGCCCGAAGGATGCACAGGACAGTGTGTGGCCAAAAGGTCCAATGCATCTGCACTGATGTTTTCAAACTCAAAAGTTACAACATCAACCGCGCTGGCAAATGCATCCAGTGCTACCGGATCATCATACTTGCCGCATGTTACAGCGTGAGAAACCTGAGCCGCCGGGCCATTGGCCTCGGTTGTCAGAATATGTGTGCGAAACCCAAGGCGTGCAGCTGCAATGGCAGACATACGGCCAAGCTGGCCACCGCCCACAATGCCGATAACGGCATTGGGCTTAAGCGGAGAATGTGAGAAGGTCATTTATCTTCGGTAATGGGGGAGTTGGGGACAGAGGCTGTTTGCAATGCACGCCATGTTTCAAGCCGCGCAGCAAGGGCCGGATTGTGCAGCGCCAGAATGGAGGCTGCCAGCAAGGCTGCATTTTTTGCCCCGGATGCACCAATAGCCAAAGTGCCTACGGGCACGCCACCAGGCATCTGCACAATAGAAAGCAGGCTGTCCATGCCTTTAAGTGCGCGGGATTCTACCGGAACACCTAAAACGGGCAGGCGTGTCCATGCCGCGCACATACCCGGCAGATGCGCAGCCCCGCCAGCACCAGCAATAATAACGTTTAACCCGCGTTCGGCTGCCGTGCGTGCGTAATCAGCCAGCCGATCTGGTGTGCGATGTGCTGAAACAATTAGGGTTTCATGCGGGATTTCCAGCTCGGTCAGCAATCCATCCGCATGGCGCATGGTTTCCCAATCTGACTGGCTGCCCATGATAATCCCCACAACTGGGGCAGAGGCTGCTTTGTCATCTAAAGCATCGGAAGCGGAGGGCAGGGGGGCGGTTTCGCTCACGGTAGGTATCTATCCGGGTTTTCTAAAGTCTGTAACGGGGTGGTTTAGGCGATATCATCAGGGATCAGAAGGCTTTCAACCTTGGTGATCTGATCTTTTAACAGGAGTTTACGCTTTTTAAGCCGCTGGAGATATAGTTGATCAATAAAGGTGGTTTCATGCCCCATCCGGCTGATAACTGTATCCAGATCTCTGTGTTCACTACGCAGTTCATGCAGTTGGGCAAGCAGTAAATCGCGATCTCGCAGCATGATGTCCTGTCTCCTTCACCACTGATGCGGAATCGTGCGCCGGGTCTGGCGGCCCGCAGAGTGAATAGCATGCCCGAAGCAGTGTTTACCATGTAAGAGCCGGACGCCAGCCAGGATTACAAAAAAACTTCTATGCTCAGCCCGCATGCCAGCAGGGCGTGATATATGAAATTAACATGAACTTTCTTATCCTCGGTACGTTAGCGTTTGTGGGTCATCAATCGAGTGGAGGCACCCAAATGACACGCCTTTCAAGGATCGAGAGTCTTAAATCGCGCCATTTCCGTATTGATCAGAAAATTATGAGCGAAGGTGGACGCCCCAGACCGGACGAGCGCGTGCTGATGTGCTTAAAATTACAAAAGCTACGAATAAAGGAAGAAATAGAGCGCCTTTCGGTTTAACGCCGTATTTGGCAGCTTAAATGCTTCTGAGGCAGAAAGAACGATTTTCTGCCTCAGGGCATCATTCCATTAGTTTTCGGAAGAGCTAAAGCTTTCCATATCTGTTACGGGCGCAGGAATTTCCTGCCCATCACGTTCCAGACGCATATTGGCTTCGTGCACGGCAGCGTTCAGATCTGTTTGGCTGCACAGCCCCACGGTTACCGGATCACGCGGTTTGATGTTGGGGGTGTTCCAATGCTGCTTGTTGCGCACTTTGGCAATGGTATCTTTGGTGGTGCCAAGCAGCTTAACAACCTGCTGATCGCTCAGTTGCGGATAGTTGCGCAGCAGGAATGCAATGCCATCCGGACGATCATGACGTTTAGC
>VNJQ01007938.1:6208-22170 GCA_008042515.1 Drosophila truncata
TGGTTGCGTTCACCAGAACAACATGATCACTGATCACTGATGGATTTCTATCGATAGTGCGTGTCATCCCTAATTTTTTGCAAGATTTTAGTAAACATGATCACCAAGAAGGGATCGTAAAAATAGTCCGCTACCTTTTCACGATACTGATGGATTATATCGATGGTTGAATTATCGAAAAGAAAAATAGAGAAAAAGAACGTAACTAAAGGGAAAATAAATTATTTTTAATGAAAGCAGTGGTCAGTCATTATAATTACTTAATGTTAACGAATTGGTAATTATTTATATAATTAATATTAAGTTTTTGTAAGCAAGAATGAAGGTTACAGTGCTGCAATAGGATGAAATAAATTTGACAGCACGCCTTTTCAATGAAATAAGGCGCCACATTCAGCAATAAATTATTTTATGAGGTCTCTGGTCATAAACTATTATTTGGACAATTTAAGGAATATTTTAAAATGTCTCCAGTTGCTTTTTAGTTATGGTTACTGTTGTTTATTTCAATTATCTTATAAGCAAATTCAAATCAATGTTGGCGGGAAGCAGGAAGATAACGATAGGTTCCAAGCCGATGTTTTTTGAGACGGCGTAATGATCATACGCGTTCACGAGAACAACATGATCACCGATCCCTGAGGGAAT
This sequence comes from Drosophila truncata, assembly GCA_008042515.1. Taxonomy (NCBI): domain Eukaryota; kingdom Metazoa; phylum Arthropoda; class Insecta; order Diptera; family Drosophilidae; genus Drosophila; species Drosophila truncata. The sequence continues at coordinate 6,857 of VNJQ01007938.1, forward strand.
AAATTATTTTATGAGTTCTCTGAACAATTTTAGGAATTTTTTAAAATGTCTCCAGTTGCCATCAGTGATCAGTGATCATGTTGTTCTGGTGAACGCAACCATTGGCACGAACTCTGATTTTCCTGTTCGACATAAAGTTAATCACATATTTGATTATCAGTGGGGATGGTATGCAATCCTATTTTTTCAAATGCTTTTGCAAAGTCAAGAGATATGTATAATGGACATGTGCCTTTTTTAAGAGAGGGCTCTGCTAATTAGAGCGTCTGTATAAATAAGGCATTCCATAACAGATTTTCCCTTTTTGAATCCGAGTTGCTGAGTATTCTGTAGCTTGTTAGTTGTAACAAACCACCATAGTCTTTTTGAGATTATCTTGTCAAGGGTTTTAGATAAACATTGGTTCAGGGAGATAGGTCTGTATGATTTCGTCATGGTTTTGTCTGTGTTTTGTTTGTGAATAGGTATGATTGTGCTGATTTTGTATGATTAAGGAATATAAGATTTTAATATGTTATTGAAAAAACAGATAATTCTCATTTTGAGTGAGTCAGAGGTGTGTCGTATCATATAATAATTTATCTTATCTTGTCCTAGGGTGTGACCGTTTAAGCTATTAAGTGCAGATGAGAACTCTAGGAAGTTTATAGCCTGTTCCATGAACGCTGCAGTTCTGTGTGGGGGAATTGAATAGTTAGCGTGTTTAGTTTCTGTTTTTCTTCAATGAAAGAATTCGAAGTGACCAATGGCTTGCGAAAGCTTCAGAAATGTCTTCAGAGTTGGTGAGCAAATCGCTACTGTTGTTCTTGATAGCATGTATTTGTGAAGGCCAGAGTTTTTATACCCTTGCAGGGTATTATATATTCAGTCAGAAGTTTACAACGCAGTAAAGGAGACATTACCGACCCTATATTCTTGATCAGGAACAACAGCCGAGTCGATCTAGCCATATCCGTCTGTCCGTCCGTCTGTCCGATTATACGCAAACTAGTCCCTCAGTTTTGAAGCTATCTGAATGAAACGTTGCAGGTAGTCTTCTATATGCTCTCACTCCTACATTAGTCGGAACGGGCCGGATCGGACGACTATATCATATAGCTGCCATAGCAACGATCGAAAAAATTTTTGAAAAAATATTCTAATTTTTTGTCAGTTTTCAACATATAACCACCACTGTTTCTCAACATATTTTCATCAAACTTAAGATTTCATCACTTAATATTATTCCAGAATTTCGGTTTAAATTTCATAAAAGTCGGACGGCTATATTTTATAGCTGCCATAGGAACATCAGCGAAATAATAGAAAAAATCATAACTCGGTTGTTTCTCAACATATTTTCATCAAATTTGAGATTCGGACATTTAATGTTATTTTAGAATTTCGTTATTAATTACATAGCTCAGTTGTAATCTGCAAGGGTATATAAACTTCGGTAAGCCGAAGTTAGCTTCCTTTCTTGATTTATATTACTCCAAATTTTTTTCCAGAGAAACAGAGATCGTCGAAGTCAATTTAAAAAGGCTGTTGGCTTTACTAGATTTTAATTCTCTTCTGAATTGAGTGTTCGTTTTTTTATATTGGATGAGATTGTCATTGGACATATCTCTGTTGAATGTTCTTTAAATTTTTCTTTTTTCAGAGTAACCAATTTTTTGTTCCACCAAGAAACATTGTGGTGTGTATTAGGAGGTCTTGTATGTGGAATGCTCTTGTATGCACTTTGCAAAATAATTTTCTTGATGTTACCTGCTTCCTGGTTAATGTTTGGTGATGTAGGTGTTTTTTTGTTCAGGTCTTCAGTTAGCGTCTCGAATTTTTCCCAATTAGCTCTCCTAGTTACGAACCGTTGTACATAATTTTGACTTGCTCTCTGATTTTTCGGGAAAATTTCGATGGTGATTGGGAAGTGATCGCTTCCTTGGAGGGAGTCACTGATTTTGAAGTCGCAATATACTTTAAGTTCGGGTGAACAAGTCAATATGTGTAAGGGTCCTATGTGTTGAGAAATGCGTGGGTTGTCCGTTGTTAAGGATGATGAAGTTGTTGTCCAGAATGAATTTTCCTAATATTCTACCTCTCTGATTAATTGTTGGGGATCCCCAGCTGGTATTCCAGCTGTTGAAGTCCCCTGTGATTGGATTTGGGCAGTTTCCCGGTGGTAAAATTGAATGGAGATCAATGTGATTAAATTTTTTATTAGGAGGTATATATGATATAATGTTGAATTTTTTCACGGACTGAATTTCCAATGCAATAGAATCAAGTGTGTTCTGAAGAGGGATGAATTTGTGCTGGGCTGTGCGAGGCTGTGTGGTGTATATTGAAGTTAACTGGAATAGGGATTGGTTGATTCTTGAAGTGAAATGATTTTGGGAGTAAAGCGTTTTATTAGGACTTGCAGTTCGTTGTAATTGTTCAGATATTGAACGGATGTTCCATTGTAGAAGTTTCAGAGTCATTTTGATTGTTAATGTGTTTTATTTGTCTCACTTGAGGAAAGGGCTTTGAGTTTTGATCTGGTTATCATTGTGCTTTGATCATTTTTTAATAGCCTTTCGGTTCTGTTTGATGTGTTAAGCGGGAGAATTTTTTTTAGTATGGGAAGTGCAGGGAGTTTCCGAGCTGGATGACATTTGTTCGTCTGGGTCGAGGTTCATAAATGGTGTGTCAAATTCATTTGGGGCATAGCTTATTGACTTCCTTAATGTCGTTTGGCTAGAGTTGACTAAATTGGTTTTCGCTGCTGAAGAGTAAAGAGATCCATTGTGGTGTCTTTTATTGTATATGGACCAGGCTGTGCTGTTGTCGACTTTTTGTAGGGTCTTAATGGCCTGGACTTCCTTGTTTGACAAGAAGATAGGAATTGTTTCAACGCATAGGACGAGGTATAAATGTACGCCCCTGAACTTTCTCATATCCAATATAAATAATTCGTTCAAATATATTATCCCAATACTGGAATTAAGGCTTCGGTGTTCAGATATTTTTATGGGGATATCGACATATGGAGTGTTAGAAGGCATACTGACGAGTTTCATAAAGTTTTCGGCTTGTAGCAGATTTTTAGTTTTAATCATCTTTGGTTCTCTTGCAACTTGTAACTTCTCCTTGAATAGCATTGTCAATTGTCTTTTTAACAATGAACGGGCAGATTGCAGCCAGGGACAGGGAATCATCATCCGTTCTAGTTGCAACCAAATATGATCCATCTGAAGGGTGTATTCTTCAGATGTCTGTGTTGTGGGGTCAAAAAACTTTAAGGCCTCTTAAACTGCCAAAACTATGCGTCGCTCCGGTCGAAATAGAGATAAGAAATGTTGTCGTTTGCTTTGTGCTTGTGTTGTTGTTTTGATGATGCTGATGATCCGGGAGCGCGAGAGCGGCCGAGCTTTTTGTGATGCTCGGTGGGCAGAGGCGGCGCTGAGGGCGACGCAGAGGGCCTCCTGGCATAAACATTCTCCCCTCTCTTGCAATCACTCGGGTTGTAATAAAACCCTTTATAGCTGATGGCAGGCGTGGTAGATCGTCCCTCCGTTCATGCCGTAACGCTGAAGTGGCTGAAGATCGCCGGAATGTGGCGGACAAAGGCAAGGAGTGGCTGAAGAGTGCCGGAAAGTGGCGGACGAAGGTCGATAAGCAGCTGAAGAGTTCCGTGGTGATCCTGGCCTCCTGTCTGTTTGGCGCTGCCTGCTCGTGGAAGTGTATGTGACTCGGGTACACCTGCCCTCTAGAGGATGGTATAAATATAAGCCCCGTAGGAGCTACAGGTTCGGTGTGGCCCGTTGCTGCGAACGGGTTGCGTGCACTGGACCTTCGTGCGTATGCAGGAGCGTGTGGTGGTGGCGATCGCACTTCTTACATCGATCACCACTGCGGCACGTTCCCTCGGAATATTCATGGTCCAAACAATTGGAACAGTATTCATTATTGACGACTGCCTGGAGCCGTTTTTTAGCGCTAAGCCTAAGAAAACGGAGGCATTTCCGAAGAGGAGGTTCCCTTGGCAGACTCGTCATGGGTAGGACCGAATTCCTCGGGAACGTCTGCTTTGGTTGGTTGGGCAGTTCCTCAATGATCCGTTGGACGCGAAGGAAATGCCTGTGGAAAACACGGACACGCCGTTAGTAGGTGCGGTTGACACTGGGCCTGTAAGTACCCAGCCAAAAATCGTTTCCTGGGCCAGAAGAGAGCCCAAAATGTTGGTCTTAGAGCCGCCCAGAAGCACAGACGGAAGAATGTCAGCTCCTATCAGGACATCGATTTCGGAGCTCTCGAAAAACGTTGGATCTGCTAAGGGGGGATCCGGCAGTTCCCTTAGAAGATCTCTCGGAACTGGGTGCTAAGGAAGTTTTCCGGCTAGTTGAGGAAGGACATAGGTCTTCGCTTCTAACTGTAACCCGGGTCTGGAGAGAACACGAATGGAGAATTTGTAGAGATTCGTGGAGTGCCCGGCATCAGTTTGATTGATATTGGAAACTTGAGTCTGGAATGTGTCAAATGGAAGTCTGATTCGGTTGAACAGCCGCTCAGATATGAGCGTAGCCTCGGAACCTAAATCGATCAGAGCCCGAGCTTGGAAGTCGCGGCCAAGATGATTTATATTAATAATAACTGTGCCGAGAACAATTTCTCTTGACCCGGATGCAAAACATACTTGCACATTGGAGTGGTCGTCAGGAGCGGCAGCGCCTCTCTCGGTGGGCACAGGTCGTGGACTTGACAAAATGAGAGGACTTGGAACGGTTGGCATGGGATTGCAGCGATGTAGCAGAGTATGATGACGGCTGTGGCACGTAATGCAGGAGTAAGCAGTTGTGCACTCACGATGCTGATGGCCTCGTGCGAAACAATTTATGCACGGTTGTCTTCCTCGGACATAGTTCGATCGCTCATCGACATGCATTGCGAGGAACCGTGGATACATACGGAGTGGGTGGTTCTCCCTGGAACACAGGTCACACCCTCTAGTTGCTGGAGGCACCTGTGCTTCGTAAGAATGGAGCTGCGCACAGATGGGGGGCATTTGACGGTCTAGGCGGAAGGTTCCCGGAGCGCTGTCAGGAAATTATCCAATTCCTTCCAGGTTGGAATTTCGGCCTGGATTGCTCCCACATAGAAAGTGTGATTTTGGGAAGCTTTGAGGAAACCATAAAGACCAGGAGACAATCCCAAGCTTCAACCTTGATGGAGGACATCTCAAGGGCTGTCAGACAACTTTGGATTGTGCTCTGCAGTTCTTTCAGCGCAACTCCAGACTCTAGGGGACAGCCTGGATATTGAAAAGGATTTTCAACTGGCTGTTGCCTAGCAACCGCCGGTTCTCGAAGCGGTCGGTGAGACTTCGCCACGCTGAGACGAACCCTTCATTTGTAAGCGGCGCTTTGGAAACAACGGAGTGAGTAACAATCCAGTGGCCGAGGGGACAGAAGATGATGAAAACTGGCAAGGAAGATTCTAGAAGATGTCAGAAGGAAACCTACGAACAAAACGACTGAGCTGTGAGGAGAACAGAATTAGACTAAATAGTTATTACAACAGTATGACCGCGTTGCAGTTGCCAGATCCGCGTTGTTTCCATGTGGCCGGAGAGAGGGGCATGTTAACTCCTAACTCGAAAGTTCTAGATTGCATAACGAAGCACAACATAGAGTTGCATTTACTCTCTCTCCGACATGTTCGCCCTCGCCGAAGGGAACAGTATCACTGTGTGCGATTTTTTTTATGTTTTGTGTCATATTTGTGCAGTTTTAATTTATTTTTTTTGCAGCTTTAATTTTTTTTCATTCGTTTTCCTTTTTATATTTCATAATGGTAAAATTTGCGTTAAAGTAAATTGATACGTGGAAACGATACCGGTGTATTAACAGCGATTGTTGTACACATATACGGTCGTTAATCACACAACTTACATTTATTCTTGTAAACCACTGTGTACGATTGGTCCCGGTGCATTATCAGCGATTGATGTGCTCATATACGGTCATCACGCACAGCAAGTTCTTGGTATAGTTGTTGTAAATTGTCTTGCACAAGCGATCCCGGTGGCTTATCAGCGATTGATGTGCACATATACGGTCGCTTGTGTGGCAATTATAATTTGATTTTGTTTATGTAATTTTTATTCCATGTACCAAAGGTACAAAGGTATTATAATTTTGTGCGAGTGCGATTTTCTGTAACAGGCAGATATAGCCATGTCCGTCTGTCCGTCTGTCCGTCTGTCCGTCTGTCCATCTGTCCGTCCGTCCGTCCGTCCGTCTGTCTGTATGAACGCCTAGATCTCGGAGACTATAAGAGCTAGAGACACCAAACTTGGGACTTAGACAGATCAAGTCTGTTTTTAATTTTTGCTTCTCCCCTTTTTGGGGAGCTATTTAAAAAAAAACGTATATCTCCTATTTATAAAGTTAGGTAAACCATATTCACAACCTTCATGTATTTTATCAAAATACACAGATTGTCGGAGATATCGGAGATATAGGCTTTTTACTTTATTCATATTATGTATACAAGAGGCAGCCCAGGCAAAGGGCTCCAAATAACACATGCACCAATACACTTGCAGGTTGTCTCGAATTCAATTCACGTGGAGCGGTCCTCCCCCAAGTCAAAGTTTTTATATTTATTTTCCCTGTATATCAAAAGAATTACAGTAATTAATACTAAGAAATAAAAACAATAAAATACCTTTGCATCTGCAATGACCTCCACTTGGAGTTCCCTTGATACCGATTTGAATATAATTGGGAACGAAATCGAGCGGCGTCTTGCAATGGTACAAGGTATTCTACTGTCGGGACACCCGACTGTATGTCCATCTTGTTTTTCATTTCATATGTCTTTTTTTTGGCACATTTTGTGTTTCAACTTCTTTTGAACTCTCACTTGCACTTGCACGTCATTATGTTTTTTTTATGCAATTGTTCTCTTTTTATACCCTTGCAGGGTATTATAATTTCAGTCAGAAGTTTGCAACGCAGTGAAGGAGACATCTCCGACCCTATAAAGTATATATATTCTTGATCAGCATCAACAGCCGAGTCGATCTAGCCATGTCCGTCTGTCCGTCTGTCCGTTTCTACGCAAACTAGTCCCTCAGTTTTAAAGCTATCTGAATGAAACTTTGCAGTTAGTCTTCTATATACTCTCACTCGTACATATGTCGGAACGGGCCGGATCGGACGACTATAACATATAGCTGCCATAGGAACGATCGGTACATTTTTCGAAAAAAAAATATAACTTTGTCAGTTTTTGATATATTTTCACCAATTTTGATATTTGGCCATTAATTATTATTCCAGAATTTTGGTTTAAATTTTATGAAAATCGGACGACTATATCCTATAGCTGAGAAATATATATATATAATATATAGAGAAAATCATAACTTCGATGTTTCTCAACATATTTTCATCAAACTTGAGATTTAGTTACTTAATATTATTCCAGAATTTCGTATCCTATAGCTGCCATAGGAACAATCAGAGAGATAATAGAAAAAATCATAACTCAGTTGTTTCTCAACATATTTTCATCAAATTTTAGATTCCGCCATTCAATGTTCTCTTAGAATTTCGTTTTTAATTTTAAAGTTCAATTGCAATATGCAAGGGTATATAAACTTCGGCAAGCCGAAGTTAGCTTCCTTTCTTGTTCCAGTATGTATTATTATTATTTCACCATTCACTAATAAAATTTCCACAAACGCCACCGTCACTTGTTCACTCACCTCAGCTTACAAGGAATTTAGAATGGTAAGCGTAGTGGCATGGTTAATCCCTGGTTGAAGGCCGGCTGCGCCAGTTACAATCCAGTGGCCGAGGGAACAGATGAAAACCTGCAAGGAAGATTCTAGAAGATGTCAGAAGGAAACCTACGAACAAAACGACTGAGCTGTAAGGAGAACAGAATTAGACTAAATATTTATTACAACAGTATGACCGTGTTTGTCCGTATGAATATATGTGTAAGTCAATGTAAGCATCATTCAGAGATACCTGTCGTTGCATTAGGCTTGCAGTTGCCGGATCCGCGTTGTTTCCATGTGGCCGGAGAGAGGGGCATGTTAACTCCTATTCTCCCCCAGTGAGAAGAGAAGACCATAGAGGGGGAATGGCCGGATCGGACAAGGGTGGCTCGGCGACGGTGTACGCCACGAACTCCGATGATATTTTGAATTTAACAATTTTGTATATATATAAAAAATGAGTGTCTTGTCGTCAAACATGAGTATTGTTGAAGATATAAAGTGTGTTCATCTAATGCTAACGTTACATTTTGATTACTTATTAAATAACAATTTAGAGATAATGTTTAGTTTACAATTTCGTCTGCTTACTACGTAAGCCTCTTGCATTCTGATAGGAGATTGATAGAGAGGTGATTAGTTTTTTTGGAAAGGGTGGAAGGACGTAGAGGGTGCAGTGGTCAGATCAGGCTTGGGAAGACTTATTCCAACAGGCCGTTTCTTTTTATACCCTTGCAGGGTATTATAATTTTAGTGTGCTGTGCTTATAGCTTCTGGTTTGATCTGTTTATACCACTGCAATGATTTTTGTAATCGGTTCTTAATTGTTTGTTAATGTCTCCACGGTTTACGTTTGGAATAGTGAGTAATGGAGCGATGGTCGCTCCTTCCTTAAAGTTTTAATTGGTTTTATTAATGACTTTGGAGAGTTACCATATATCGGTAAAGCGTAGTCGATTTTGGAAATACATAGACTTTTTACGATTTGGACAAGGGTGTTGGGGTGGCTGTTGTATTTTCCGCTGGAAAGGCATTTTATTATATTTGATGATTTCTGTAGTGAATTGTATAATTTATTGATGTGGGGCTTGAATTTGTATTTTGTGTTGAAGGACAGACCTAGACTTCGCTAACTGTGTTTATATTTGCGGATTGTGTAGAGACCTTGCATGAACATTGTTTTTTCCGGCAAATGTGTTTGCATTTTGAAATTGAAAGCATTGCTCCAGATTTTTGGCACCACTCTTTGATTTCAGCAAACAGCATGTCGAGGTTGATTGAGATGTTTTTGTCTTTTTTGAATGGTATTAAGATATTGAAATCGTTTGCATAAGCTGTGGGTTGGAGTTCTTTGTGCTTGTCTATTATATCTGAGAGACTGTTGAATGCAATGAGAAAGAGTACTACCGAGAGGGGAGATCCCTGCGGGATGCCATTGTGGAGTTGGTGTATTCTTGAGGTGTTATCATTGGTTGCGTTCACCAGAACAACATGATCACTGATCCCTGATGGATTTCTATCGATAGTGCGTATCATCCCTAATTTTTTGCAAGATTTTAGTAATCATGATCACCAAAAAGGGATCGTAAAAATAGTCCGCTACCTTTTCGCGATACTGATGGATTATATCGATGGTTGAATTATCGAAAAGAAAAATAGAGAAATCAGAACGTAACTAAAGGAAAAATAAATAATTATTAATGAAAGCAGTGGTCAGTCATTAAAATTACTTAATTTTAACGAATTGGTAATTATTTATTTAATTATTATTAAGTTTTTGTAAGCAAGAATGAAGTGTACAGTGCTGCATTAGGATGAAATAAATTTGACAGCACGGCTTTTCAATGAAATAAAGCGCCACATTCAGCAATAAATTATTTTATGAGGTCTCTGGTCAAAAACTATTACTTGGGCAATTTAAGGAATATTTTAAAATGTCTCCAGTTGCTTTTTAGTTATGGTTACTGTTGTTTATTTGATTTATCTTATAAGCAAATTCAAATCAATGTTGGCGGGAAGCAGGAAGATAACAATAGGTTCCAAGCCGATGTTTTTTCAGACGGCGTTCATCAGAAAAACATGATTGTTTTGGTGAACGCAACCAGTTCGTCAAAGTTAATGGGAGTAGCATACCTAAGTTGGACCCCAAACAGGCATTTAATGTAAGATTAAGCCAGCAAAAAAATTTTGGGAAAAAATAAAAACTAAAAAATTGATCAAAAACAATGCTGAAGCTTACGAAGAAGCAAAGCGATTGAGCGTCTTCGAAAGAGAGACCAAAGAGAAAAGAAAATAAAACAAAAAGAAACACAACGAATGGAAATTAAGCCCTACAATTGTAAGCAAACTTTGGGAAAAGCCCTGAAAAGGGTAGACGAATCGCTGCCAATAGATGTAAACAGGAAAATTAAAGTTATTAAATATTTATACAAAAAATATGTTCAGCCGGTAAAATTAAGCACTTCAAAAGTATCTGGTAAGACACTGCCAGATAATTGGGCTACGTCCGTAAGCAAATGTTATTTAAAAGACTTATTAAGTGTACAAGCTGCAGGTAAAAAGATACCATTTTAATTGTCGGGCAATTTATTGCTAAACGATTTATGTTGATGACCTTATCTGAAGCCTATGAAATGTATAAAAAAGAATTTCCGAATGCACCAATAGGTAAATCCACGTTTTTTAGTTTGCGACCACGTCAAGTCCAACTAATAAATAAAATACCACACAATATTGCATGACAAATAAATGTAAGAGGTGCCTAACTGATTTAAAATTTCAGTACCTTCCTCTAGCTTATTTAACAAATATGGAAGACGAAGTCACATGAAAGCATTGGAGAAAGGTAGACAAAAGCCTAGCTTCGACAAATAAGGTTTCCACCTTTTCAAATTTCATATCAGAAACAAATTTTTTGTGAAGAGGGCTCAACAAGGAAACCAAAACTAACTTAAAGCCTTCTGAAGTGGTCATACAAATAGATTTTGCGGAAAATTATAGGCTGACGAAAATGAAATTCAAAGTGCCCATTTTAGCTATCGTCAAGTAAATATTTACTTGCGTAGCTTGGATGGGAGGTGCCCAGTCGGACTTTGCTTCATGTCCATGAGCGACTCACCATGAAAAGCGGGAGCAGTAGGTATGGCCTTCTGTATGATCCCTAGTTCTGTATGGCGGTTCATTTACCTAAAATTCCCCTTTGGGATATTTCTCAAAACTAAATAAATAAAGAAATAAAAATGTCCGAAACGAACGGGATTCGAACTCTCGCCCGCCTGCTTCGAAGGCGGGTGCACTGACCCCTGAGCTAAGCGTCCCAGTCGGACTTTACATCATGCAAAAGATGTACTTTTCCTACCGAAGCGCTCATGGGGTAGGGCCCACCGTCCATGTAAAGTTCTCATTCGCTTTTATACATGGGCGGCCGGGGTAATTCATGATCACTACGTCGCTGCTCCTCTCACTGTGAAAATCACAAATCACACTTTTTTTATAATGTGCAAGAAATGAAACGACATTGTATGAGGTAGAACTTGCTTCATAGCTTGGGACGTTGAACGCAATGAAAGAGAACGAATGGCGCGAAAAAAGAAACAACACATTTGGCAATGCGTGTTACATTCGAATGATTCGAGATGTTGTGCACGAATTCGAATTTTCAGAGATCGCGGATCAAAGACAAAGAAACATGGAAGAAACCAAGACAGAAAAAGAAGCCGACGAATCTGTATGTATTTGTAGTCCACGTAAATTTATTTAGTTTTTAGTTTAATGTTGTTGTTTTAATTTTTATATAATTATAAAAATTTGTTTATTTTTTTTTTCGTGCGTAAATATTAACATTATTAGGAAATCGTTAATTTGAAAATAAGTTTAAGAAAAAACTTATACTGTGACCGCGTCGCATCATCCGCTGCGTTGTCAGCTATAGGTACCCATCGCCACTGGGAAACCTTCGACGACTCCAAAATCTCCGCATTTGGATGCTGCCGATCTATCTCAGCACCGTTTTTGTCGGCTGCTGCCTGCAGCTCCAGACTTGGGATCGACATTGTTCTCATCGGGGCGCACTTCGATTTTGCGCACACAAAGCTAACCAGCATGTTGCCATCCTCGTACGTGGTCCTTCAATAGGCCACCGCCGCAACTCGATTATCCAAACTGCTCCACGCCCAAATTAGTGGCGAGGACATCGGAACTGTCCCACGACGTCCATTTTTCTGCGCCATGTCGCAAAGGCTTTAATAATCGGTAGTGGCTTGTCCCACTGGATCTTCTGCCTCCAAAACTCTCTCTGCAACAGCTTCGGTGTAATCATCAGACAGCACAGGAATCCCAATGGGTCGAACGTTGACATCAACAGCTCAAATACTCCCTCTTTGCAGGGACTCGATCTCCACTTAGAACGCTACCTGGGACTCGGTGATACTCCACGTTGAACCTGAAGTCGTTCATGGCTACCTGCCAGAGCATTCCTTCTGCTCAGCCTCACCTCAACCGACGCTCTTAACTCGTCCAGGTGATCCCAGCGCCGCTTCCAAGATAGGCGAGCTAAATAAGAACTGGCATAACTCGAATCCAGCCTCCGCATGTATCTCCTTTGCTCGGGCAGACACACTGATAGCTTCGCTCTCTGTAGCGAAACTATCCACATAGTCATCCAGTAGTGGTGGCCGATGATGGCCGCGACTGCCCTCGGGTCCGAATCCCGAAAATTCAGTGCGTTCACCGTCTTAACGTAATGAGCAGCGCTCGGCGAGCAGGTTGTTCCGAACGTCATTACGTTCATCTCGTACACATCCGGGTCCCTATCAGCGTTGCCATCTCTCCAAAGGAATCGTTGGGAACATCGATCCTCGGGTCGGATCAGCACTTGGTGGAACATCTCTTTGATGTCGCCGCAGACTCCGACGGCGAAATTTGGTTCCGCCATTGGAGGGGGGGTTTTACACTGCGTACTCCATGACGCGGGAGTCGGAGTGAGCAGAGCGGGTGAGCAAGACCGTTCCCTTTCTCTTTCAACGGTCAGTAGCACCGATTTTTCAATTTCGGTATCGCGGGTTGAAAAGTAAGAGTAACACGACCGTTCACTTGGTACGAGAATGAATGAATCATCCTGAAAATGAATGTATGAATGAAATCCTGAACACGCTGTCGTTAAATTATCCAACAAAAATACAAGTTTGGGATTAAAAAATCATGAACACGCCGTCGTTGAATTATCCTTCAAAAATACAAGTTTGGGATTAAAAAATCCTGAATACGCCGTCGTTGAACTATCCGACAAACATGGAGTAAACAATATGTGTGAATCTATTTCAAATCAAAGAATGGATTTGGAAAATGAGATAATTAATATTATCAAAACAGAGCACTCTTAAATAAACATGAAAATTCCCGGTGAAATAAATACTGAAAATGATAGGGCTATTTACAGCAAGCATTATTCCTATGCTTAATAAGCTTCAGATTTTCTAAACTCTGAAGTTAATCGCATGTTAAAAGAAGAAATTATAAGACCAAGTAGAAGCCCTTATAATTCTCCAGTTTTAGTAGTACCAAAAAAAGGTTTTAGTGAAGAGGGTACTCCTAAGTTCAGACTAGTCATAGACTGTAAAAAACTGAATAGAAGCACCATTTCGGATAGATATCCCATGCAGGATCCTTCGGTGTTTTTTTTTCAAATCTTGGTAGAGCGCCTCCCATGTTATTGTGTTCACAAAAACCTGGTTAAAGCCGGAGATTCTAAGCTCCGAAGTTTTTCCAGCGGCGTTCACGACTTATCGGCTAGATCGGCCTGTCAGGCGCGGAGGTGGAGTCTTCATAGCGGTTAACTCCACTCTCACGTCAGAATTATTAACTTTTGAGGAATACAGGAATACTGAATACAGGAATAAAAACACCATTTCGGATAGATATCCCATGCAGGATCCTTCGGTGTTTTTTTTTTCAAATCTTGGTAAAGCGAAATACTTTTCCACGATCGACTTAGAATCGGGATTTCACCAGATTCTTATGAAAGAAACTTTAAGAAACCTTATTACGGAAAATATGAATTCCTGAGAATGACATTTAAGTTAACGAACGCACCCAGAATATTCCAGCGAGCAAGGGACGATATATTGAGAGAACAAGTAGCTAAAACTTGTCACGTATGTATATATGGATGACATTATTATATTTTCTAAATCAATCTAACAACATTACAAAGATGTAATACTCATAATTAACATATTGCTGAACGCAAACATTAAAGTTTCAATTGAAAAATCAAAGTTCTTCAAATTAGAAAAGAACATTTCTTGGTTTCGTAAGCCCCGCAAAATTTCAATACAGTTGTAAGAGCTTTTAAGGAGCTCAAAGATAGCTTAATTTTACAAATTGAATTGATACAACCAGATTATAATAAAAAATTCACTTTAACAACCGATGCGCCGGATTTTTCCATTGGTGCTGTTCTCTCTAAGGAAGGAAAACCTATTACATTTACCATATTTCAAAATCTCTAACTAAAACCGAGCAAATATATGCAACTAATAAGAAAGAACTATTGGCAATAGTTTGGGCGTTTTAAAATTTGCGAAATTATTTATACGGCGTTAACAACATCGAAACTTATACAGATCATCAACCACATTCTTTCTCAATTTCTCAAAAGAATCCAAACATCGAAATGAAAAGGTGGTATTCATTCATTGAAAGGAGTTTTAATTGCCGTTGACTCCGGCCTTATATCTGCACAGGTTGTATCTGACGATTTTTTGGACATTGAATTCATTTGCGTTAAATTATCTTTCACAGGTACCACTGTTTATGTAACCTGCTCTTACATTCCTCCATCTTCAGAAGAGCCAACCTATTGGAAACACCTTTCGGCACTTCAGGCAGTTTCCAGAAGGCTTTCTGACAGGGACCAATTAGTGACTCTAGGTGACTTCAATATACCAGGGGATCATTGGTCTAATGATGGCGTGTCTAATGTCCTTCAGACTACGGCACAGCATGACTTCATTAACGGCTTGCTTGATTTATCCCTATCGCAAGTTAACCACGTTTTTAATTCTTTAAACCGCTTACTTGATCTGTGCTTTGTTTCAGATCCTGCAGGTGTAAACCTAATCAGAGTTCCTCCAATGACGCAGCCTGAAGATCCTTACCATCCAACTTTCGAAGTGACTATCGATACTGGGACAGTGTTAGAAAATACATCTGGTAGAAGAATAACCAAAGTCCGCTGTTTCCGAAAAGCCGACTATCAGAGGCTAAACACTCTAATATCTGAATTCAATTGGTCCGATCTTTACATGTGCTCTGACATGGCAACTGCCGTGGATATTTTTTACAGTGCCATGAACTCATTTTTTTCCTTGTGTGTTCCGGTAACCTATCCGTTGGTCTCTAATAAACCTCCTTGGTTCATCAAAGAGCTAACACGCTTAAAAAATGTAAAATCTAGGCTTTATAATAAATATAAACTCACCGGTTCAAAAACTTCCTTTTCCTCTTATCTCAGTGCTCGGTCTAACTTCACCGTGCTTAACGCTCAGTGTTATAAAAATTA